>CM053789.1:905237171-905772171 GCA_028749045.1 Cupressus sempervirens
TATTTTATATGTACAAAGAGTTTTGACATTTAAATACTTATTGATTTAAATAAATATAATAACATAACAATTTATATTAACATATATATTCTTACTATATTTCTAAACACATCCTTATGACCCAAACTAAACAAGAAAAAATTGATGGAATTAAATCATGTGGCTGAAAACTGTGTGTTTTCTAATATTCTATTTATAGCCTTGTGATGTTTATTTTTGTGATGGTTTTCTTTGTGGGTTGTTTAGTTAGCCAAGTTTGGATGTGCACTAGAGGCATTTTTGAGATTTCTTTTATGATTATTTGACTAGATGTCATGATGAAATTTATGATTTGATTTGAGATTTATATTTTATGAGCTTTATGCTACTGAGCATTTATGAGAACTTGGGTGTTGAGAACCAATGTTATTTTTAGTTTCCTATTAAGGAACCAAACTCAATCAATATTACTTTTGTGGTATGAGACACAATTGTTGTTTGTGAGTTTTGAAAAGGTAGCCTAAGTGCATTTCTATGGTAGTGACTTGCAATGGGAGTGTTAGAAATGATAATCCACCAAGATGACTAAGAGGGGGTAGGGGGGAGGGAGGTTAATCAATTATCCAATGATTAAAATGTTTATAAAATTTAAACAATTTTAACCATTCAAACAAAGTAAACAACAACCATAACAAGATGCACATAGACAATTGCATTATCTATAAGTTCCCTAGGGAAACCCTTGATCAAAGAGAAAACCCCAAAGGAAATGATGCCCACAAGTTGATGTACAAATATAAATATTCCTTATTAAAGGATGGACCCTGTTAGGAGTCTATTACAACATTTAGTACATATGAGTCCTTGTTAGGACATTTTGAATCTCTATTAGGAGATTCCAACCCTATTAAGAGTTGTACAATGTATGCAAGAAGAGCCCACTACCCAAACATGCAATTTCAATCACAAGAAGCACTCACTGCCCAAACAAATAATTTACTGTTAAGTTTCTCTTTGCTATATTCTATCAACCAAACCAATCAATGTTAGACCTTGTATACCAAGTCACAAACTTTAGATCCAAGTATCCAACATCTAGTCACTCAATAAAACCTCAGCAATGAAGTTTCCTTCACTTCCCCTCTTCTCTTCTCAACTTCACATTCCGCTATTTGTGCTACTTACAATTACTTCACATCCCCATCATGGTAAAGGAAAATTTCCTTCCTTTATATCAAATTCATAAAAAAATTTCTTAAGTCAAATGTTACACCTTCTCAATTAATTATTATAGGACCATATTAAGAACATGTTATACTTAGCGATAACATTAATCTTCTGCCTTGCAACTTGAATAACTTTCCATACATGTGTCATTATGACAAGTAAACTTAACCACATCATTACCAACATCTCTTCTTCACATTTATAACTTTGGATTCTTAGAATAATAAATTTGCTAATAGATATAATAATTTTACCAAAATATACCTTTGTAAACTCTATCTTAGAACAATCCTTACCAAAACTTGCATAACTTCTTCTAGACTTAATATCTTGTGCTTCTGAGATTAGCTACATATACTAGACACTTTGTAGTATCTCCTTTTAACCTCTCTACTAAATGTACACCATGATCTATCTGTGCCATCTTGATCTTTCCATTGTTCTTCTGTCAGATACCGTAAAAAACTACTATGTTGACATCAATGAAAAAAAAAGGCATGAATGTACATATTGTCATGATAACATATCTACAAAACTACCCATAAGAATATTATCAGAATTCATGCTTCCAAAAATCTCTCCCGTTGGCATTGATGGTAACATAGATGAAAAACATCTAGTTTGAAGAATATCAACAAAAGATTGTTAAACTTTCCTTTTCAAATACTCTTCATCAATCATTTTCTCAATGTTGTACTTCTTCAAAATTTCTTTCCATGCTTAACTTGTCCTGAACATGCTATACTTGTTCCTTTTTTTTCATGCTAAACTTCTCCCCCATTGACATTAATGTCAAAGGTTTGAGCAACCAACAATCTCTGCAACAACAACTAATTCTTACTAGCCTTGTTACATTGGACTAATGCACTTCTTGAATATTTTACTTTGATGTAGGAAGGGGCATAACCCCTAGCATGCCTTGCAAATACTCAAAAGTCTCTTTGGGAAGAGGCTTAGTGAAGATATCTACAACTTTCTCTTTAGTGCTCACATATTCCAATCTAATTTCTTTTTTTGCAATTTTTTCTCTCAATATGTGATACTTGATAGATAAGTTCTTGGTCTTAGAATGCAACACTAGATTCTTAGACATATTTACTATGCTTACATTATCAAAATGTATGACAATACATTCACTAAATTCTATCCTTATATCCTTTAGCATCTTCTTCATCCAAACAACTTGATTGCAATTGTATGCTACTGCAACATATTCTACTTTTGCTATACTTTGTGAGGTACAATCCTACTTATTTCCTAACCAAGAAACTAATCTTCCTCCAAGAAAGAAGGATCCACCACCGGTGCTCTTTCTATCATATATACTGCCTACTTAATCAACATCAATATAAGCGCATAAAGTGAAATCATTAGATCTTTCATACCACAATCCAAACTTAGATGCTCCTTTCAGGTGTCTAAATATTCTTTTGACTACTGCATAATGTGCTTCTCTAGGATTAGCTTGAAATCTTGTAACAATTCCAACTACATTTTCTATATCCAGCCTTATGTGAGTTAGATATTGCAATCCTCCAATCATAGATATGTACTTCTTCTGCTCAATAGTAGGTGTCTCATCCTTTTTAGATAACTTGTGTCCAGTTATCATAAGTGTTTCAATGGGTTCACATATTTCCAAACCAAACCTTTTTAGTAAATTTTTCAAATAATTAGTCTGATAAATAAAGATTCCTTTTTTATCCTACATAATTTGTAATCCTAGAAAATATTTCATCTCTCCTATCATGGTCATTTCAAATTCCCTCTTCATTTCTTTTGCAAACTTATTACTTTCATCATCATTTCCTCCAAATATGATATCATCAACAAATATTACCAAAATCATCAATCCATCATCAATTTCTTTCCAATAGAGATTACTATCTACCATAGCTTTGCTATATCCAAGCTTTGTCAAATTTTTGTCCAAACTTGCATACTAGGTTATGGGTGCTGCTTCAAGCCATACAATGCTTTCTTAGTTTTCATACTATGTCCTTTTCATCTGTCAGAGAACAACCTTCAAGCTATTCAATATACACCTCTTCTTCAATTTCTCCATTCAAAAATGATGACTTGACATTTATCTGATATACTTTGAATTTCTTATATGCTGTATAGGCTAAGAATAACCTTACTACTTCCATTCTTGCTACAGGAGCATAGGTCTCATCATAGTCTATTCCTTCTTGTTGTGAGTAACCTTTATATACCAATCTTGCTTTGTTCCTTACAACTTCACCCTGCTGATGTAGAAGTTGAGAAATCCAACTTCATAGATCCTCAAGAACACCTGCATGCAAATATCCTACAATGAAGAGAAGCCAGAAAATGAAAAAAGCAGAGCTTAGAAGTTCTCAAAAATGTGAGAGTGAAAATGTACTCTAAGTTATGAAAACAAATACAAAAGTTCAACCTTTTAAGGTGAACGAAACCCTAAAGGAAAGAAAACTAGGTTTGTGCATTATAATTAATATAAAATATTAATTATATGCACCTAAGAAACTAAGGAAACTAGAGTAATAAATGACTTACTCTAATAGCTCATTCATCTTGTTTTTGAATACCATTTAGTTCCTATCACATTCTTGTTTGTTGGTCTAGGAACTAATTCTCATGTCTCATTTTTTACTATCTGATCCAATTCCTCTTTCATGTTTCCAATAGTCATCTTTACATGCTTCATCTGCATTCTTAGGTTCAACTTGAGAATCAAACATAGTTCTTCATTTATTCTTCTTCTTGTCATCACACCTTTATCTTTGCTTCTAATGATCTACTTGAGTGGATGACTATTTGTCATATTCTTACTTGAAGTAGGAGTTGCTATCTCAACCCTTAGCTCTATTGAAGGTTCTGAGTTTTGTTCTATCTTGGATCTCCTTCATTCTACAAATCATTATTAGTCTCAAAGAATACTTCACCATTCTTTAGTTTAGTAATAACATTCTCATCATCTAAATTGTAATCAACTATTCTTTCTTGTATCCTAAATTTTTCATCAACTCTCACATTATCACTTTTCTTAATGGTCTTAGTTCATACATTAAAACATCTATAAGCCTTTCTTTTCAATGAATAACCAAGAAACATACCTTCATCACTTCTATCATCAAACTTACCAATATCATCATCTCTTTTGATATAACACTTATTGCTTGTTGGAGTTTTAAAACTACTGAACAACAAAGATTCAATGCCAAATGGATAGTACTCACATAACCTAAGGATTAGCCACTTTCTATTAGAAATTACATGTGTAAACCATTTAGACCCAACTTCAACAAAATCAAGGGTGGTTTTCTATTTTTTAGGCTCTAAAAAACTAGGGTGGGTATACCCAGGGATGATTCAAGACTGGAAGATACTATAAGAGAATTATTTTAGTTTCATTCTTATTCTCATCTTAAATCCTCAAATACATGCATGATTCTGATATTTTAAATAAACATATCCCCTACAAAAAAATTGTTGATAAATTCTTCAGTAAATTTGCAATTGGTTTCAGCAATAGTGGCTAACTAAGGCTAAAATATTCCATGCAAATAAGTATTGACCAACTTTGAAAATCTTCAGGAAAGAAAAGTAAAATTGATTATAATTTTGCATTTGGTACCCATCAATGATCTATTTCTCTTTCAACTGAATTAATTTGACCAGTGCCTAATCCATTGGGGTTCAGAGTCTACTGCAATTCCATAGATCTGATTTGTTGCCTTACAACAAATATCATCAACAATTCTTACTGGACTTTATCATTCAAAACATCCTTCCTATTACTATAGCAACCTCATCAAATTATCAAAGCTTTTACTTAATTCATTGAACTAACAACAGTGATGAAAAGATAAATAACCTATAAGGATTGCATTCAATTGCATAAGCTTTACTCATACAACATCAAGATCACTAATTAATCAAAAGGAAACAAAATTCAGAAAGAACTAATATGGGGACAACTCATAATTTGTATTCATATTTTTCTTAAAGATTGTATACATTTGTAGTAAACTCAGAATGACCTTAGAAAGAAACACAGTGATCATTCCATATTAATGTATTCTCAAAACACTTGTAGAGAAGATACATCATAAAACTTGCTCAAATTACTAGACCGAACACATCCTAAGTGTAATACTAAAATGCATTAGAAAATCAGACCATCACATTTCCTTAAAAACTCATTTATATAGGCATGAGTTGCAACAAGAAAAGGGCCAATGTGATTGACAGGTGTCCTTCAAAAAGATTCTTACATACACCTATCAAAAGAAAAAAAAACAATGAATAACAAAAAGATTGTTACATCAAGCGTTCCTTTGTGGGTCCCTTTCTATTACTTCTCTTGGAAAGACAAAGGGACTATGATCAAATTCTTTTATCATTCTGATTCTTCAGAGTAAGTGGCCATCAAAATTAAAAGTGATGAGTCATCTTTATCATTAACTGCTCAAGTGACATTTACTATTGCACCTTCTTCTTCCTCATCACCTTCTACCTTGTCATCTCCTACCATCTACTCTATAGACATACATTTATATCTCCATTCACTATAGGCAGTGTCATCTAGCCAATCAAAAATTAGGACCTCTGTTTGTACAGTTATTAAGGAATTTGCAATTGCCTCTATATCCACAAGATCTTTTTTGATGGTATTATAGAACAACTATACCTTTACCAGCTCTTCATTTGTCATTGCCCATAATAGATGGCCTATTTCATTTATGACTTTATTTATTCCTTCACAAAAAATCTCGTTCAGCTTCTTCTTCCATTTTGCCTTTCCCTTCACTTTTCCAATTGTCTTTAAAGCACAAGGGAATAAATCAAAATTTTCTATAAAATAGTTGGAAAAAAAAATAGTTAATCTTCTTTGGAAAGAATCTTGTTTATCATCAAAACCTTGCAATTTATTTAACAAATCAAAAATCTTTTCTATCTGATTATGGGTCAGCTAGATAATAGATATACACATGGCAGTGATATCTTCATTTCTTTCTATCCATTTTTGTACAATGGGTCTAAATATAGCTTCATTTCCTTTCAATTCATCCCTGATAACCGCAATTCCTAATAGAAAATCAAAAAATGAGGGCCATTCAATTCTATCTACTAAATACATGATTACTTGCCTCAATTTTTCTTCATATTGATTATTAAGTTCTACATGCAGTGCATATAATTTATTCTTCTCCTCTTCAAAATCCTCTATAGTATAGAACTGAGGCATTTTTGGGGTATCTAGTATCTCAATAATTGGTGTTGACTTAAAAGGTTCAACAAGTGGCTATGGGGGTTATGTTGGAATTATGATATATTTTTCATTAGTGTAAACACTTATTCGATTCTGAATGCTTATCGAGCTCATCACTTAGTCTACAGTATATACCAAGCATTTAGTAGTTACCTTATAAGTTTAGCAGGTAAATAGTTCTCACCGAGCATTCCAGAGATTATTGAGTGAATTGGCAATTCAGCAGTGTTCACTGAGCAAACCAAGGTAAATGAAGAACTTAGTGTTCATCGAGCAAAGCAAGGTAAATAAAGAACTTAGTGTTCATTGAAAAAACCAAGGTAAATGAAAAACTCAATGTTCACCAAGCAAAGCAAGGTAAACGAAGAACTCATTGATCATCGAGAAATGGAAGGTAAATGAAGAACTCGGTGTTCACCGAGCACAGGAAGATAAATGAAGGACTCAGTGTTCACTGAGCACAGCAAGGTAAATGAAGAAGTTAGTTTTTACCGAGTGACACTATATCTACCGAGTCACCAATGGTTACCGAGTCCCAAGTAGTATTTTGTGGCTACTATGAACCGAGCCTCTACTTCTACCAAGTGCATGATGATGTCAAGTAATATAGTAGATGCCGAGTATCAGAAGGTCACCAAGTTAGCTTGATGAACCTGAGTTTTCTACTATCTGGTTGACTCAGTAATATTTTGTTCACTTATGTTTTAGCCGACCTTGTAATTGTAAATATTGGAATGGTATATATGAAATGTATGATATAATTTGTAGTATGGTATGATGTGTAGAAATAAGAGTAATATTCACATATGAAGAAGGCATTGATATATTTTGAGAAAAGTGAAAGAAAATCAGCAGTAGAATAAAAGGGAATACAACAAGGTCAACATAGGAGCATAAAAGTTATACCTATCACATCAGGTGATCAATGAAACAAGGATCTTATTAGCAAATAGTTATAGGTAGATCCACTGCTTCATCCTAATAGGTGAATCAATTCATAAATCCTTTAACCGGGTGGACCTAACAGTCTTTTTGTAAATCTCCTAACATAGTGCATACTTCACTGTATGTTTGTAAATCCTCTAACAGGGTGGATCTAGCAATCCTACTTGCTCCTAATAGGGCAGATCACTAGAAGTGATCATTGTAAGCCTTAATAGGCCAACTTTATACTATAGTATTGAAGTTTTGTGGGTATCATCCCCACCCTATTTTTACTTTCTATTTTGGTAGGTTTTTGGGTCACCAAATCTCTATGTACATGTGCAATGAATGTTTGTTTCTTTAGTTATGTAGTAGTTTAGATGAATGAATGGTGAATGGTTAAAATGATAAATAGGATAAAAAATTTATAAGTCACTGATTCACCCCTCCCCTCTTTGTAACCTACCTTATCCTGAATATTTCCAAAAATTGGTATCAGAGCTTTGTGGTTCTTAGGATAAAGTTTGACAGCTTGAGGAAAGATCAAGAACAATGGAGATATTCAGACTTGACAAATCTATTGAAAATGAAAAGCTAGATCTAGAAATGGCCATGGCTCAACTCAAAGAAGCAAAGGAGCATCTTTCTCAATCTCTAAAAAGAAGGAAGGAACTTGCAAGACAAATGAATGATCATCAGTATGTTGAAGAAAAGATTGAAGACCTTTTACCATCAAGTAGTTCAAATGAAGCTAATGAAGCAATCAAGGAACTCCTAGCTAAAAATGATTCTTTGTAGGAAGAAGTAAGGAAGCTTAAAAGAGAACAAAAAATCCAATCCATCAAGCTATGTGAAGTGTTGGAACAGAGAAACAAGGCAAATAAAGACCTGGAGGTAAGAAATAATCAATTCCTTCAGCATGAAAATCTTGTAGGTCAACTATCTAATGTAAATGAAGAAGTTATGAATCTAAGATCTGAGAATGAAAGTTTAAGAAATGATTTAATCACAAAAAGACAAATCAATGCAAGCTTACAAAGTGATCTGAGATCTGATAGAAAAATCAATGAAAGCTTGGAAAATGACTTGATCACTAAAAGGCAAGTCAATGAAAGAATGATGAAATCTCAAATAGACATCAACCAATTGAATCAACAACATGAGCAGAATCTTCATAGATAAAAAGGTAAAGCTGGTCTTGGATACAAGGAAGAAGGTGAATCCTCCAAACAAGGTGCCCAAGGGAATCAAAGACCCACTTGCAATCACTATGGCAAGATAGGTCATACATCAAACAAATGTTGGAGTAATGGAAAAAGAAAATTCAATGGAAAATGCTTCAACTGCAATTAGCATGGTCATAAAGCTAATGAATGCAAAGAAAAACCAAAATTTGAAGGCAAATGTCACAAATGCAAGAAACATGGTCACAAGGCATTCCAATGCAGATCCAAATCATTCAATCTAGCTGAATAACTTGTCAAAGAAATCTTTGGATGGGACTACAATACTTGGTGCAGGTGTTATTATTGTGGAGAATATGGACATGTTGGCCAAGACTACTCAAGGAATCACTTGAGGAAAAGAGACACAACAATAAGATGTTATACATGTATAGAACTTGGTCATATGGACAAGAATTGCATGAATACTGAAAGAATTGAAGATAAAAAAAAGCTAAAGCTGATAACATTCGGAAGTAGATGACACAACAATGGATTCCTAAATCTACCAAGCAAGACAGTTCAAATGATGGTTATGTCACTCAAGAAATGGGTGACTCCACCATTTCTAATTAGATGTAAGAAGAATCAAGAACTACATCATCAAGCCATATCTCAAGTCGTTCCAGAGTGAAAGAGTGTAAATGATCAAATCAGTATCTCAGGTTCAAGAACCAAAGGAAAGTTATCATTCACCGTGTTGCATTTACCAAGTAAGGTTGGTTAAAGACTTTACCGAGCTAGGTCAGGAGGATCAAAGATTTTGTTTGATCACTGAGTTGCAAAGCTTTACCGAGTAGAGCAATGACAGACATGCAAGCACTATGTCATCTCATCTACCTTCATACCAAGCATTAATGACAACATTTTCATCAAATGGGCAGAATTTGATTTCATTTTTTACCACGACTTAAGAATACTCAGAGCTAAAAGATTTCCAGTGAATCCAGAGCAAATCCCAAGCGATTCCAAGTGCATTTCACGTAGAAAGTTTGTTCAAGATTTTCTTATATTTACCGAGTAGCTATGGCATCTGCAAGCACTAGCAGCAGCAAGGCGAAAAGAGGTTCAAAAATGTTAGTAAAGGGTACATAATGGAAAGTGCCCAATTTCAAGATTGTTTTGACCATTGTAGAATCACTCAACCCAACTAGAGCTCAATCACAAATACCCCCTAAGGTACTTCTTATCAATTATATTCATACTCATTTCAAATGTTCTATTCAAGAAATCGAAAACCTAGAAATGGACAGTGCCCTAGGTGAAATCAGTATAGATGGCTCTTTGAAACCTGAATTCAAACATCTTGAAACCAAAGGATTGACTCATATCTCGCATATGCCCAGAAACTTCCAAACCAAATGGATTAGGTATATCTTGAGTCAGGTACATAATGGATAATTATGGTTAGAGCAGCCAGTGCTAATCACTAAGAAAATGATTCACAAAATCACGGGTCTCCCTATGCTCAGCAAAGCCAAAACCACCAAAACCCTAAGTCAGGAGGAGTTACAAAGGCAAACCCTAGCCAAATAGGATGGTAGAGGTTTAAAGGTAAACACTGTATCTGATGTTGAACTAAGATTTGGCATTCATGTAATTGCATACAAATTATACAGTTCCAGTAGATTGAATAGTGTACCTTGTGAAGCTATGGATTTAGCCCTCAAGGTTGTAAAGAAAAACCTTGAACTTGATCTGTCTGAGGTATTGCTGAAACAATTGAATAAAAATATGGATAGTATAAAGACTTCCAAGAATAACTCTTGTAAATTCGGTTCTCTATTGATTTTTTTATTTTTTTACATTCAAAAATTCTTTCCATCTAAAGGAACTATCGTATGGAGAAAAGAGATTCCAATTTTGTATCAAATGAATGAGTTTATAGCAGAGATGGGTGAAAATTTTGATAGCATCATGGACAAATATTTTGAAGATTTCAAGGAGAGAATGAATAACAGGTTTTAGATTCCACTAAAGTTAGTTGAAGATTACAAAGATGATGTATGCTTCATGGTTGACTGTGATAAGGTGTACATCCAGGCAGTTAGACCCTGAGTTGCATGGGTAAAACCTCTTCCCTATGAGGTAAATATTGATGAAGCCAGAGACATCATAGAAGCACTGGTAAATGAGCCAGTAGACCCAAGACAAAATTTTTTTGGAACCTATGATGAAAAAAAGGCCAGAATTGAGCTTGAAATCAAGCTACCACAAGCCATAAGAAAATGTAAGAGGAAGATAGCAAAATTGAAAACTGCATCTGGCCCTCTTATGCTAGCAAAAGGAAAAGGTCAGGATGAAGGAGATGATGAAGAAGAAGGAGGAGAAGAAGAAACTGAAGAATAACCTTCGAAGAAGAAAGGTAGGGTAATAATTACCAAACCTAAAAGGAAGCCTACTGTAGTATTTACTAGAAGGACCAAAAAAGGTAAGCAGGAACCTATATTGGTCAGGCTTGCACCTACATTTGAGGAAAGGCTCAAACAATTGGAAGAAGGTGTTGGCATCACAAATTTCAAAGCATTGAAATTTGAAACTAGAATAGATGCTGAGAAAATGCAGATAGAGGAACTGGTACTAAGCAAGATGGGTAAATGGAAATACTCCTCAGACCAGCTTGCCTCCCAAATCTTAAAGGAACTACTGGAGAGATTGCAACTGAGATGGAAGTTAGCAACCCAAATGGTAAAAGACATATATGAGCAATCTCTGAAGAATCTTCAACCAAGTCTCACTGGAGTAGAAGTAAAAAATGCAATGAAAAACCATGAAGGAAAAATGATGATCAGATTCCACACATGTTTAATTTTGATCAAAGAGATTGAGCATGTTGTAAATGATGCTACAAACATGTGGAAAAACATCTATCATCTGCATAAGCCCAGTGAAGACCCAATAGAAATCAAGGATAATGGTAGTAGTAATAGTGAGGACATTGATGGCACTCCATCTATCACAGTTTCACTAGGTGAGCTACATGCATTAATGGGAGAAGAAAAGGAAGAAGGAGCTAGAGAGGAAGATAAGGATGAAGATGATCTAGTAAAAATTGCAGCAGCAGTCATTGCATCCTTTCCTCACTCTCCACCTAAAACTGTCACATCATCAAGGTTGGAGTTAGATTTAGTAGGTTTGATAACATCCACATCAGGTTTATCATCTGCACCTGCCTCATCATAGCTCCAAGTATCATCAATGGAAGTGCCTACCACTTCATCTACCGAGCTATAGCCCTCTCCTTCAGCTACCGAGCTAGCTTCCTCAGCTCCATTATCTTCAGTCAGTATAGAAGTAAGTTTCACAATTTTGTCAGCTACATTAGCACAAATTTTTGCACCAGTTATTCCTCCCATTATAAATATTCTAGCTTGTTCTACAATTTTTTCTGCATTATCTACATCTACTTCAAATTCAGTTAGATCAGATACTGCATTACCAAGTGTACCATCATTTTTGGGAAAAGTTCAAGTTTTTTATCCGATAAATACTCCTATTGGCACTCAATCCTCAAGCATCCCAGTTTTCACTGCTAGTCCTTCCATCTCCACTATTTTGTCTATTTCCAAGGCCAAACCAATCATCACAAAAGCCAAACAAAAGCAACCATTAAGACTTCTGCTCACTGGAAAAGAAATTCTTGAGGATATTGACTTAGACACAGAGATAGTGATTCCAAAAATTGACCACAAAAATGCTACCATTGAAGAAATGAGGTATGCTAGTCAACTAATAGAGATGAAGGCTACGTAGAAGCAATTAAGGTCTGAAAGGGATAAGGAGTACAAAATAATTGAGAATGCTAGGAATATAATTATAGAAGCTATTAGGTGTTGAAGTAGATTCTACTCAACACATTTTGATTCAGTTAGAAGAGGCAATAAATAAATTCAATGAGGACACCTCTGGCCAAGAAAAAATGATTGAAAAGGCTGAAAAAAAATTTGATAATAAGGTGCTTGAGCACATTGCTCAGCACATTGCAATAAAACAGGTAGAATTGTCCACAATTTTGGTCAATTCTAAAAATTCTTTTAATAATGTAACTTCACTTTTTGCCAAACTTTGTGATGTTACCGAGTACACCAAGGAAATAAAAGAAAAATTGAATAAAATTGATGAGGATATGAAGGTCAGTGCCCAAATGCTGCAACTTGACCCCAATTCAAGTTCATCCCATCATCTCAAAATCAGATTTTTGTCAGAAAAGCAGGCATAATTGTTGAGAGAGGAAGCAAGGATCAGATCTACATTGATTTACATTAAAAATATGATTATTCCTATCATGGACACAATGCAGAAACACATTTCCTACTCCAAAAAATTGATCCATGACAACAATTTCTCAGTTGCAGATCATGTGATTGAACTTTCAGCTGAAGTTCAAATAGCACTCTCCACTTGCAAAATTTTGCAAGAAAATTGGGATAAGACTTTGTCTCTTATTCTCAAGGTACATTTTGAGTTTATCTCTCATTTTGGTTTTTCTATGTAAATACATATTGTTTACTTTGGCATTATTGTCAAAAAAGGGGAGATAGAGTACCAAAAGAAGAGATAGAGACATATGTAAATAAGGAAGCCATGTGTAAAGATAAATGTATTTGCAAATACTATGTGCATATTGTATGGGGGAGATATATGTAAATCAGGACGTCAAATTTTGCACATAAGCTTTCGCTCATAAGTGTTTTTGTCACTAATTCCAAAGGGGGAGATTGTTGGAATTATGATATATTTGTCATTAGTAAAAACACTTATTCGGTTCTGAATTCTTATCGAGCTCATCACTTAGTCTACAGTATATACCAAGCATTTAGTAGTTACCTTATAAGTTCAGTAAGTAAACAATTCTCACCAAGCATTCCAGAGGTTACTGAGTGAATTGGCAGTTCAGTAGTGTTCACCGAACAAACCAAGGTAAATGAAGAACTCAGTGTTCACCAAGCAAAGCAAGGTAAATAAAGAACTTAGTGTTCACCAAGCAAACCAAGGTAAATGAAGAACTCAGTGTTCACTAAGAAAAGTAAGGTAAATAAAGAACTTAGTGATCACCAAGCAAAGGAAGCAAATGAAGAACTTAGTGTTCACCAAGCACATGAAGTTAAATGAAGGACTCAGTGTTCACCGAGCACATGAAGGTAAATGAAGAAGTTAGCTTTTACCGAGTGACACTATATCTACCAAGTCACCAATGGTTACCGAGTCCCAAGCAGTATTGTGTGGCTAGTATGAACCGAGCCTCGACTTCTACCAAGTGCATGACGATGTCAAGTAATATAGTAGATGCTGAGTATCAAAAGGTCACCAAGTCAGCTTGAGGAACCCAAGTTTTCTACTATTTGGCCAACTCAGTAATGTTTTGTTCACTTATGTTATAGCCGACCTTGTAATTGTAAATATTGGAATGGTATATATGAAATGTATGATATCATTTGTAGTATGGTATGATGTGTAGAAATAAGAGTAATATTCGCATATGAAGAAGGCACTGATATATTTTGAGAAAAGTGAAAGCAAATCAGTAGCAGAATAAAAGGGAATACAACAAGGTCAACATAGGAGC
Source organism: Cupressus sempervirens (assembly GCA_028749045.1). NCBI lineage: Eukaryota > Viridiplantae > Streptophyta > Pinopsida > Cupressales > Cupressaceae > Cupressus > Cupressus sempervirens. The sequence continues at coordinate 905,251,348 of CM053789.1, forward strand.
AGAAAAGTTATACCTATCACATCAGGTGATCAATGCAACAAGGATCTTATTAGCAAACAGTTGTAGGCAGATCCACTACTTAATCCTAATAGGTGAATCAGTTCATAAATCCTTTAACCGAGTGGACCTAACAATCTTTTTGTAAATCTCCTAACAGAGTTCATACTTTACTGTATGTTTGTAAATCCTCTAACAGGGTGGATCTAGCAGTCCTTGCTCCTAACAGGGTAGATCACCAAAAGTGATCATTGTAAGCCTTAACAGGCCAACTTTATACTGCAGTATTGAAGTTTTGTGGGTATCATCCCCATCCCAGTTTTACTTTCTATTTTGGAAGGTTTCTGGGTCACCAAATCTCTGTGTACATGTGCAATGAATGTTTGTTTCTTTAGTTATGCAATAGTTTAGATGAATGAATGGTGAATGGTTAAAATGCTAAATAGGATAAAAAAATTATAAGTTACTGATTCACCCCTCCCCTCTCAGTAACCTACCTTATCTTGAATATTTCCAATAGGGTATGCAATCCTGGGTTTACTAGATTCTCTTATTTTTCTTTTCCCAAGAATCTTCTCCATTTGAGTCACTTTATTTTTGACTGATTGTATTTGCATACCCCTCTCCTCATATGCTTTCAAAACTTCTTCAAACCTAGCATTGAGTTGAGAAAATCTATCTTCTTCTTGGCCAGATACTACACTACCAAATTTTATCATTTTTGAAGCCATTCCCATTATTTGTTTACTGCCTACCTCACTAGCCTTGAACACAGTCAATGCACTAGTATGCTCTGTAGTAAAAATTTCTTGCATCCTGATCTTATCCCTTTTCTCAATAGACTACATTATGAGGGCTTGGTGGTCATCACTAAACTTGACTCCTTTATGAGCCTGTAATACCTCTTCTTCAATCTTGAATTGGACATCCTTTTGTTTCCTAATTGAATCAAAAACCATAGCATTTACTATATCCCTGAACCGCCTCACAATAGGTGTTCCATAGTCATGCGCTAGGTCTGGCTTAGGAATAATCTATTCAAGCTAAGGACTACTTTTCCCCTACCATGAGGTGCATTTAGATTGTCAACCCAGGGATGTATACTTGAAATGGTCGGCATATTATGTGCACTAGGTACCTTGATGAGTCATTATGCTTGTGCTGCAGGAAAGTAAAAAAAAATGCAAAGGAAGGAAACTACACTACTACAGTAGAAAGGAAACTATTGAATCTATGAATGTTGAAAACACAATGACAAGATAACAGAGATTCCATCTTGACTCATCCATTAGATTGTTCTCGCAGATGCTGTAGGAACGTTCATGAAGTGTGATCCTACAGGAAGGAATTAACTAGCTATGTCTTACTTAAAATACTGCTAATGCTTAGTAAAATGAATCTATTCTATCCTAATCTAATCCACCTTCCAAGTGGGCCCCCTTGTTTGGCTTCTCTAATCTACCAACATAGGATAGAAACTAAAGAGAACTAATTCATTTTATTAATCAGTCATTACATAATTCAGAATTGTAAAACACACTACAACAAACTGTGAATCAATGTTTTCTCTTACTCGATAAAACTTATCAAAACCAAAAATGGAAAACTAAAAACTTCACACATAGGAGTCGATCCTGACATATATAAGGAATCTACTCTATATTACATAATAGAAAAGTAACTATCCTAAGTTAAGTCCATAGGAGAGAATATAAGAGAACAACTGAAAGTGAAAAGGAAGGATAATAGAATTGAGGAGGGAGCAATGAAGTCGCGGCATCCACTTGTTACAACGTAAATGTAGAGAAGGTAATGGCTTGTAAAAACTCCTCCTTATTTGCTACCATGTTTCCTGGAGTGGTTATAACTTCCTTTTCATGGTTGTTCCTTGATGCTCGTTTCTCCTTGAATGTTGTCAGCAACCAACTTCTGGATTCTTCCGATCATCTTTTAATCCTTATCATCAGGTTAGTTATGATATAAAACATATTTGAAAATAAACGTCCATCAAACTAAATTCAAGCATAAGAATGCACATTTGGATATTTATATGAAATACTGCATATTAGATATAATTTAGGCAAAGGATGACAGTTTTTCTACCCCATAAATCATCAAAGGTTTATCAAACATAAGCTTATAAGTGTTAAAACAAGGATGAACAAAGTATCATAAAGTATCTTAAACATAACAAAATAAAGGCATTTTTTAGACTCATCATCTGCCCCCTGCTAAACTAATGCTTGTCCTCAAGCATTACACTTCTTTATCAAAGATCTGAGCTCCCCAACTTCTGTCTTTCCCTTTTTGCTGCTCTTGAAGGTGTAATAGAATCCTCTGGTCCTTTCCCATACTTCTTACCTATGGTCTTCCTACAAATTATCAAGTTTGTCAACATCAATGTCATACAGGGGCCATAAAATCATTGGAGGTTGCATGGTTAAAGGACACCATAGCTCTAGCCTTAGTTGCTTTCCTAGTTCTAAATATTTTGGAACTCTATATAATGTTGCTTCCAAATTAATAAGACTATGTGGCTCTGATTTTTTGAGAGAATTAGGTAACCATGCCCATCTACCTCTTACTCCAGTCATAGCTTGTTGGAACACAAAGTAGGGCAAGTTTTCATATTCAGCATATACTTTGGCTCTAGCAGCAAATACCTTCTTTCTAATATCTGGATTACTCTTCCCATAGGTTAATGTAAACCAGTCTCGAAGCATTTCTTCTAGCTATTTACTTTCTACCCTCAAGGGTAAAGGTTTTGTTCTCTACTCATCTCTGTAATTAACCAGTTGCCTGTCATAATTCACCTCATTAGACATCCATGACATTAAAGCTTTCAAATGCACATCTCCTATATAGAGCAAAGGATTCCACTCAGTTTCTGTAGGAATGACAAAATTATGAATATACAACTCACACAATAGATTTTGCTGCCATGGTGGTAAGGTTTGATACAGCCCATAAAACTCTTGTGCGGTTTTAAATTCTACATTTACATTTTTGAAGGTTAACATCATTTGAAACAAAAGATATTGTTCTTCCAAATAAAAAGCATATACTCAAGGAGGTGGTCTGCAAGGAAGAGCTTGATCAACTAATTTAAGTGCATGTTCCATGCACTATTTCTATCTTTCTAGCTGTTCTTTCAATTCTTCAATCTCCTCATTTTGTGATGTTATGATCTTGCTCATTCTTTTCTTCTCCTCTTTCCATAGTGCTTCAGCAAATAAATGCTGTCCATATAACTGGAAAAGGAGTTTTGGCAAGGTGACAACACTGTTATCCTTTTCATAATCCTTTTTCTTTTTCCATTCCTGCCATAGATGTTCCGGCAAACTATTGATCCATGTTAACTTATAGGGGACTAAGGCAGTATTCAAATCATGACTTTCAGGAACTACTTCATTCTCATGGCTTGAAACACCTGGTAAATCCATTTAGGTTTCATTAATTTCTTGCTCACATGTTGCACGAGGACTACCAGAAGCTTTTGTTATCTCAGTGTGAAGGGGAGAATGGTCGGAAATTAGCTACACAGGAGACTCTGGAGCAAGTGCTTTGGACAATATAGGATTTTTAAAAATCTGCCCTCTCATTCTAGGACTTCTCCGCAAAGGACTCTCTTCTTGTACTATTGTCTTTTGCCTAATTTTCTATTTCGATATCACTACTGCAGGATCCTTCTTTGTTTTCTTCTATTGCTGAATTGTAGGACTAGGTTTTTGTTGAGCAACGGTTTCTTCTGGTGACTTCCGTTTCCTTTTAGCTTGACTAGTAATGGGTTTTGGGATGTCCTACTCAGGTGGAGGCACATTCGCTTGAGTGGAATCAAATTCTGGTTCAATCCCTTGTGCATTTTCTATTTCAGCTCCCTCAATATTTTGTTCTGCAGGGTCACTACTAGGAACTACATTTTCCTCACCCTACTATTCACTAGGGTCAACTTGGGGTTGTAAAGTTTTAAATTTCACAAATTCATCCCATGTCAAAGGGGATACATCCCTAAGAGACCTTTCTATTCACAACTTAATCAAAGTATGGTGTGTGACAAAATTATCTCTCCCTTTTTGAGTCTGTTTCGCACTAATACAGAGCATATTATACAAAAGATTTGGGAGATTCATGGCAATATTGTGCCTTATACAAATAAGCAACTTAAAATGGTGTGCATGTAAGTGAGAAAATCTTCCTTCACAAGTGAAATACCTGATGACATGCATTCCTAGGTCAGGGTATGTAGGCAGCAAAGACAATCTCTTGCACCCCTGCTTTGTAACATCCAATGGAGGGTCATGTGGGGTAGTGAACTGGGCCCTTGCTGACCTAGCGTCATGCGAGCTCGGATAATGCTCTCCAACAAGAGGTAACCCTGTTAGTTTTGCAATTCATTCTTCTGTTGCAATTATCGTCAAACCCCACACAGAAGCTTCACCTTCATCAAATGTCCTGGTGAATTCTACAACTACTTCTTCATCATATGCTGCTAAATTCAAACAATAAACTAACCACCCGCATGCATTGAATCTTCTTACTACTTCTACATCAGAGAGCAACAAAATGTGCTCGACTAGCTCTTTTCTCTGTAAACCTCCTCCCATTTCTTGATACTTCTACTACTCCATTTCCCTCTCCCTTTCTGAATGCAAACTTCAAAACTCTACATTATTTCTCAGACACTTCACCGCTTCTTTTTGGGAACATTAATTGCCATAACCAATTGTTATGTGTTATAATTAAACTTTAGGTAAAAGTAAATCATGAATTTGCGTGGAAATCATCGAAAAACATGGTTCAAATGCCAATTTTTTTAAAAAAATAGGTCACATCATGGCTTAGCACAAAAAATTTGGCACAAACAAAGAAAAATTCATTCAGAAAGTGGGAGTAAAACACTTGACATGGCATAGTTATGGCAAAAGGTTCTCATTAATAAAGGGTAATGCCAAGATTTTCGAAAATCATCACAGTTAATCAAGCATGTCATTGGATAGTATGACACTCCCCTGCCCCCTACTAATTTTATGACAAGTGTCCTCACATGTGAGACTAGTATGGGTTAGGGACTGGAATACGTCGTAATTATAAAGACTATGCAGTATTAGATCTAATTAACAAAATTTGCAAACTTATAAATGAATAATAATTTGAAAACGTTTATACCTGCCAAGTGGATTATCACATGCTCCAAAGGAAAGGTGGCAAAAATAATGTCAATGGCAGAATCCATTAGCATGTGCAGATTTGATTGAAAACACAAAAACGTAAGTATGTAGAAAGTGAGTGGATGGAAGATTAAGAAATGGAATGAGGTGGGTGGATGGAAGATTAAGATATGAATGGAAAGAAATATCATGAAAAGAAAATGGGCTTTATGCAAACATAAAGTTATTATTATAGACATGCAAATTAGAATTAATGTTGAAGAAGAGCAGGCAGAAGGTTTTCACCTTCGACTACAAGAAGAGATACTTGAGTTGTTGTTGGATCTGATTGTTCGAACTATTGCATGAACTTAGCTTTTTTTTGAGGCTATTTATAAAGTTTAAGTCGGTGACTATTGATTAGCATTTTGAAAGGCTTATCATCAATTGTGGTTGGTTGAACTATTCCATTGTCAAAGACATGGATGATTTTATATGGTCCTAACCATCGCGTCTGCAGCTTCCCTGACATATCCATGAAGTGGGAATCATACAATAATGCCCAGTCACCAGCTTTGAACGGTTTGCTAAGGATATGAGAATCATGCCAATGTTTTCTCTATTTTTGCACTAGTTCGGTATGTGCTAAAGCAGTCTTGCACATTTCATCCAAAGAATTAAGATGTAGGAGACATTTTCTTTATGCTACAGGAAGATCAATATCAAAGGTCAAGGCTATTCTTAAAGTCTTGTGTTCAAATTCAATTAGAAGCATTGCCACTTTCCCATAGAAAAGCTCAAATGGTGTGAATCTGGTAGTGGTTTTCCAAATTATTCTATAAGCCCAAATAGCTTCTTGGAATCGGCTGGTCCAATCCCAATGATGCAAATGGACTATTTTGGTTAGAATATTTTCCAGCTCATAGTTGGGAACTTTTGCTTGTCCATTAGCTTGCGGATGATAAGGACTGGATCTGCGATGCCTGATGTTATACTGCTTCATCAATTCTAAAAACAGGTTAGAAGTAAACTATGTGCCTTGATCAGTAACCAATTCTTTAGGAACTCCATAACATGTAAAAATCTCTTCATACAGGAATTCAACAACTTTTTCTTCACGAGCATGTTTCATAGCCTTAACCTCAACCCATTTGGTTAGGTAGTCAGTACAAAGCAAAATATAAGACTTCCCATTGGATGGAGGATCAATACGACTGATGAAGTCCATTCCCCATTTGTCAAATGGTGTTAACACCATTTGAGGGTTCAAAGGCATTTCATCTATTTTGGTTGGGCGACCCATTCTTTGGCATTGGTCACACTTCCTTGTATAATTGATTGCATCTTTATGAAGGGTAGGCCAATAGTAACTAGTGGCTAAGATTTTGAAAGCTATTCTTTTGGCTGCAAAATGTCCTTCATAGGGCTCATTATGACATGCATGCAAAATATCATATGTCTCATCTTCTCTTACACATCTGCGCATAACTTGATCAGGTCTAGTATAGAACAGAAAATTGTCTATCCATGAGAAATGGAAGCTTTTCTGTATGAGCAGCTTTCTCTCCTTATAAGAAAAATGCATTGGTGTCTTATTAGTTACAATGTAGTTAGCAATATCTGCATACCATGGAACTTTAATAGCAATATGAAACAAATGTTCATTTAGAAATGCATCATCTACCAGAGTAGTGTCAGTATCATGATGATTGATTCTTGACAAAAAATCAGCTACAAAATTTGTTTTTCCAAGCTTATCTACTATGGTTATGTCGAATTCTTGTAACAATAGTAACCATCTTGCTAACCTACCAGTTATAGCAGGTTTGTCCATGAGATACTTGATTGTTGCATGATCAGTATGAATATAGATAGGATAACCTGTGATGTAATACCAAAATTTATTTAGAGCATAGACTACTACAAACAATTCTTTTTTAGTCACTATGTAATTTAGTTCTGGACCATGAAGACTCTTACTAATATAATAAATGGAATTCTCAAGATTTGAGTGTTTCTATGCTAAAACTGCTCTTATGGAATAATAAGAAGCATCTGTATATATGTGAAAAGGTAGGTTCCAATCAGGGCCTTGTAAAATTGGGGCTGTGGTCAAAATTTTCTTAAGCTGGAGGAAAGCTTTATCATACTCAGGTGTCCATTTGAATTCAGCTTCTTTTGTAAGCAACTTATACAAGGGACTGGCTATTTTACTGAAATCTTCTATAAAATGCCTGTAATATCCAGCATGTCCTAGAAAAGATCTAACATCTTTTAATTTAGTGGGTATGGGTAATGTTTGAATTACCTCAATTTTAGCTGGGTCTACTTATATACCTGCAGTAGATATGAAATGATCGAGTACCACACCCTCTTGCATGAGCATGAAACACTTTTCACTATTTAGTGCCAAATTATGTTCTTGACATCTTACCAAAACTTTTTCAAGATTTATCATTGCTTCTTCAAAAGTAACTCCAAATGTTGTAAAGTCATCCATATAGATTTCCATACAATCATGTGATATATCAGCAAAAATCCTAATTACAGCCCGTTAAAATGTTGCAAGAGTGTTACAAAGACCAAATGGTAAAACAGAGTATGCAAAAGTACCCCATGGACAGGTAAATGTAGTTTTGTCTTGGTCTTCAGGAGCAATACTGATTTGATTATAGCCACTGTATCCATCTAAAAAGGAGAAGTACCTCTTTCTAGCTAGTGTATCCAAAACTTGATCTATGAATGGTAAAGGAAAATGATCATTTTTAGTAGCCTTATTCAACTCCCTATAATCTACACAAATTCTCCATTTTCCTCCTTTATTAGGTACTATAACCAGTGGTGATACCCATTTACTATCAGATATAGGATAGATAAAGCCAGCATCAAGTAGTTTCTGCAATTTTGTTTTGACTATTTCTCTAAGGCTTGGATTTATCCTCCTCTAAGGTTGACGAAGTGGTAGACAACCTTCATTAATGTATATCCTATGGGTACACACTGTAGGGCTTAATCCTTTCATATCATCATAATCCCAAGCAAAATTCTTCTCATGCTTCTGAAGAAATTCTTTTAATTGTTCCATCTATACGGATGTCAATTTGGGGTTAACATGCAGTTTATGGCCTTTACTCAATTCAATAGGAATAGTGGATTCTACCATAGCAATTTCAGAGATTGGGCTTCCTTCTACTTCATAGAGAAGTAGTGAACAAAGATTTTCAGGTTCCTTAAGTAAATTACAACTTGTATCACACTCCTCATATGTAATCAATTCTAATACAGAGCTTCCAGACACATCTTTTCCTATCACACAGGTGTTGGTAAGGATGCTCTGGATTACTAAATCTTCTTCTTGCAACTTTAGAAAAGATTTCCTATGTAACATCATAAGTTGTACTATGGAATTTATCTCTTCTTCTTCATCTCCTAAATCTAGCCAAAAAGATGTACTCAAATCTGGTAATGGTTGTGGAGGAGGATATAGATCAAATTGCTTGGTTGCTTGGCCATTTGATATGGTCATATTCCCTAATCTACAATTCATGTTTGCATCAGCTGTGGCCAACCATGGTCTACCTAGAATGACAAGATAGCTAGATAGGTTTACTTTAGGGGAAAAAATCATGAATTCCATAGGATATTCTAGGGAATGTAAGGTCACAAAAATATTTTCTATCATTCCATCAGGAGCGACAGTGGAACTATCTGCAAGCTGCAAAATAGTTGGTGTGGGCCTTAATCCTTCTATTTGTAACTTCTTCATGGTTTCTTTAGTCATCACATTTATAGCAGCTCCCAAATCTATTAAGGCATTTTTAAAAAATTGACCATTGATGCTGACACTTACTACTGGACTCCCTAGGTTAGAATATTTTGGTGTAATCACTCTTCCTAACATGATATCAACTAAATGTCCAACAACATGAACTGTGGTAGGATCCTTCTTCTTCCTTCCAGGTTTCTTTAAACAAGCTTCCCTTATAATTTTTCCATAAGCAGGAATGTCCTTAATAGCTTGAAACAAAGGTATTCAGGCATGCATATTCTTCAACTGGTTAACAATGTCAAAGGGTTGTTCCTTGCTTTGTTCCTTTTGTATTAGTTGGTCTAGAAAAGGAGGCTCTACTGCTGGTTGATTTGGTATTGGTATGGTAACATTAGTTGGGTCAACAGGTTCATCAACCAAAGGTTCTAATGTTGCAAGAGAGTCTGATACTTCAGTTATAAGAGGTGGCCTTGGTGCTGGTAAGGTTGTTCCAGATCTCAAATGTATATCTGCGACATCTAGGGCATAAGCAAGGTACTGCTGGGTATCAGTACTATACATGGGCTGCTGTGGTTTTCTATTTGGATTTGGCTGAGGCTGTGTAGGTAGTTGTGTTTTCTTTTGAGGTCGACTATTTGCAAGTGGTGGCATTAAAGCAGGTTGTTGAGCTGGAGGGGGTAATTGTGGAACACTAGTATTTTGGTTAGGCCATTGTTCAGATCCCTTCCATTGGTTTAGAGATTGCCAATTCCCTTCATTTGGAGATTGCCAATTCCCTTGGGGTGGTTGCCATTGGTTCTACTGGTTCTAGGGACATTGGTTATTCTACTAGTTAGGCCAAGGTTGGAAATTTTGAGACCATTGAGACTGTTTTGGGTTATTTTGCCCAGCATTATTCCAATTGGGTTGGTTTTGTGAGGGACCTTGGGTATTGCAGTTTTGCCATTGATTACCATATAAATTTGAATTTTGCAAGGGGTCTTGAGGCATACCTTGACATTGGGCCCATGCTCGGCGTTGAGCAACAAAGAATACTTGTTCATCATCCCCATCTATCTTCACATATTTAGTTGGAAGATGTTGGTTCTCCATGCTTGCAACTAATTTACAGTGGCAATCTTTCTTTTTCTTTTGGCAATGAGGATAGTACTCAGCTAGTTGTAACTCAGCCTCTACTTTCTTTTCTTTGCACTCATTGTATCCAACTGTGTAGCGACATCATTACTGATGTCTTGTTTGAAATCTGACAACAAATTGGATATTTCAAGTTTTGAAATGCCTTGACTAATTCCTTTTGTAACTATAGAACGGGGTCCTCGACCTTTCTTCATGGTTGACCTTGAGTAGTTCTGACATATCTTTTTGAGGTCATCCCATTGAGCTTGATATACATCTCCATCGGCCATCAGGTCCAATGCTTCCAAACAGTCTTCATTCACTCCTCTTAGAAAGACTAGTTTTTGGGAATCTTCAGACAATGTGTGCTAAGGATTCTTTTGTAGTGTATATAAAAATCGAGAAACATAGTCTTCTAATGTCTCTTCCTCCTTCTGTGATATCCTAAAGATATCATCTCCTCTTGTGCCAGATCCTTTGCAATATTCTTTATATTTTTCCAAAAACAAGGCTTGCATTTCATCCCAATTTACAGCTGCATTGGCTCCTAAGCCCATGAACCATCGTAAAGCTAATTCTTTCAATGTGGCTGGAAATGATTTAAGCTTATGGGCATCAGTGTTGTAGTTGAAACTATGACAAAGGATGTGAAATTCAAACAAGAAGGTATCGGGGTCTTCAGTTGCAAGGCCGTAGAACTTTGGAAGAGCAGTGGGAGGTATATTCTTGAGATTGGCATTGGTTATGAGACTTGGGAGTGGAAATGGAAAAGTGGGTTCTGCCATGATTGGTGGGATTGGATTATGAGGTTACTGCTGAAAAGGAAGGTTAGGCACTAGGTGATTAACAACTAGTGGATTCGAGGTAGTGTTATCAAGAAAATTGGTCAATATTTCAGTGAAGGGCTAGAGACCAGATATGATGTAGTACTGCTCTGCTACCACTAACAAAGGTATACTCTGATACCATTGATGATGGGCCACACCACCCGTACCAACTCACAACCAAAAAAATACAACAAGATGGAGATAGAGAGATGACAAAAATGCTTCATAAAGCATCCATTAATACTTGAAATCCATTAGAAGAGATTACATTTGACTAGCTTCACTACAAGAGCTTACACTTGAAAAGCTTCTATTTCTCCAACTTGATTACAAATGATAATAAGCCTTGCTTGAATAGGCACTTCTAACCCAAGACATTACAAACACAACCAATGTGGGATAAAAAGGTAAATACAACTACTTTTAAATAAATATTAAATTCCCACCCAAATACAACTAAGCACCCAGCAAATATTAAATACATGATTTAAGGATCTTTCCACAAACTTCTAAGATGCCACCTACACACCTCGATTAATGTAATGACAACTATTTTTATTATTTTCTATTTATGCCACCCATCCACCTTGAAAATAGAAATTCCTCTTTTCTCCTTTTTTCCTATTTTCCTATTTTTTATTATTTTTCTTCCATTTTCGTCACTTTTTCTCTCCTCCACAAATTTTTTTTTCCCTCTTTTTTTTTTTTTTCTAATAATTTAATTTTCCCATGCAAGATGCTCCTGCATCAGACTCCCTTGGTAGATAGAAAAGCACGTCCCACACTTTAATGTCAAAAGAGAGATATAGAACCATCTTCATCTTCACCACAAGCTTCCACCTCAATAGGGACAAGAAAACCAACATGCAAATCTTCCACATTTTTTTTTGTTGATGCATGATGCTCCCGCATCCGACTCCCATGGTAGGAAAAAATTTGTGAATATGGATTCAAAAAATGAAGTAGCCACTATTAATAGATTTTTTTCCTCTTCCTCCAAGACATAGCTGGAACAAGTATCCGATGTTGAAATTTCTCCTTTGCAATGAACTCTATCCAAGTATAAATCTCATCCTCATCCAATCTTGTTGAATTAATCACACTTGTAATAAATCCAGCAACACCATACCAATCTTCCTTTGCATACCATACATCACGAACAAGATCCTCATGCAAACCATCATTAATATCTTTTAAACTCATATCAAAGGCAATATCCCATGATTCATAAGAATTTACCTGTTTGACATCTTCATCTTCACTTGCCTCTTTTATGTCTTCAACAATGCATGTAACTACTCCACTTGCTTGATCTCCAACTAAGGTACTATACTCTTCCTCCATTGTTTTAGTCTTCCAATCACCTTCATCTACTTTTGGCATAAAAATCTAGTTATCTTCATGCTCTTCCTCTTCTCTTTCATCTTCTTCAACTTCTGGTTTGCAAATAATTTTCTCTTCATCCACTTGCTCTTCCACTGGATCATCTTCCTTTTCCACATCCAAGGAATTATCAACATCTCTTTTCTGGTGACATGCTCTTCGTTTCTGCAACTCAGCTTCTAATTCATTCACTTGCTTCTGCAAATCAACTAGCAATGATTGTTGATTTCTTGCTCTAAATTTCTCAAGTCGAGGAATCCTCAGAATCCATCCAATCACAAAAGTCATCTTCTTCTTTCTCTTCTCCATAATCAAGTATTCAGAAGACAAATCTCGTCCAAAACAAGAACCTCATGCAAATTGCCTCACATTCGATGCTCTATCTACACAATCAAGAACTTCTTCACAAACTTCACCCAACTCAAGGTCTTGGTGCAAACTGCCTCATGTTTGGTGATCTGTCCACATGCTTAGGAACTCTCGCTCTAATACCATTGATGATGGGCCACACCACCTGTACCAACTCACAACCAAGAAAATGCAACAAGATGAAGATAGAGAGATGACAAAAATGCTTCATAAAGCATCCATTAATACTTGAAATCCATTAGAAGAGATTACATTTGAAGAGCTTACAACACAAGAACATCTATTTCTTGAACTTCCTTACAAGAGATTCAACTCTTGATGATGATACTATGGGGAAAATAGGACTTGCATCTTCAAAGGGAAACTCAACTTCTTCTTCAACTTCTTTATTCAAATTAATAGATCCCTGTGGAAGAAATCTGCCATATTCATCTTGTCATCTTCCTCTTTGATGCATGCAACTAAAATTTTCACACTGGTAAAAAAAAAACTTAATCTAAAAACTATGACTAAAAAATGCTCCTAGCTTGACACCATCCCCGGAAACGATGCCAAAAATGAACTGCCTCACAGTAGGTGTTCCATAGTCATGCGCTAGGCCTAGCTTAGGAATAATCTATTCAAGCTAAGGACTAATTTTCCCCTACCATGAGGTGCATTTAGATTGTCAACCCAGGGACGTATACTTGAAATGGTTGGCACAGTATGTGCACTAGGTACTTTGATGAGTCATTATGCTTGTGCTGCAGGAAAGTTAAAAAAATGCAAAGGAAAGAAACTACACTACTACTATAGAAAGGAAACTACTGAATCTATGAATGTTGAAAACAAAATGACAAGATAACAGAGATTCCATCTTGACTCATCCATTAAACTATTCTCGCAGATGCTGCAAGAACATTCATGAAGTGTGATGCTACAGGAAGGAATTAACTAGCTATGTCTTACTTAAAATACTGCTAATGCTTAGTAAAATGAATCTATTCTATCCTAATCTAATCCACCTTCCAAGTGGGCCCCCTTGGCTGGCTTCTCTAATCTACCAACATAGGATAGAAACTAAAGAGAACTAATTCATTTTATTAATCAGTCATTACATAATTCAAAATTGTAAAACACACTGCAACAAACTGTGAATCAGTGTTTTCTCTTACTAAATAAAACTTATCAAAACCAAAAATGGAAAACTAAAAACTTCACACATAGGAGTCGATCCCAACATATATAGGGAATCTACTCTTTATTACATAACAGAAAAGTAACTATCCTAAGTTAAGTCTATAGGAGAGAATATAGGAGAACAACTAAAAGCGGAAAGGAAGGATAACGAAATTGAGGAGGGAACAATGAAGTCACGGCATCCACTTGTTACAACATAAATGCAGAGAAGGTAATGGCTCGTAAAAACTCCTCCTTATTTTCTGCCATGTTTCTTGGAGTGGTTATAACTTCCTTTTCGTGGTTGTTCCTTGATGCTCGTTTCTCCTTGAATGTTGTCGGCAACCAACTTCTGGATTCTTCCGCTCATCCTTTAATCCTTATCATTAGGTTAGTTATGATATAAAACATATTTGCAAATAAACATCCATCAAACTAAATTCAAGCATAAGAATGCACATTTGGATATTTATATGAAATACTGCATATTAGATATAATTTAGGCAAAGGATGACATAGTTTTTCTACCCCATAAATCATCAAAGGTTTATCAAACATAAGCTTATAAGTATTAAAACAAGGATGAACAGAGGATCATAAAGTATCTTAAACATAACAAAATAAAGGCATTTTTTAGACTCATCAATCCCATTCTGGTAAAATGAGAACTCTTGATTTTTTAATTATCTACCTTTTGGCCTCAAGTGTAAATTGAGAAAAATCATTCAAAAAATTTGACTTTACCTCTTCCTTAATAGCAGAGTCTTATTTATTAGGTTGTTCTACCTTATCTTTACACAAGTTTTCTCAAAATTTCCTATGTTTAACCTCGACAAAAATTGTGCAAATGCTCTAGACTTCACAAATTTTTCATCATTAAAAAACCTCTCAGAGGCTTAGGAAACTATAGGGTCTATTTCCTTATGTTGGTAGTCAAAAATAGTTAAATTCAAGGAAGGTGTAGGGATTCTTGTGGTTCTCTGATCTCCAAATCTGTGGAAGTGACAATTACATCCCCTTCTCCACCAATCTATGTAAATTGTTCCCTCAAAGATGCTTCATCATCTATCTAGATTGAGGACTAGCTTGGGGAGTACTATTTTTCTTGAGAAGAAGAAGACCCTTGCTCTAACTTTTGTCTTTTTGCAGCACTGGCTGCAAATGCACTTTCTGGCCTTAGTCTTCGCTACAAGGGAGCCTGTTGCACATTTTGAACCATCACATAACTTGCTCTTTTCTGCAAAGTGTACTAACCAAGTGCCACTACATTTCTATTATTTATCCTCCTTTGTACCTCTACAACCCTGTCTAGATAGGTCTTGACATATATGTCCTTCTTCTCATTCATAGTTTGGATTATCTTAGCAAAATTATTCATTAGTGCTTGCATCATGGCTCCCCTATATTTTTATCTTTCAATGGGTCATAGCTAGAGTTAGAAGCATTAATGAATTCTAAATTCTTACTAAATACTATCCATTTCTCATTTCTCAATTCCTGTTCTTGTAAAAAAAAAATATTCCTACTAACATCCTCTAGATAGTATATGATGGAGACACAACCCAACCACCAGAATAGACACAATAGAAAGGGGGAATTATATTAACTGAGAAAATAAGCTGGTACAAACAGTATAGAGAAAATAAACTCAAAACATGCCCTGCGGGCTTACAATAGCATAAATTTGGAGAATATTTCTCCTTTTAGCACCTCCTCTCAAGCTCCAATCCGAACTGCCTTTTACAATGCCAGAAATCTCCTTAAATAGACCCTGGAGGGTTAAGGACTAGGAGTACATTCTAGAAAGTGCTAGTAGGCATCCACTGACAAAATAGAAGGTTCTGAAAGCTGCGTTAGAAGTCGGTGCAATTCTAGAAGAATCCAGAAACGGTAGCCGAACTTCCGGGAGGCATAACTTTTGAACCGTAACTCCGATTGATGAACCGTTTACATTTTTGGAAAGATCTCGAAGTGCTCTATAGCCCTATGGACCAGCTTTGCTCGTCCCCCATTTTTTGACCCTTTTCGAGGTCATTTAATGCCCCAAACCTGACTTTGAAGCATTCTTAGGAGGTCTCCAAAACCCGAAAAACTGCAATAACTTTCAAACCGTGGGGCCTTTTGACTTGATTCTTTTTCTGGAATGCTCTAAATCTCAATTACCTTCATCTGGCCAAGTCACACCTTCTAGGTCACCAAAATGATGGCCAAATTGCATGCTCCTATTTTTTTGGGATTTTCAAATGCACTGATAGTTGAACTACGAGAGTTGGAACCTTTATTTGAGCCAAATGGGTATCCAAAAATGTAAAGACATAAAATAGAAACTAAGTCTAAGTACATTTTTTGGGTGACACAGGATTGCCCTTATACCTCTGGATGCTCCTGCATCAGAATACTTGGTGCACCATGCGGGTAGGATTTGTCCTCTCTCTTAAGAGGTCATAGAATCCTCTAGGGCCAATGAATCTGGCATGAGACTCTACCATGGTGTATCTATCTAGGAACAAGTTAAGTTGTTTACACCCTTTCCTTACAGAAATAAAATCATGCACTACAGTAATAGTTGGAAAAAAGGTACCCTTCTTAGGCAAATCCCTCTCATCAATTGTGCCTATTTGCCATAATAATTCTGCTATCCCTATTTTCAATGGTACATGGAATGGTAACACATGAGGCTTTCCCAAGAAGCCATACACTCTTTATACTATTAAAACATTATAAGGCATTACATCCCCCCAATTATGACTAACCAGTAGCCCTTTTGCATGGTCCTTAGGTCTAACCAATTCTAACAATTCTTGTGGAATTCTAAGGCTATCCCCTCTCAAAAATAGTCTAAGCTTTGATGCAAAGTATCTATCAAACCTCACATAACTTGCCTCTATAGCTTTTGAAGTCATATCCAAAATCCATAACTACATTGGATTCCTCTCTCCATCTCTAGTTATTTCCAGCTCTATACCCTTGGAGAAAAAGGTATATCCCTTGTACAAACATACATACATGAGCAACAAATACGAATAGAATGGTTTGTCCACTTTTTGCCATGCTATCCCCACCAAACCATTGTGCATTTCCTTTGCAAGAAAAGTAGCAAAATTTGGAATAGTGCTCATCCCAAATTGAAGAGTTTGAGCCATAATAAGGACAATTGAGCCTTAGATTTGATCTTTTTCATCTATTCCAAAAATTTTGCAAACAAAAAAATATAATACCTGAGCCCTAAGGTTAAAATATCTTCTCAACAATGGCTCTTGGGTGCTGGTAGTAATCACAGATAAAGTACCAATTTTAGTAGCATGCTCTTGCAGTGGCCCTATTCTTAAGTAAATCCTTTGTGCATCGTACCTTGCTTTAAGGTCATCCATATCAATGATTTCATGCATGACATGGTTAGGGTTGAGGTTGAAAACCTCACTAATTAGTTCAGGGAAAACACTAAAAAGATTCACCCCAACATGGTTCTTTACCCACCCTATAATTGGATCATATTTCTTGCCCAAATCCATCAATAAATCACTATCAAAGAAAACTGTGGTGACTGTTAATCTCCCACTATCAAACTCCTAGACATTGCTCATATGAGTGTCTAGTTTTCACTCTAAAAACCATTTTTTGAATAACTCTAGACCTCTCGTGGAAACTTGGGCATATCGTACCTAGTTATCTTTATCATAAAAACCCTCTACTATAGCTACCTTTAGGGTGTTTAGGAATCAACTCCCTCCCCTTAGTTATTTCATGTATTGATAAAGGGAATTGTTCAAGAAAATCATCATGTATAGAATGTTTTAGGTAATCCATCTATCCAGTGAATTCCTTTTGAGGAGGCATTTTGAATAAACCCTAGAATTTATATAATAGAAGATATTTGATTTCAAGGAGTCACGGAGTACTTAACCACTCAAATTTGCACTTCTACATTGTATGATTTTTGTTGCAACTTATTGGATCACTCGATAAGTTTATGTGCCCTAGCTCTAAAATTTTTGTAAGCTATGATATTCTTTCTATGCTTTAGTGGTTCATTAATGGTGAAATCATGAATTCTATTCATGCATTGAAATCACACGAATGAGCTCTGCACCATATTTACTCTCACTAATCGTTATCTCCAAATTGCACCCAAATTTTAATCTTATCCATAGATTTTCACTAGATCAAATGACTTTAATTCAAAAAGCAATGAACTTTATGGTTTTAAAAATGTGGCCATGTATCACATTACCACTTACCCACATTCTTTAAACTTCTTGCATCTTAAAATTATGAGTAAGCACTATCTGTTGATCAAGACAAGATCAACGATCACACAAGTTTACAATTAAAAAAGGCCTAGTCAAATGTACTAACCAATAGGAAGTTTTGATGTGAATCTGTGCCTTCTGAAAACCTCCATGCAAGTGGGTCCCATATCATCTTCTGAGCAAATAGGTGCTTGACATCATCCTTTCCATGTGTCAATCTAGTGCATCCCTGCTTTCCTTATTGGATGCGCATCTTCAAATTGTGCGCTTGCACTAGTCGTTGATCTTGGAAATATCAATGGATAGCACTACTCAAATCCTACAAACCCTTCTACAATGGGGATAGTGACATCACCATGGACATGTGTCTGCATGGTGCATACCCACTTTGCTTAAAATCCTTTCAAGTTCCTAATGCAGGCATGTGCCTATCGTTGATCAAGGCAAGATCAATAATGTGAAAAACTTTGCACTTTATGGTCACATCTTCCACTCGGACCAATGAAGTGACTCTTCTCATTTTTGTGCTCTGACCAACCTGGCTACTACATTAATTGCTGAAAATTTAGCACCCATACCATAAGTACTTCTAGCTAAGCACATGTAGCATATAGCAAGGCGTGACACAACATTCTCCTTTAGTCTTGGCCCCACTGTGACACGTGGCACAAAGGTGCATCCCTGCATTCTTTATTGAATCAGTAGTTTCTTAATGTAGGCTTGTGCCAACCCTTGATCTCTTAAGGATCTATGGTCACAGGCTAATATATCCTAAAATACCACATTAGTTGAACTGACAAATAAAACACTAATGCCTGGTCCAACTCATCTAACAACTACCATGGAAGATACTTCAATATCATTTTGTGAAAAGGTGGGGCCTTGATGTCAAATCATGCTACATGTCCAATTTGCACTTCCCCACATTATTCAATCCTTGTGCATCTTCTTAATGTGGAAAAGCATTAGCCCTTGATCTAAACAAGATCAATGGTTGATGAACCTTGGTCATAAAGTGATACCTCCATTAATATATATCAACCAATCACATTGCAAGAATTCCAAAACATGCATGAAAGGTACTGACAAGTCTGCAAAAAGGTTTTGGAAATTTATGACAAAATACAGTCCTTGCTACACACTGAGATTTTTAAAAAGGCAAGGGCTACATGTCATCAAAGCACATACTTGCATTACTTAAATACCTCACATCTCAATATTGCAAGAGTGTGATATTTTTTGATTTGATCAAGATCAATGGTCACATAAAATTTGCATCACATAGGATATTTCTCAGTAAAATAATTGAGCCAATTGCAAGAAAAGCCCAACCAATTAAGGTTTAAATAAGATTTTTAATGAGGTCATGCTTGCGTGAGCCCATCCTTAGGATAGAAGTAATATACCTTAAAATCATTTTTTGGAATATTATATTCGAGGGTTTTCAAAACTAAGGTAAAATAAAGGCATTAGGGTTTTCACACTTAGGGTTTTTTTTAAACTGATTGTTTTGATGACAGTCCTTAAGAATTTTATAGAAATCCAAGAACACAGAAAACAAGACATGAGCTAAGGAAACATAAGCATTTGAAAAATAAGAGGAACAAACCCTAACTTGCAAGACACAATGTCTTAAATGATTTTTCAAAAAAAAATTCAAAAAAATTTAGCACTGTGAAAAATCAGACCAACATTGCCAAAATTTTTGAAATACTTAACTATAGGTGAGTGACCAATAAATAATTCATAAAGGGTCTTAGTCGTGGCTTTCCTGACTTGCACTTTTTTCATAGTGTAGACTATTGTATTCAAAACTTCTCTCCAAAACATCTTGGATACATTATTCTCAACTAACATAGCTCTTGTTGCTTCTATTACTAATATGTTTCTTATCTCTACCATACCATTCTATTTACGAGTTCTTGGAGCTGATAATTGTCTTTTGATTCCATTAGGTTCACAAAAGATGTTAAGCTCATTTGAAGTAAATTCTCCTCCTCTATTTGATCTTAAACATTTAATCTTCACACCTGATTCATTCTCAACTCTATTCTTGAATAACTTGAACTTATCAAATGCCTCATATTTTTCTTCAAGAAATGCAACCCACATCATTCTAGAAAAATTATGAACCAAAATCATGAAACACCTTTCACCATAGAATCTTTTATTCTTCATAGGACTGCTGAGATCTGTATGTACAATCTCCAATTTTATTGTAGTAGTAAACTTCTTGCTAGGAAAAGAAGTTTTGTTATGCTTTGCCAAAACACACTCCTTACAAATTGTGTTAGTAGGCTTTACAATCTTAGGCAAATCTATAACTGCAATCATACTACTAGTCTTCATAATATTGTCAAATTTTATATGACAAAATCTCTTATGCCATAACCAATTTTCATCTACCTTTGCAACCAAATATTTCATTTCAGTAAGATTTAACTAAAATACATTACCTCTAGATCTAGTTCTTGTTCCAATTATCTTTCTATCTTTTTCTATGATCATGCATGTCTTTTTTGTGAACACCAACTCATAACCTTTGTCCACTTGTTGTCCAACACTCAAAATATTATGCTTCAAACCATCAAAAAAATATACATCATCAATGTTAGTCTTACCATCAAGAGTTATTGATCCAATACCTTTAACTTGGCATGCTACATTATTTCCAACTTAGAAAATGCCTCCATCATGACTTTTGAAATTAACAAATTTGTTCATATCACTAGTCATATGATGTGAACAACTATTGTCAATTATCCAATTAGGTTTATTTTCAACCTATGATACCAAATCCATTTTCTCTAGAATTTCTTCTCTAATAGCTATAAATCCAATTTTATCATCACTAGCACTTATTGCTTTTTCATTAGAATCATTTTCTTCATTTGCATATAGACATTCTCTATCTCTTCTAGGTTTGAAATTTCCTCTATAGTTTTTCTCTCTTTTAGGACACTTAGATGCATAATGACCATATTCATTACATGTCCAACATTTAATTATTTTCTTACCATCTTTTTTTCTTCTTACTAGAAGGGTTATTCCTTCTTCAATTTTTCTATGCTCATTAGTTATACTATAGCTAGCAAAATCTCCTCTAGCACTTGTGCTCCTTGATAAACTAGGTCAAATATTGAAGGCACTAAAAGTTGTTTCTATTCTGGTAGATTCCCCAAACTATCTAACCTCATTCTCAACTGCTTCAAGTCTTCCAAGCAATATTTCCTTTGTGAAATCTTTGGTACAAGAGATAAACAACTATATCATTTGAACTTCTAGCTTAAATTGTGGTGTTAAGATCTTCAATATCTTCCATATCACCTTTTCATCTTCTTTAGTTCCTCCATGAGATCTAATACCTACAATAATTTTTGATATTCTTCCTACAAATGTTCTTATAGATTCATCTTCCATCATCTTAGCATCTTGAAATGTACAAATCCAACTTTGTAACCTCAATTTCTTAGAATGTTGTCACCTTCAAAACTATTTTCCAAAGCTTTCCAAATCATATGAGAAGTAACAAGTGACTTTACCTAATTGTACTCAATGTTAGGAAGTGTAGACAATACTACTTCTCTAGCTCTCATGTCACACATGAAAAGATCTCTTTCTTCCTTGGTGCAAGATTCCAAATCTTGCTCAACAATGATCATCTTTTTAGATTTCGTCGAGATCCAATACCTTAGAACCATACACATCAGATGTGTCTTCATCATTTCCTTCCAACTATCACAATTTGTTCGATCAAACTTTAGACTATCTTTCCTGAACATGTTTACCATGGATCTCCCAAAGTTGTTAAAGTTTATCTTCAAGGAATTGATGCTCTGATACCAATTGTTAGAAAATGATAGTCCACCAAGATAACTAAGAGGTGGAGGATGAATTAGTTATCCAATGATTAAAACATTTATTAACTTTAAACAATTTTAACCATTCAACCAAATTAAAGAACAATCATAAAGATGCACATAGACAATTACACTAGATATGTTAACTAGGAAAACCCTTGATCAGAGGGAAAAGCATGGTGAGAATGATGCCCACAAAATGATTTACTAATATAAATGTTCTTTGTTAGAGGATGGACCCTATTAGGAGTCTATTATGATATTTAGTAGATATGAGTCCCTGTTAGGAGGCTTTGAATCCCTGTTAGGAGTTGTGCTAACCCTATTAGAAGTTGTGGTATAATATATGCAAGAAGAGCCCACTACCCAATCATGAAATTTCAATTACAAGAAGAGTTCACTACCCAGAAAAAAAAATTACTATTAAGTTCATCTTTCCTATGTTCTATCAACCAAACCAATCATTTTAAAACCTTATAGACTAGGTCACAAACTTCAGATCCAAGTAGCCAACTTCGGATCACTCAATAAAACCTCAGCAATGAAGTTTCCTTCACTTATGCTCTACTCTGCTCAACTTCATATTCTACTCTTTGTGCTGATTAAAATTACTTCACATCACTCATCATGATAAAGGAAAATATCATTTTTATCAATTTCATAAAACAATAAACTAAGTTAGCTATTACACATTCTCAATTAATTATTATAGGACCACATTAAGAACATGTTACACTTAGCGATAACATTAATATTCTACCTTGCAACTTGAATAACTTTATGTACATGTGTCATTATGACAACTAAACTTAGCCACATCATCACATGTATTTTTTACATGTATAACTTTAGTTTCTCAGAGTAATAACTCTACTAGAAGATATAACAAATTTACCAGAACATGCCTCTATAAACTCTATCTCAAAATATTGTTTACCAAAACTTGCATAACTTCTTCCGAACTTAATATCTTGTGCTTCTAAGGTTAGCTACATATACTAGACACTTAGTAGTATCTCTGTTTAACCACACTTCTGAATGTGTGCCACAATCTATATGTACCATCTTAATCTTTTTGTTGTTCTTCTATTAGATACCAAAAACTACTATGTTGACATCATTGACAAACATAATCATGAATGTAACATATTATCATGATAGCATGTCTACAATAATCCCCCTTAGGAATATCATCAAAATTCATGCTTCCAATAGTCTCCCCCTTTAGCATTGATGGCAACATAGATAAAAAAAAAATCTAGTTCCAAGAATACCAAGAAAAGACTATTAATCTTTCCTTTTCAAATCCTCTTCATCAAACATTCTCTCAATGCTTTAGAAAAATGTTGAAATAATGGGTGTTTGCAACACATTGCATAATATTGTTATATTATATTATTATGTAATTTTGCACTTAGATGGATATGCAACATGTAAAGATTCCCATGGGATATACTTGATGAGTTATATTATAACATTGTGATAATATTTCATGTAATTATCTAATATGGGATAATATAATTAAATTTACAATATTAAATGTGGGGTCAATGGGTTAGGTAGCACATGGTTTTAGTACATAGTTTATGTAAAACCACTTGGCAGTTTTGTGGGACTTGCTATTATATAAGTAGCCACAAGGGTAGTTTTTGGTGAGAGCCAAGAAGAAGGCAAAAAGGGAAAGAGTCAAGTGGGACAAGGCTTGACAGGTTAGCCAAGAGAGCATTTTTTAAGGTTACAAGCATGGCATGGGATGTGTGGATTCATGCTTGTTCACATATATTTCTTGGTGATGGCTATAGCTTTGAAGGCTTCCATGGTTGTGTTGTAATGATATTTTTTTCTGAATAATACATGATGATGGATGCTTTTGGAGGTTGGGTTTTTCCCTCAATGAGGGTTTCCCATTGTATATCTTGTGTCACAATTTTGTGGGTATGTTGTCTATTCTCTTGCATGTGGAATTTAATTTCATATTTATTATAGATATATTATGTGTTATGTGGAAATGGTTATATTCGTTATTGCAAGTTTTTTTATAAGTGGTATTAGAGCTATAGTTTTATTGTTGTAACCCTAGATTGAATTCATGCGAATGCATGAGAGGATAAAAATAATGACAAGATATATGAGTTATTAATTATAGATCTGAGAGTTTTGGGTTTGCTATTATGATGGGATGTTGGGTGATTTTGGACATGTGAAATTTGGTGACAAAAGGGTATTTTGGATGTTTCATTTAAATCAGGGTTTTAGGTGGAGCTTGTAGAAATGACCTCTTGGGTAAAAACAAACCTCACCATTGGATCCAGGTCGATGTTTCCATATATTTTAATATATAATATGCCCTAGTTTGGTCATGTTTAGAGGAAATAAAAGAGTTTTTTAGTTTCAGCCCATGATGGCCATCAAATTTATTCCCATTTGAATTTTATGTCACAAAAAAGAAACAAAAAAAAAATGTAGTGAAAGTGGTAAAATGACTATCTTAGTAAAAAAACCATAACTTTCTCTCAGAATATTAGATTTTAGACTTCTTATAGGTGTTAGAAAGCTAATTTAAAGAATTATAACTTGGTGTAGGTTTGATTATGTGATTTTGACATTTTGGCAAGTTTTCAAAGCCCAAAATTCAAATATTATTTATTTTTGAGCATAAATTAGGGCATAACTTGGGCATACAAAGTTAGATTTTGGACTTTAAGTAGTCAACAAAAAACTCTTGGAGAGCTCTACATATTGGTTCATATTTGGTGCAGGTTTGGCATGGTTTATTTGGTGATATTAATCTAAATAGTTTATGGTATATATTGACTATGGTAACATTGTGAGTTTATGACATTGTATATTTTAGAGATATAATATTTGAGTATACTCAATTCATATTTTAGATTGGTCTCATGATGATATGGTTATTAGTATTCTATTTGGATATGTATGATGACTTGTTGGCTCTACAAGTTATGCAGTGTCGTAAGTAGTCTATACTTACAGACCTTGAATTTATGGCTTGGATATGGGTTGTGTGCACCCATTAATCTTTCATTATTGGTACATATTCAAATTGGTGGCTTGGATTTGGGTTTTTTATGCCCTAAGTCACATTATTTTCTTCTTTTTTTCTTCATGTAGAAGGGATGAGATGTTGTTACCAGATAAAATCATGGTGGAGGATTGTGGTTGACTATTTTATGCTGATAGGTTGGACATATTGAGTGTCAGATGCTCAATACATGGATGTGATCATGGTGCCATAGATTTTGGAATGACATGATTGGATATATAGGTACATCCTTGATGTTCATTGGTTTGGATTTTTTATTTACTTCTAGTGGTGTATCTTCCTCGTTGAGGATCATGGTTGTTTGGTTTTTTTTCAAGGAGCTCATGATGTGCACTTTGAGTTCTTTGATGGTTTGATGCCCTAGTTATTTCTCATGGATAGAGGATGGTTTTTCATCATGATTTTATGGATAGCTTGGATACATGGTTTAGTGGGAGCTTGTGGTAGTGATGAGGTGATAGTGTAGGGTTATTTCCTAGTTTGGTTTATATCTTCTTGGTTTGGAGATCTTGGTTTCACTTAGTACTAACACTTTGGTTGTGTGAGTGTAGACCTAGAGTATATTCATGTTGGAGATGGATTTTATGATTCCATAGGTGACTTGGTACCATGGTTGAGTGGGAGTTTTTGGCATTGATATACTTATTGACTATTTGCAAATGTTGGAGGTTTGCCTTAGATATTGTTGTTGCAGAAGCATCTTTGATATTTGCATGGTGCACTTGTTATCTTCATGACATGTGAAGATGGTTAGATCTTGAGGATTCATGGGGTTCTTGGTTATCTTCATGATGTGTGAAGATGATTAGATGTTGAGGACTCATGAGGTTCTTGGTTATCTTCATGGTGTATGGAGATGGTTCTTCATGGTATGTGAAGATGGTTTTCTTCATGGTGTGTGCAAATGGTTGCATTTAGAGGACTCATAGGGTTCTTGGTAAAGGTGTGGTTTATGGTTTCATTTGACATGTTATCTTTGGTGTGAGGTGTTGCCCCACTTTTCATCCTCTACCTAAGTAATAAAAGTGATTACTTGTATCTTAATGAGTTCATGTTTGTGTTTGAATCTAGGTCTAAACCTCTTAGGTGGAAAGAGTCTTCATCAAATTTATTATTTTCCTCTTCTTCACATTTCATAGCCAAGTGGTTTCTCCTTTTGTGAAGGGATTATGTGCGTAGCCTAGTGCCTAATCTGATGGAGATTCAAAATTGCTCATACAAAGATCATTTATAGAGTTATACTTGTTTGTGGTCTATCATTTTCTCATAAGAACAAAAGCTTGTGGAAATTCAAACATCGTCTTCTCCTTAGTAGGTTTTCAACCCATGAAGACAATTTCTTGTGAAGAGAACCAAATGATACATTTCGATCAAAGTAAGAAGATGGTAAGGTGCCCTAGGAAAAATTCATGTTTCCTTTCCATTTTCTCACCTTAGGAAATTTACAAGATCCATCAAAAATATCATAATCATTCTAGGCAAAAAAACTCAAAATCAACTTCAACTCGACGAATTTTCAATGCATGAAGTTGGTTTTCTGCAAAAGGTAATTCTAAAGGAAAGGAAACAAAAGGTGGGTCCCTAATGAATGTATGCACTCCTCTTAGACATTTCCAAACCTAAATAAGTCAATAGTCTAAAGATAAATTAAAAAAGGAAACATGGATGGAGAAATTGAATTTGTCTTCTCCTTAGCAAGTTTTCAACCCATGAAGACAATTTCCTAGATTTTAAAGAAAATCAAGTTAATGAGAAGATTCAACCTAAAATTTATGTACAAGACATATCAAGATAATAATAGAAAGGATCTAATAACTATAGGAAATAGTATATGGACCATAATTCAACTCATTAGATATGTTTCCCATGGAGTACTCTATTGGTAACTTCCTTGAACTTAAAGGAAAATGGGAAAGTAAGTATGGGAAGATAGAAAGTTACCATTGAGTTAATAGAATAGTGAAAACACACTGAGATATACATTGGAACCATGCATTTACTATTTCAATGGATCTTTTCTTCAATTCATTTGTGTGGCATGAATTTTGAAGATCAATAGATGAATTGAAGCTTCTATATAGAAGGAAACATGAATAGTTACACAAACTATCGCTATTTCTTGAACTGATATTCTATTAATTTGCATAACTTTTTCAAAAAGGTAGTACTATACATTTGTTATTCTTTTGTTTTTTTGGATTCAAAATTCATTCTCAAATACAATGGAAACTTGATTTGTGGCTTTCAATGAGTTGAACAAAATTAAGTCTTTACTATAGAATTTCATGGATACTTCTCTTCGTTTCAATGACATGCAAGATTTTTAGAAGAGAGTGAGGTTGGAGCCAATCCATCCATTACTAAAAAGCTTCAAGGATGTAGGTTTGTTGAAGTAGCTAGTTTTCTTGTGGCAGTCCAAGCTCTAGAGTTTATCTATGAATGTATAATTTGTTACAACTTGGACACCAGAAAAATTGCATTGCCAGATGACACAATGCTGATCTCTATTGATAGGAAAATTGTCTTCAAGTTCCAAAATGAGAGGAATTTTCAGATTTGACATTAGGAGGGGCCATTTCTAAGTTCTCCATGAAGAAGGTGACTTGGAGAAAGGAAATTATGAAATTCTAGTTCCAAAAACTATGGAGTGCCAAGAGTAAGGTTCCTAAGACTTTTTTTGGGACTAATCTCAAACTTGAGATTGTTGACATCTTGGTCCTCATACAAAGATTGAAAGGTGAGGTAGAAGCTTTAAAATTTGTTGAGAAATATTTCTTTTTGATGCAAGTCATCTACTCTAACACCCAATATATTGATTGGGCTCACAAGGTAAGTGAGATTCTGTCCAATGCTCTTAGTGCTGCAAAATTCTAGAACACATTCTACATGTCCTCCTTCCTCATTTACATGTTAGCTTCTTTACAATTATGGCTAGGCCTCCAAAGGGTAGAAAATTTTCCTAATGATGTGAAGTCTTATAAGTTTTACCCATGTCTACAATTGGAAAATAGCTATGCATAGTATATAAGAGTTAATGATGCATTTACCATGATAATTTTCAAGGAGCTACATGGATGTCCAGAAAGAAGATTCAGCCCTAAAGCCATGGCACCCATTAGCCAATTTGAGACTTACTTCATTCAATTCTCATCCTTTTTTTTATTTGCATCTTACATCTTTTGATGGTTTCCCCTTGAAGCTATCATGGTATCCTAGCAATATGATTTTGCTAATTGAGATCATGTGACAAGTAATTCAATTGAACATGTTGAGAAAGAGTTTGAAGAAGAAAGGGTATGAGTTTCCTATGAAGGTGGGAGCTATTAGTCGTGAGTTTCATTCTGATGCAAAGAACCTATTAAAGGTATTTGAAATGAAATATAAATTGGAGATATATGAAGTCTTAAGGCCCATGTTTGATCCAAATGGATATACAAGGGAAGTGTTATAGATTGGAAGTGTAATCAAACATATCACTATCATTAAAGACAACTAGGCTAATTGCAAGGATAAGTTTGAGATCCGTGATCATGCTTTTACCAGGCTGATAGTGGATCAAGTGAAGATGTATAAATTTAATATTGATGGTGAAGGAGTACCAGATGATGGTTAAAATATGTATAATAATACCTACCTAACACTGCTAGGAGGTACTCCTATTAGCTCGAAACCTTACAAAGATGTAGGAGATGATCTATATACAATGATGGCTCAAATTATCAAGAGGACTAGAAAATGGGTCAAATGAACCACAACCAGAAGGAGTCAAAGTAAAAGAAGCTCAAGCTTCTCCAGTAGCTACAATGGCCTCTTCCTCTCAAGGTGACACATCATGTGTAACCTTGGCTATCACTCAAGAACCAACTCAATCATCAGGTGGAGGTGATCAACCTCCCAACAAATTTTTTCCTTTGGCTAAAACTTGTCAGGATGGTTTTGTCCCAATGATTGGAACCCCATCAAAAGTCAAGAAGAAGAAAGTAGGAGATCCTAAAGATGGTGTGACCACTCTAGTACCCTCACCTCATAATATCCCAGTTCCAACTATAAGTGTTGCACTTCTCCAACCAAATAGTCCTCAAGTGTAGGTAGTGGATTTAAGAGATGGAGGAAGCAGTGATGGTGAATCTACTAAATCTAATGAGGAAACAAAGAAGACTTTAGAGGCAGAGAAAGGCCAAGATTCTTCAAAGATCATTTCACATGCTCCAAATAACCCCTTCTCTTTGACCACAAAAGCAATTACTCAGGTCAAGAGGAAGATGTTGAGCATAGATTCCCTTGGGATGACCTCCAAAGTGATAAGCATAGATTCATGGTTGGAGGATACTCTAGATAGGAAGAGAAAAAGGAAAGATGAAGGAATCCCCAACAAGGATACCTTATCTCTTTCTATCCACTCTAGATCAACATTGAGTAAGGTTAAGAAGTAGAAGACTTTTTCCATTCTCTAACAAGATCCCAAAATAGGGCATCTAACCATGGAGATAGCAAAGCCTACCAAAGAGGGAAGAATTGAGGATATGTCTACTAATGATTTTACCTTTCATTTGATGGATCTTGGGAAGCCAGACATGATACCAAAGTTGGCTTATGGAACTCAACAAATGAGGTAGTTGAAGGATAGTTAGAAATCCTTAAATTGTCAAAGGTTAGGATGAAGGTGGAAATACAAGAACTAAATGGCTTCATCATTGGTAATCATCTCTAGAATTCCTATTACTAAGGATCCTACTACTGTAGATGTTTAAGTTCTTATCTCTCAACTCCAACAAGACAAATACTTTGGGTAGATTAGTAGAGAGTGGAGTAGGAAAATTAAGTTTGATAGACTTTCCATTATAGAACAAATTGGAAATGTGATATTGAGGTTGGAAATAGAGAAAGATAACATTTCATCAAGTAGAGCCACTTTGGTTGCAGATAGAATAAAGAGTGAAGATTGTGTCTCTTTTTTGAAGATGATCACTCATATAAAAACTAAGGAGGCTATTGAAGCAAAGATCCTACCTAAAGGAGATTAGCCCTTAGTTGAATGGATTTAGAGCATGCAATTCAAGTCTAAAATGATCTTGGCAGTAGGAGAAGGGCTTAAGGAAACTAAAGCTAAAGTGAAGAAGGATCAAGACAGAGATTATGAACTCCTTAGAGGTTTGCATACAAACTCATAGACTAGTGGACAAGGAAAGGGAATAATTTGAGTAGCCATCATGCAATCAAACTTCTCCAATCACATATATAGTCTAATGGGGATATATTCTAGTCACCATAATAGAATTTTTGAGCTCTAGAAACTTAGTGCATGTGTGCATGTGGCCATGAAGGAAATATAAAATCAGCTACGTGCTATCAAAGATTTGGCTAGAGAGCATTCTAAATGGCTCTTGAGATATACTAATGTACATGTTCATAGGTATGAAGAACTAATTCCAATCATTGTAGTTGTTGAGGCCTATAGGATAAAAGTAGAGAAGGAAAAGAAGGTGAAGTGATTCATATTCTACCCCTTTTCATATTTTGATGTAATTATTGTAATTGAAAAATTGGATCCTTTCCATTTGTCATTTTTGAGAAAATGAACTGATTAATCTTCCTTTGTAATAGTCATCTTAGAATCCTGTATGTATTGGACTGAAAGAATAATAAAAGGTTAGTTAACTTTTTGGTGTGAACTACTTGATGTTGCAGAGAAAATTGAATGGTATTTTCTGTCAATTATTTTTTGTTCCATTCTGTTAAATGTTAACTGCATATTTTCTCTTTTTTCTAAGTTAAAACAAGGAATCAAAAAAGTTTCATTCCCCTATTTTTGGAGCAACAAATTGAATATGATAAGTATTCTCATCATAGGTTCAACATAAATCTCTTAGGTATTCTCTTTCAAATTAATCCTTCTTTTTCTGTATTTAACTTCTTGCTGAATTATTTTAGTTTTAGTTAGTTTGCACTATTAAATTCTTAAGTCTTATGAGTTCATAGGACATGTGAGTTCATAAACTTAATTAATCTTCTGAAATCATTTTTTTTCCTGAGTTAAATCCTGTATAGGTTTGGCTTAGTTTACCTCTCCTAATCTCGGGTTAAGAACATACCCATCTTTAGATTTAGGAACAAACATAATTCACCACAATCTATTTACCAACATGAGGATGGTTTTATTTTTATGTCATTGTATACTCTTGATACACATTTAGATTTCTGACATATTATAGTATGTTCATATGGAGCATGCTATCTCTTTGTTTAAGATGGTTTAGATCATGTTGTCATGTTTATGTTTCTAAGGCCATGGTTGGAACTTTGACATTGATCTTGGTTTTTTTTCTTAGTATTGAGTAGATTGATCATAAGCTAGATACTTCATGATATTGCTATGTTGCATTTGGATTTGTCATGGATTGATTTGTTATAGGTGCTCGGGTATACTTATAGATGGTGGTAGTGCTAATTTCTCTTGGATTAGAGAAGTATTTATTGGGATAGTTTATGGTTTCAATAGGAAGTCCAAGGGGCATTCACTTGATATGGACTTGAGAGGAGATTATTCTTGGATGAGTCTTGTGTTGGAGACTTGTTATGAGAGTTTTTATTGTAGGTTATTTGTTTATGTATTGTGGATGTCCTTGATACTATATGGATTCACTTCATTGAGATGTTGTGAGTGGATTGGTTATAGATTTGACATTATCTTTTGTTGTGGGAGCTTCCTAGTACATATGTGGTAGGTATTGCTCTTGAGGCTTGTGATTGCATGTTACAAATTGGATATGTTGATGATGTGAGATTCACTTCATATAAATTTGAAGGTATGGATAGTTGGATGGGTTTGGCACTTGTTGTGCATGCTATTTTAGCTATGGATACTTTGACAACAACTAATACATATGATTACCTTTGGATTAGGTTTTTGTGCTTGGCATTTTAGTTGGTACAAGATTTTATGATCTTCTAATGCAAGAAGTCAGCTACCTTTCTCTTTGGATGGCTTCTATGTATGTTTAGTGGAAGTGGCATAATAGGAGGTGAGATCATTCATGTTTGAGATGCTGGATACTTTGATTTTGTTATAGGTACCAACATGGAGTGCATGGTGTACTTTGATCCATGATGATGGATGTGATAGGAAGGATTGTTCCCTTGTTCATTTATGTGGCTATGGATTGACCCTATGCAATGTATACAATAAGTGGGAGATTGTTGAGATAATGTGTGTTGCACACATTGCATAATATTGTTATATTGTATTATTTTATTTTATTATGCAATGTTGCACCTAGATGGACATGTAACATATAAAGATTCCCATGGGATATACTTGATGAGTTGTATTCTAACATTGTGACAATATTTCATATAATTATTTAATATTGGAGAATATAATTAAATTTCCAATATTAAATGTGGGGTCAATGGGTTAGGTAGCACATGGTTTTAGCACATGATTTATGTAATACCACTTGATGGTTTTGTAGGGCTTGCTACTATATAAGTAACCACAAGAGTAGTTGTTGGTGAGAGACAAAAAGAAGGCAAAAAGAGAAAGAGTTGAGTGGGACACAGCTTGATAGGTTAGTCAATGGAGAATTTTTGAAGGTTAGAATCATGGCATAGGATATGTAGATTCATACTTGTTCACATAGGTTGTTTGGTGGTGGCTATGGCTTTGAAGGCTTGCATGGTTATGTTGCAATGATATTTTTTTTGAATAATACATGGTGATGGATGCTTTTGGGGGTTGGGTTTTTCCCTCAATGAGGCTTTTCCAAGGTATATCTTGTGTCACAATTTTGCCGGTATGTTGTCTATTATCTTGTATGTGGATTTTAATTCTGTGTTTATTTTAGATCTATTATGGGTTATGTAGAAATAGTTATATTCTTTATTGCAAGTTTCCTCTAAAAAAATGCAAGCATTTGAAGAACCAATTCCTAGAAGAATAAATCTTCCTGTAAGAGATGAAAGACAAGATGAGGATGATGTAGAAGGAAATGTCTAACCAGAGGTAGTTCTAAACCTAGGAGGAAGAGAGGCTTTTGAGGGTCATATCTATATGCGTGAATATGTGGCCTCTGTTAACACACACACTTCAACATGGTCATTGTATGTGGATTCATTTTGGAATGAACATGAAATTGTTCACCCAAGATTTTTCCTGCAAAGCAACCTGTTGCCTTCTATCTAAAGGGATTTTACCTATTAATGTCCTCAGAATCAAGGTGCAAGCAACAAGACCCTCTAAGAACGAAGGATTTAAAGAAATGTAGCTAGTCTAGATGAATGTCCAAAGTATTCTAAATGAGATATGCAATGTAATCTAAGAACAAAATAAAACAAACTAGATTAACATATGCATAGTTAAGCTAAATGAAATTAAACTAAGGATGCATGTGTATGCAAAAGGTGAGAAAATGTAAGCAAATGTGAGTACGAATTTCAACAGCACTTCGATAGCAATTCAATTCATCCTCTCCAAAATGAAGAAATGAGGGTCTCTTAAATAGATTTTTCTAGAATCCATCAATGGTTGAGATCAATTTCAATCAACGATCAAGATTGAAGATGAGGTTCAGTTAAGGTGGAAGATTCCCAAATTAAAGGGAGTTAACTAACTCAGATATGAGTGTAAGAGTCAGTCAACTCAGATAGACTTTAGTGTGAAAGCAAGTGATTTGAGTCACTTCTAATTTAATTAGCAGCGAATTGGGAATTTCCATTTTTGAACTAAAGAGAAGAATTAGAAAGAATATTTAATTTAATAAAATGAGATATGCTCTCATAAATACCTTTTCTATTTAATTAAATAATCTTATTTGATTAATTAGAGACACTTTTCTTATTTAATTAAATAACTTTGCTTAATTAATTAGGAATAACTTTTCTATTTAATTAAATAATTTTGTTTAATTAATTAAAATAGGCATATTTATTAAATTAAATAAATTTAATTCCATAGTACATTAGCCTTAGGTGACGATTTAATTTAATTAAAGTATAAATATTTAATAATTAAATTAAATCTTAATCAATAGGTTTAATGTGACTAATATGAGTCAATAGTATAGGAATTAAATAAAGAGTCTGATTAATGCAGATAGGGTTTTAAGAATTTGACAATTAAGTCAAGTAGCAAGTAGCAAAATGAGAATTGCCTATTAGAATAAGACTTTAGAATTAATTTAGATAGACCAGAATTGGTATCATGGCAATGAGCCAACTTTGGGGTATTACATTTTGCCCCTCTTTGAATGAATGTGTGAGCAGTGCATTCAATTCAAAGAAAATTAGAAAGCATGATGTGAAGATGATATTGGTTCTGAAGTTGATGATATGGAGACCAATTGATAAGCTTTTAAGGACTATCCCTAGAACAAAGCTTAATCCCAAGGAATCCAAGTAGAATACCTTGATACCTAAAATTGATGAGCATTTAAAAGGTTTCTTCAAAACAAAGTTTTACCTTTAAGGATCCAGATAGAACATCTAGATACTCGAGATTGAAAGCATTTAAAAGATCATCTCCAGAACAGAGCTTAACCTTTAAGGATCTAGATAGAACACCTAGATACCTGAGAGTGATAAGCATTTAAAATATTATCTCCTGAATGGAGATTATCCTTTAAGGATCCAGATAGAACACTTAGATACCCAAGAGAAATAACATTTAAAAGATTATCTCCAAAATGGAGCTTAACCTTTAAGGATCCAAATAGAACATCTAGATACCTGAGATTGATAAGCATTTAAAAGATTATCTCCTAAATGGAGCTTAACCTTTAAGGATCCAAATAGAACACCTAGATACCTGAGAGTGATACACATTTAAATGATTATGTCCTAAATGGAGCTTAACCTTTAAGGATTTAGATAGAACACCTAGATACCCGAGAGCAATAGCATTTAAAAGATTATCTCCAGAACAGAGCTTAACCTTTAAGGATCCAAACATAACGTCTAGATACTTGAGATTGATAAAAGATAGCAAGATCAAATAATGAGTTGTAGAATCATCCCCAGAACAAGGCTTGATCCATAGGAGTCAAGGTTTAGACTGTTCCAATACCTGTTCATCAAACTCTAAGATGAGTTGTTATAAGATTGATCTGTTGATGAAAAGATAAGATAGATAGCAAAGATACAAGATAGCAGGGAGCAAGATGCCACAAGTGATGAGATGTACCAACTGACGAGGACATAAGATAGGAACAAGATGTCCCAAGTGATGAAGATTCAGATCGATTTGAAATGCAAGTTCAATGATGTAATCATCCTACCCCCTTAGGAGCGAAATCGAAAGATGGCACACCAGAAGTATGATGTAAAGAGAATGATCAAAGATATAGAAGAAATCCAAGGTTTAGTAGAATATAGAAGAGATTGAAACAATCAGGAGAAAATATGAAGAGATTAGAATGATCTTTAGAAAATTGGAAGTCAATCCAAAGTGATTTCAAGGTCCAAAAGATCGAGTTTGACCAAGGATTTGACCAGAATTGAGCATAGTTGACTTGATTTGACTATGTCCAAAATGAGTTTGAAAACATGAAGAATGTAGAGTTGAAAGGATTCCAAGAATTGCAAAGTATTAGAAAGATTTGGGCTGCACAAGCATTCAATCATGTCAGTCCCCAAAATTTTTAAATGCATTTTTGAGGTACTTAGGTGTGTCAAATTTTGAATTTGATCCCAAAAATGGATTCAAAATGATCAAATTATCCACGGGGTGATTTTCACACAAATCAAAGCACTTTGAGAAATTAGGTCAACAACTATATAAGGGTGCAAGGGGTCATTTTCAATTCATTTGAGCTTTTTGTCCTTTAGTGAATTGAGCTCTGAAAGAGACATGGCAGTGAATGTGAGATATCATCATTTTGAGAATTTCAGATGACACAACCAGCCAGTATACTGTGAACCACCAATGAGTCATCAATTTCTCATCTTCATACTTTCACTTTCATGCTTTACGAGGTCATTTATTGCATTTTTAAGGATGTTTTAGAGTTTTCCAAATGGTTTTCATGTGAGACTATATTTTCTTGCATGAAGATAATCTCTTCTCGCATGAATAAATAAGGTGCATTGTTTCTTTGCGTGTGAGAGCTTTGTCTCTCACGTGATGAAGAGATTCTTCATGCAAAAGAGGGAATCTTCACACGAGATCACGAGATCTTCACATGAGATATGAAGATCTTCGCATGAGAACCTGTGATAGAAGAAGTTCAAATGTTCAGTTTTGTATGTGAAATTTGCATTTTTATTAGCTTTGTTTTGCCATTTCATTTTGGTATTGATCATTTTCTTGTCATTGTTGTTTGTGTGTGTAGAGGAGGTCTTCGACAACATTTTATTTAGATCACATTACCCACCATGTGGAGAGTTATTACGGAGTCTTGATGATGCTAATTAGGCATGTATCGCTCAATTGGGTTTATCTTCTTTATGCTAGATCCCAGTCATGATGGTGAATCACGGCTTACTCATAGCTTTGGTGGAGCATTTCCATTCGGAGATGAACACCTTCCATCTACTAGTGGGGGAGATGACGATCACCCCAGAGCAAATCTAGAGGATATTGTGGATTCCTTTCCATGGAGCTAGAGTGTTCTATGACATAGTGCCCTGAGCAGGTACAAAGGCTTTTTCTATTGTATTTGAGAGGGAGCTATAGCAAGGTAGAGCCATCAACTAGGATGAGCTGATGCATACATACGTGCTGACACATAGGCTGGAATCTATGCTAGCTATATTCTTGAGCTATTTCTTATGTCCTGGTAGAGGACATCACAGTTTAGAGAGTGGATGGGGAGTGATGTTGCACTGGATGGTAGAGGCGCTTGAGATTTTTGGATGGGGTCAGTGTATGCTAGCCCACCTATTCCATGAGATGCATGAGATAGTCTTCCATGAGAAGAAGACTATGGCCACTAGTGTTTATGTGTTATAGATCTAGGCATGGGAGCATATTCCCTTATGTAGGCCCATCCATGAGGATTCCTAAGAGCTGATGGAGCCATATATCTATAGATATCAGGGGGAATATTACCTAGGTCTTCTTGGGTAAGACAAAGCATTGGAGGACACATCTCGATGACCTGATCTCTATCATATGGTGACCTTGGCGAGAGATTAAGGAGTGGGATGATGCTCAGAGAGATCTATCATGGATGTTTAGCTCATAACCACTATTGGGTAGGACTACGCAGATCATAGAGTGATTCGCAATTTCACAGGTGTGGTGATAGTATGACCGACCACAGGATATTTCTTAGGAGTACTATGCATACGCAAGACTAGCAAGAGATGTAGGGTGGGGGTGGCCTCCACATATGGATCCAAGCTTATCCATGATAATCATGCATAGCCTAGCTGCAATTTAGTGGGACTACCTTCCAGAGGTAGTAGATGTAGGGATGATGCCTACCTATCAGGCTCATTTGATCATCCATCCATTCCCACATTTTACTGATCCACTGGGGATGGTAGGTTAGGTATAGAGACAGGTGCTTCAGTAGTAGTAGAAGACTCAGCCATAGCCATAGGTGCAGCCACAAGTTTGGCACTCAGTACAGTAGTTGCAGATTCCCCCATGGTAGATGGGATCAGACCCAGGTGCCAGGGGTAGTGGGATAGGACATGGTCAGTTACGGAGGTAGAGGATAGAGGAGCAGGCCCCACAATAGGAGGCTCCATAGCAGCAGGTGCCACCATAACAGAATGCACCACCACAGTAGCAGGCACCACCATAGTGGCAGACACCTAAGATGCTGATGAGGATAGGCCAGATCAACCTTTGATTGGGGTGTAGGACATATTATGAGGCTATCGAGAGCATATTTGTCATGCCTCCTAGTAGTTGGGGGATCTATAGATACAAGTAGTTGTTCGAGACTCATAGCTGGTGGAGTGGTAGTGAGAGATTGATCATGGAGAGAGTGAACCGAGATTGCTGAGAAGAGATTGGAGATTACACAGGAGGAGATCCACCTTTAGTCAGCTTGGGCGGCTTACTACTTTGCTGCATATTTGACAGTGGTGTCTGATGAGGCTCTCCAGGTGCAAATATTTTCACAGTATGCTTGAGAGTTGAGAGGTGCACAACCTCTTGCTAGACATAACATGCCACTACCTCCTCCTCCACCTATGGGTCCTGCTCCTACTTCTCCTAGAGATGAAAGCATAGGGTAGAGTTAGATGTTGTGCATTTGGCTCTTGATTTTGATCTCTGTCTATGTATTGATTAGTGTGCCAACACCATTTTGTATCATTTTGATTGATAGCACTCGAGTAGTGCCCATTTTTGTACCGACCCATTTTTTTTATAGATATATATATATACTAGATTTTTTGAGCTGAGTATCATTGTACATGTCATTGTCTATGTTTTTTTCACTTTGATGTACATGAGATGTCAATATGATGATGATGAGATACATGTTGTGCTTTGATATGAATGCATATGTATTCTGACGTGATGTAATGTGATTATGAGCATGTAGAGTAGATATTATGAGTATATGGATGCAATGCATATGGAAATGGATTGACATCTCATGTAGTGTTGCATGTTTTTTCTTGACAATGATAGGTATTCCATTTAGGAGCACGAATCGACGAATCAAATGCTTGTACAGTTGTGGAGAGACTTGATATGTTTGAAGATGCCCCCAATCTTTCCTCAAATAGGGGAGAAATAGAATCACAACTGAATTGCATTCTTATGCATGTGAATAATGTAATGCAAAACTATATTAAATGCAACCCCAGGTCTACTTACCAAGCCTCGACAATTTATCATCACTGGATATAGAACAAAGCTCGTATGTTATATAATTCCCACTGAGATTGCAATCGTAGAAATATGAATAGAACATATGTTATAGGTTTTTGGGATTAAATGTAAGCATTCGAGGCACAAGAAACTAGAATGACCAGAACATTTGTCCCTTTTTAATGTAGCAAGTTAACATAAGCATCAAAGCATAAATGCTAGGATGATCAGAATGTTGCTTGCATGACAGGAAAACCAAACACATGGGAGATCCATCTTATGCTTAGTATTAAGTAAGTATTCTGTCTACAATGACCCTTGCATTCATAACCTAAGATAGAAATGTGATAGGTATACTCATAGTGACCTGTACATTCACTTAGCAGGACAAGTATCAATATTTACTATAGCATGAAGAGTTCACTCCAACAAACAATGAAAAGAACCAATGTTATTAACATATCCTAATAAAAGGAGTCGAGGTACACATAGCCATCCAATATGAGATGGAGGCTCTTATAGTTGACACTCCTTTTATAGGAATATATCAACTTATTGGAACTAAACCATGCATAGAAATAAAAGAAAAGATCATGCCCCTAGTGATTACTTCTCTAGTCAAAGATGACATCATCGAGTTGTTCAAGGAGATATGATAAAGAAAAACAAGGTAAACAAAGAAAATGCTCAGCATATCCAAACAAGTATATCATTTTTGAGTTCAATGTTTTTTGGGATTGATGTCAAGTGTCAGTGTCCAGAACATGTTTGAAAGAAATCTCTTTAGTAGGGTGATGATAGTAGGTAGACACAGTCAGAGCAACTAGTGACTGAGGTCAAAGGGGAATCTTCATGATGAAGAACCTAAGAAGGACCGAGTGATAGTAGACAAACATAGCCAGGATGACTGGTGATTGATGCAAGAGAGATCTTTCATAAAGGATTCTAGAGACATGACCCAAGCAATAGTAGGAAGACACAGCTGAAACAACTGGTGACTATTGCGAAAGAGATTCTATGAGGAGAATCTTGAAAACAAGTTATAGTGGCGACAGAAGGTAGATGTAGTGAGGACCACTGGTGACTGTCGCAAAGGAGATTCTATGAGGAGAATTTCAAAAGTTGTGATACTGAAGGGGAATTCTCTTGAGCCGTAACAAGACTCAATTCATAGATACATGAGCAGAAAGTAGAAAAAGTTGAAAAGCAAAAGCATGAAAGTGACTGTATAGAATAGCCAAAAGATGCACTGCAAGATGGAGCATTGGGAACAAGAGGCACTTGTTTACCAAGTTTTCACCTTCTTGGTAGGATTTTCCTTTTTTTGGTACCATGATGCCTGTTTCCAAGTTTTCACCAATGGCACTTTTCCTATTTTTTCAATTTTTTTGTATTTTTCTCTTTTTGAATTTTTTTTTCTATATTTTGGATTTTCACTTTTTTTGGTGTTACCAAGGTGCCTATTGCTAGGTTTTCACCAGGGTAACAAATTTTTTTTTGCAGGACTTTTTCAAATTTTAAGATTTTTTTAGGACATATAGATACGTACAAAGAGCTTATGACATTAGATCATCTATAAAACTACTTCAGGTGGAGAGTGTTGATAGGTTCTTTAAGCACTCCTCCTTTGGTTGTAGAAAGTTGATAGGTGCCAAATCCATATACTATAGTAATGATGTAAGGATTGAGCCAGTTCAATTCAAACTTTGCCTTTTGGACTCGTTGTTGTTGATTCTTAGGGTTTTCTCTCAAGACGAGGTCACCTAGCTAGAAGTCATGTGGCTTGACCCTCTAATTGGAGCTTCTTGCCATTCATTGTTGATATGCTCGTAGATGATCAAATGCCACTTATCGATGCTCATCTAGTAACACAAGCTCTTGAAGCCAAACTATCCTATACTCATCATCAGTGATAAGGCCCTTCATAGAGATTCTAAAGGTAAATCTCAACCTCTATTGGAAGCATAGCATCCATGCCATACACCAACACAATGAGAGTTGTGTTCGTTGGAGTTCTAATACTTGTCCTATATACCCACAGGGCTGGATTGATTTGGAGATGCTAGTCTCTCCCTGATTTGCTGACTATATGATAAATAATTTTGAGGATCACTTTATTGGATGCCTCAGCCTAGCCATTACCTTTGGGGTAATAAATGGAAGACCAATGTTGTGTGATTTTGAATTTCTTGCATAATTTCTTGAGGTCTTTATTCTTGAATTGTCCTCCATTGTTAGTAATGATTGAGGACAACACACCATATCTACAGATGATGTAGTTTTTAATGAAAAGTGTTATAGTTTTGTCATCAACAACTATGAGAGGTACTGCCTCTACCCACTTTGTGAAATAATCTATAGCCATGATAATGAACTTATGTCCATTAGAGGAGGTTGGGTGGATCTGTCCTACCAAGTCAAAGGCCCATTGTTGGAATGGCCATGTTGTAGTAGAGGGAATCAGCTCTTTGGCTGGAGCGTGGATGAGATTCCCATGTAGCTGACACTGCTTGGAGGATCTAGCATACTTGATAGCTTCTTGCTCCATTTTTGGCTAGTAGTAACTAGCGCGAAGGAGTTTGCAAGCTAGTGTCAGGCCATTGGAATGAGATCTGCAAATACCCTCATGAACGTTAGTTAGTGCACATTTGAACTCTTTGGGTTCTAAAAACCTAAGGAGTGTTCCATCGAGAACTTTCCTATATAGATCATTAGCAATAATGACATAATGGGAAGCATTACAAATTAGGTAACATTTCTCATTCTAGGTTAGACCTTTCAGAATGGTTTGATTATGAAGGTAGGAATAAATGTGATGGTAGTGAGATGATTCTTGTCTTATAATAGAATAGATCATCTTACAATTAGGGGTGTCATAGGCTAGGTAGTGTAACGCTTCCACCAAGAAATCATGTCAAAGACCATTTTTAGGCATTTGTAGCAGGGAGGCCAGAGTGGCCATGGCATCAGCTACTTTATTATTTTCTTGTAGAGCTTGTTGGAAGGTGATGTGTGCAAAATACTTCTTTAAGTCATCAACCATGCACTTGTACGGAATTAGTTTCTCATCCTTTGTTTGGTACACATCACTAATGTGGTTGATGACAAGCTGAGAGTCACCAAAGATATCTAACTGATCCACTCTCCATTCAGCTACAATTTTCATGCCATTGATCAAAGCCTCGTATTCAACAATGTTGTTTGTACAAGGAAATAAAATAGAATCTTGTATGCTTTTGATAGTGAGTATCTCTGTGGTGTAATGAAGAGTAATACAGTGCCTAATCCTTGTTGTGTGAAAGACCTATCAAAGAACATAACCCATGTGTGGTGCATGAGTGTTAGAATCGTTTCATCTAGGAAATCGATGTTCATTGGTAGAAGACTTTGTATGGGTGCATTGGCCAGCTGATCTGCAATTACATGTCCCTTGATAGCCTTGCATTCAATGTATTGGATGTCAAACTCACTGATTATCATAACCCATTTAGCCAATCTTCTTGTGAGAGCAGCCTTACTAAGCAAGTACTTTAGTGGGTCTATCTTAGGCATGAGCCTCGTAGTGTGGGCAAGCATGTAGTGTCTCAACTTTTGGGAAGCAAAGACAACTATCAAGCAAGTTTTTTCAATAATGTTGTAGGTCTTCTCATAAGAGACTAGTGTTTGGCTCAAGTAGTAAATAGCTCTTTCTTTTTTTTCATCATCTTCCTAAGCCAAAAGGATTCCCAAAGACGTTTCAGTTGCCGAGATGTATAAAAGAAAAGGCTTCCCATGGATGGGAGGCATTAGGATTGGTGGATTGACAAGATATTATTTGATCTATGTTAAGCTTTTCTCACAATCCTGGCTCCAATTGAATTCCACACCCTTATGTAAGGTCTTTTTGAAGGGTTGTGATCTATCTACCAATTGTGAAATAAACCTGCAAATAGATTGAATCCTTCCTTGTAGTCCTCTCATCTGACTGATGTTCTGAGGTGGTGGCATGCCCATTATTGCTTGTACTTTCTTTGAATCTACCTCAATTCCTTTTGCAAAATCAATGTATCCCAACAACTTTCCTGATGTGACACCAAATGTGCAGATCTTAGGATTGAGTCAAAGATTGAATTTTTTCATATGATCTAGGATGTGCCCCAAATCTTGGAGATGAGTATTGCATTTAGCACTTTTGACCAAGGTATAACGTAGTCTTCCATGGTTCTATACATCATGTCATGGAAAATTATAGTAATAGTCCATTGATATGTAGCACCAGTGTTCTTCAACCCAAATGGCATCACATTCCAACAAAAGGTTCCCCATGCACATGTGAAAGCCATTTTCTCCTAGTCCTCTGGTGCAATTTTTATCTGATTGTATCTAGAAAAACCATCCATAAGTGAGTACATCTCATAGCTAGCCATCATGTGCATGATCATATCAATATTAGGGAGTGGAAAGTCATCTTTAGGACATGCCAAGTTAAGATCACAAAAGTCTATACAAACCCTAATAGAATTATCATGCTTGTAAATAGGAACAATATTGGATATCCATTTAGCAAAACAATTGCATGGATGAAACCAGCTTTTACAAGTTTCTCCAATTCTGCTTTGATGACCAATGCAACATGAGGATGCATTTTTTAAAGCTTATGTTTAATTGGTTTAATGCCTGGTTCTATGGACAAGTGAGGCATGATAAGATCAGGATCCAATCCTGGCATGTCAGAGTATTTCCAAGCAAAATTTATTTTCTTTTCTTTGAAAAAGGC
Source organism: Cupressus sempervirens (assembly GCA_028749045.1). Classification (NCBI taxonomy): domain Eukaryota; kingdom Viridiplantae; phylum Streptophyta; class Pinopsida; order Cupressales; family Cupressaceae; genus Cupressus; species Cupressus sempervirens. The sequence goes on from CM053789.1 coordinate 905,294,812, forward strand.
AATGAATTCTTCCTTTTCTTCAAGTGATAGTGACTATGCCAGATGTATCATATGACGATGTTCTTCTATGCCTAGGTTAATTGGCTACATTAGCTCTATCAACATTGATGATCTCTCCTAAAAGTGTCTGGGAAGTGCATCAAATATCTCATCCATAGGCACCTTAGAGAGGTTTGGACACTACCACAATATGGTTTTCACCATCGAATCTTTTGCATTTTTTCTTTTTAATTGTATGACTGAGATATTTGATGTCAGCTTCAATCATGTTGATACTCTTCTTATTGGTGGAAGATGTTACAAGTTTGATAGGATTTATGTAATAGGCGAGAGCATAGTCATTCTGGAATGTGGGGACTTCGCTAGATGCATTGGGGTTCCAATCTATAAGCTTGGGATGTGTGAGTGAGAGAGTAGTGGCTAGTTCAATTGCATTCATAGTATAGTCATTAAGTGCTTGGGCCAGCAATTCAAGACCTATGGTGACCTCATCCACAGGTGTATTCAAATGTCTCAAAGTATGAATGTCAGTAATTGATGACTCTAGGACACTGGTTGGATCTAACCCATGTGACCTAACCCTAGATGTTTCACCCACTTTGATTTGGTTTTCATAGACATGCACTTGGTCAATGTCTTTATCAGTAGTCACTTCTAAAAGAGAGTCAAACTCATATTCCTTAGAATCAGTGCTACATGGTGAAAGATTATAGAACTCCCCAATAGTGACAAGGACATAGTCACCTTCATCCTCTAGGTTTTTACACAAATACTCAACATGGCATGACTGACTAGATTCTCCCTTTTTTGAATGATATTTGAGTTGCTCAGTATTATCCCTAGAAGAGTCACTAGTATCATCCACAATGCTAACATGTGGCACAAATTCATTTGGCTCAGTAAATAATTTAGTGAGATTGTAAGGGATAAAATGAGGATAGGAATCCTCATCATCAGATTCTTCCTCTTGAGTATCTGACTTAGCTTGTGACTCATTTTCAGATGAACTCTTAGGTGTTGGTATGAATTTATTTGGTCCCAAATGAAAAGAAATCTTCTTAAACCCTAGGCCAATTATATCACAGTTGCTTCGAGCTCTTTCTTTGATAGGATCAATTAGGCCATTGTTATTGCACCCAATAGGGCCAGTTCCCTTGTAACCAAAATGTTTCATAAGCCTAAGACCAGGCCCATATTTCTCAGGAGTGATTTCTTGAGCTTTCTCTGTTAGATCCACTAGAGCCTCTTCTCTATAAAGCCATGCATCAATGGCTCTATTTTCACTTTCATCTTCTAAGGGAATTGTAGCCTTGACAAAAGTGTTATTGTACTTGGTCTGGGGTGTCAGAACGAATGGCTTCTTTACCTTTGAGGGTCTCCCATAATGTCAAGGAGACTCTGGGAGAGATGTTAATGATAGCACTGGTTCAATGTGATACTCTCCTATGCCATTTTCTTTCAATTTGAATGACTGCTCAATTTTTTTAGCTTATTGTCATGATAATTAGTGGACTCATGGTTATAAGGGATGAAAGTTTCAGAAACCTTGAGAATATTGTAGGTATAGATATTAGTGGTAGGAATAGTAACTTCAAAGCCATGAAATGGAAACTTGATGCATTGGTGGTATGTGGATGGCACAACATGCACCTCATGTATCCATGGCTATCCTAACAGAATGTTGTAAGCCAAGGGAATGTCAAGCACCTGACAGGTGACATCCCTTTCTACAAGACCAACGCAAACAGGAAAAACCACAAGACCTAGAGACTTTTGTTCCACTTCATCATATGCTTTGATAGTGATCTTACATTGAGGATCAATAGAGACCTCAAAATAATTCAATTATCTAAGGAGAGTAGTAGAGACAATATTTAGGCCAGCACCATTATCGATGAGTACCCGACGAACACATGTCTAATGAATCATAACCTAGATATGTAAGGGTTGATTGTGTGGATGACTCAACAAGTTACCATCCTCCTTGGAGAAAGTCATGAGATAAGGTGAGGTTAAGTGACCTACCATGGATTGAAATCACTCAAGATCAAGACCTTGAGGAACATTTGCCTTCGCGAGGGCTTTGTCCAAAATCTACCTATGAGCAAGTGCAATTTTAAGTAGCTCAAAGATAGAAATCTAAGCATTAGTTCATTTTAATTGATCGAGAAAACTATAGCTAGTTGTTGTCAAGTTTGTTGTGGGTTTTGCACCTTTACCAGATGGACCAGCAAAGGGTTTGTCTTTGTGTTGTTCAAGATCTAAAGTAGGAGGCGCAAGGCCTTTGAGCACCAACTTGGCATGAGAACACGTGACATCATTAGCACAGTGTTGCGAGGGTGTATTATCCATTATGTTGAGAGTAGGGCCCCTTAAGAGAAATGGTGTCTTGGGTTTGTCATCATCTTGTTTTCCCTTAATGGTAATAACATCACAGTATTCAGAATCCACAGGTTCAACCATGTCATCATTGGAATATGTTTAGTTGACCTTTTTGTAGGGTTGTGGTTTCAAAGTCTCTCCTTTTTCATAAGCTGGGAAAGGTTGTTTGAACACCTTGTGATCTAAGTTTTTGTTATGTCCATCTACCACAAGATCACCAGCATCTATCATGTCCTAGACTTTATGGTACAAGTTTATGCAATTGCTAGTTTTGTGTCCCTTATTTTGGTGATACTCATAGAATGAGGTTTCATTCCACCATGGTGGATGTGGTTGTAGATCATAGGGATGAGGATTATCCATTGGTGAAATAAGATTATGTTGTAGCAAAGTTTTGTAAACCACATCTATAGGTTCACCCAAGGGTGTATACTCTCACTTAGGGAATGTGACCCAAGAATTTCTCGATTTGTTCCCAGATGTTTTGTTGTTAGGAGGAGGTTTCTCAACATTTTTGGCTGCTTTGAGGCTATCTGTGAGAGTAAATGCTGCTTTAGCAGGTTTGGGTGTGACATTGTCAATGACTCCATCATGTATGCATGAATATGTGGCCTCTGTTAACACACACACTTCAACATGGTTATTGTATGTGGATTCATCCTGGAATGAGCATGAGATTGTTCACCCAAGATTTTCCTTGCAAAGCGACCTGTTGCCTTCTATCTAAAGGGATTTGGCCTGTTAATATGCTCAGAATCAAGATGCAAGCAACCAAAACCTCTAAGAATGAAGGATTTAAAGAAATGCAGCTAGTCTAGATGAATGTACAAAGTATTCTAAATGAGATATGCAATGTAATCTACGAACAAAATAAAATAAACTAGATTAAGATATGCATAGTTAAGCTAAATGAAATTAAACTAAGGATGCAAGTGTATGGAAAAGGTGAGAAAATGTGACCAAATGTGAGTATGAATTTCAACAGAACTTCGATAGCAATTCAATTCATCCTCTTCAAAATGAAGAAATGAGGGTCTCTTAAATAGATTTTTCTGGAATACATCAATAGTTGAGATCAATTTCAATCAATGATCAGGATTGAAGATGAGGTTCAGTTAAGGTGGAAGATTCCCAAATTAAAGGGAGTTAACTAACTTAGATATGAGTGTAAAAGAGTTAGTAAGCTTAGATAGACTTTAGTGTGAAAGCAAGTGGTTTGGGTCACTTCTAATTTGATCAGCAGTGAACTAGGAATTTCCATTTTTGAACTGAAGAGAAGAAATAGAAAGAATATTTAATTTAATAAAATAAGATATGCTCTCATAAATACCTTTTCTATTTAATTAAATAATTTTGTTTAATTAATTAGAGGCACTTTTCTTATTTAATTAAATAACTTCATTTAATTAATTAGGAATGGCTTCCTATTTAATTAAATAACTTTGCTTAATTAATTAGAAATAACTTTTCTATTTAACTAAATAATTTTGTTTAATTAATTAAAATAGGCATATGTATTAAATTAAATAAATTTAATTCCATAGTACATTAGCCTTAGGTGATGATTTAATTTAATTAAAGTATAAATACTTAATGATTAAATTAAATCTTAATCAATAGGTTTAATGTGACTAATATGAGTCAATAGTATAGGAATTAAATAAAGAGTTTGATTAATGCAGATTAGGGTTCTAAGCATTTGACAATTAAGTCAAGTAGCGAGTAGTAGAATGAGAATTTTCTATTAGAATAGGACTTTAGAATTGATTTAGATAGATCAGAATTGGTATCATGGCAATGAGCCAATTTTGGGCTATTACAATATCCAAGATTGGAAAAGGACCTAAGTTTGAAGTTCCCACATTTTTAGGAAATCTTAACCCAAAGGAGCTGATTAATTGGATTAGTGAATTAGTGGAGTACTTTGAGTATGAAGATATTGAGGATCCTAATAGGGTCAAGTTTGTGAAGGTGAAACTAAAAGGACATGTAAAGATCTAGTGGAAAAAGGTTTAGTTAGGGTGAAATAGAAGTGGAAAGGACAAAATCAGCAGATGGGATTGAATGATAGCTAAATTGAAGTGACAATTAATCCATGAATTATGAGCTTAATCTATTAAAGAGAATGCAAGGGTTGTTGCAAGCAAAAAAATATGTTCAAGAGTATACTGAAGAGATTTACCGATTTCTCATTAGAACTGACCATGCAAAAGCTAATAAGGAGAAAGTGTCACATTATGTTAATAGGTTAAGGCCAAGTACTCAAGATGAGATGAGTCTACTTCAAATGAATAGTATTGAGGAGGCATACCATTTTTTCCCAAGAGTTGAAGAAAAACTAAACAAGAAGTTTGACAACAAGAATAGTAGAAGAGGTCACAATGGAGGATCTAGCAGATGATCTTACGGAGGCCATAATAATGATTAGAAGAATAAAGATGAGGCTAGAAGTACTAGTCAAAAAAAGAGGGGAAACAATTCCAATAATTTCCACGATCAAAACAATAGAGATTAGAGGGGGAGAGGTAGAGGAAAAGGATCTGGAATAGGAGGCTTCTATGGGAAATGTTTTCAAAGCAAAGAAGATGGGCATAGAGAATTTGAATGTTCCCAATGCCAAGGAAAGATAGATCAAAGACTAGAAGGCCAAGCCAAAATTGCACATTTTGATGAAGATGCCAGATCATCGCATTTCAAAGATGTTGAAAGAGAAGTCTTAGTTGACAAAAGAGTCCTACTGAGTGGTGAGAATGAACTTGATCAAAGAAGGAGCTTGTTTTGCACAAGGTGCAGATGTGAAGATAAGTGTTGTGATGTGATCATTGATGGTGGAAGTACTAAAAATCTGGTGTCAGAAATGATAGTCACCAAATTAAAGCTAAAGAGATAGAAACACTCACATCCATACCGTATTACTTGGGTGCACGATGAAAATAAGGACATGGGAAATGAGCAATGCTTGGTAAAGTTCAAAATTGGAAGCTACTAGGATGAGGTACTTTGTGATATCATACCTATGGACATATGTCATATGTTACCAGGTAGGTCATGGAAGTTTGACAAGCATGTTGTACACCATGGGCAAGAAAATACCTACACTCTAACCAAGGATGGACTGAAGCATAAGTTGAAGCCATTGAAGGATAAAGAAGAAAAGGTATGTAGTGTTGCTAGAATATATTTTGTTGATGGAAAAGAGTTTCTCAAAGGTATGAAGTGCAAGCATTTGTTTTTCTATAATTCCAAAAGATATTAAAGAAGAAGTAGAGGAGGTACTTGTGGAAGTTATAGATATGTTGGGAGGGATTTTTGATATTGTATTAGATAATGTACTTGATGTATTTCCCCTAATGAGGAAGATCAATCACCAAATGGATTTGGTTCCAGGAGCCAGTTTTCCAAACAAGGTATTGCACAAAATGACACCAATAGAAAGTGAAGAGTTGAATAGACAAGTTCATGAGTTGTTGAAGAAGGGGTTGATTCAAGAGAGTTTGAGGCCATGTGTTGTACTAGCCATATTAGCACCAAAGAAGAATGGAGAATGGAGGATGTGCACAAATTCTTGTGATATCAACACGATCATAATCAAGTATAAATTTACATTGCCAAGGATGGATGATATTATGGACTATTTCAATGGAGCTGAGTATTTCACAAAGATAGATCTAAAAAGTGGGTACCATTAGATTCATATTGGAGAAGGTGATGAGTGGATGACTTCTTTCAAGACCAACAAAAGAATGTATGAGTGGTCAGTCATGCCTTTTGGGCTAAAGAATGCACCAAACACTTTCATCTGGCTCATGAATGAGGTACTGAAGGAGTTTCTATGTAAGTTTGTAATGGTTTACCTACATGATATTTTGATCTTTAGTAAGACATTGGAGGAGCATTTGATTCATATTCACAAAGTGTTTGATAAGTTGAGGGAATAAAAGTTGCTGGTAAACCTGAATAACTATATGTTTGTAAAAATAGACTTGGTGTACCTGGGATTTGTAGTCTCAACAAAAGGTCTAAAAGTAGACCTACAAAAAATGAAGGCTATCCTTGAATGGCCTACTCCAAAAAGTGTGATAGAGGTAAGATCATTTCACAGATTGGCTATTTTTTACAGAAAGTTTATAAGAGGTTTTAGCAATATTTGTGGACCATTAACTAAAACAATGAGAGGGGATAGGAAAGAATTTAAGTGGACTATAGGAGTAGATAAGAGTTTTAATCTATTGAAATAAAAAGTTACTCAACAACCTATTTTAGAACTTCCTAATTTTAACAAGGTGTTTCAAGTAGGCTATGATGCTAGTGGTACTGCAATAGGAGCTGTTATGAGCCAATAAGTTAGACCTATTGCTTATTTTAGTGCAAAGTTAAATAATGCAAAAAGAAAATATTGTTTATGATTAGGAATTTTATGCTATAGTTCAAGAATTGAAGAAGTGGAGAGACAATCTTCTTCCTAAGGAGTTTGTTTTGTATACTGATCATCAAGCTTTACAATATTTGAATAGTCAAGGAAAATTAAACCAAAGGCATTTGAAGTGGGTTGATTTTTTGCAGACTTATACATTTTTTTTGAAACACGAGAGTGGAAAGTCTATCAAAGTTGTAGATGTTCTTAGTACAAGACAAATTTTTCAGACAAAAATGCATATATAGGTGGTTAGGCTCAAGGAACTTAGTACTTCATATCTAGGTGATCCTAATTTTGGTGAAGCATGGAAGGCTTGTACAAAACCTATTACACTTGATAGGACAAAGTGGTTGGATTTCATGAACCAAGATAGTATGTTGTTCAAAGGAAGCCAGGTGTGCATTCCTAGAAGTTCAATGAGGGAGAATCTCATCAAGTAGAAGCATAGTGGAGGATTGTCTAGACATTTTGGTAGAGATAAATACATAGCTTTGGTTGCTAAGAATTATTACTGGCCATAGTTGTAGCAAGATGTGAAAATGTTTTTACAAAGTTGCAGAGTATGTAAGATGGCAAAAGGAGTGAAGTAGAATATAGGGTTGCATCAGCCATTACCTATACCAAAGAAGTCATGGGAGGATGTCAGGATGGGTTTTGTTCTTGGATTGTCGAGTATGCAACATGGGCATGATTCTATTTTAGTAGCAATTCACAATTTTTCAAAGATGGCACAATTTATTCCTTACAAGAAGACCAATTATGTTTTTAATGTAGTATAGTTATTTTCCAAAGAAGTGGTAAGACTACATGGTCTTCAAAATAGTACAGTTTCAGATTGAGATACCAAATTTTTTGGGTATTTTTGGCATACATTATGGAAGAAGTTGAAGACAGATTTGAAGTCTAGTTCATCGCATCATCCATAGAGTGATTAACACACATAAGTTGTGAATTGTAGTTTGGGAAACTTGCTGAGATGTTTAGTTGGAGACAAGCCAAAAGGATGGGATATGATTTTACCACATGTAGAATTTGTATATAATAATTCTATCAACAAGAGTACTAATAAATCACCATTCTAGATTGTATATGGTAGTAGTCCTAGAAATGCTTCTGAATTGAGGTAGTTGGATAAAGGAGAGATAAGTAGTGCTAAAGTAGAAGAAATTTTTGAACATTTGAAGAACATCCATAAAGAGGTGAGGAAGCTCATCATAAAAATGAATACAGAGTTTAAGGCTAAGGCAGATGTGAAAAGGAGGTATAAGGAATTTCAAATTAGAGAAGTCATGGTTTATTTGAGAAATGAGTGTTTTCCAGTAGGTACATATAATAAGTTGAAGGTGAAGAAGTTTAGACCATGAAATATAGTGAAAAGGCATGATTCTAGAAATGCTTATGAAGTGGAGTTGGCTACTAAATTGAATATTTCACTAGTATTTAATATTTTAGATTTGACAGAGTATTATGAATAAGGTGATGGAGATGAAGTTGCAAAAGTGTAGTAGAGTATTCTAGCAGCTAGTTCAGCTACAAAGGAGATCAATGAGATACTAGATAGTATTATTGGAAAAATTACAAGGACCATAGCTTATGAAAACTACCTAGTCAAATGGAAAGGAAGGCCAAAAGAGGATTCTTCATGGACAACAAGGGAGGAGGTTAACCATCCTGGTTTTCCTTTGAACACCTGAGACATGATGAAGTCACTTCTCAAATTACCTTGTGTGTCTAATGCAAGAGCATCTTGGGTGTAAGAGCAATCTTACATCACCCAAATTTTTATTTATTTATAGTTTTTTCTATTTTAATAAGGACTAGTAGATAGGGTGGTTACTATTTATGAGAACTTGCTATTTTTAGTAAGTTTTTCATATGAGCTTGGAATTTTCTCATTTTTTAACCTAAAGGTTCATTTTAGACTTATAATCCTACCATAATAATCTAATTTCTCCAACTTAAGTATTAGAGAAGTTATTGTTGATTTTCGGAGGAAAAATTTGTAGAAAAATCTTTAGGCTCACCGTTGGAAGCCTCAGAGTTCCTAAATGATGTCTAAAAACTCAATGGAAGGGTTTTTACTTAGTACCAAGCATGTAGATCAAGAGCTAGCATTTTTGAAAAGTGGTCATAATAGCCAATTAGAGCAATGGTTCATGAGTTATGGCCTTTCAAAGTTGGGCTACCCAAAATATCTAAGATAATTGTCAAAGATGTATTTGGCTGACTCTATATATATTGTTAGGGTTTGTTGGCCCTAGGCATTAAGTTTCAATATCTACAACCTTCTTAGGTAGAATAAAATTGCCTATTTAAGAAAGGCTCGAACATTGTCTAAGATAACTCTGGGTGGTAGTTCATAGCTTAGTCTTGCATATTACTAGAATACAGGCACCATGTTCGTTAGCATATTATACTTGTGAATTTTGTAATTATGCATTTGTGGTACAAATAAGAAGTTCATATTTTGTTCTTACATTTATTGTTGTTTCTTTTTTTCTATTATGTATTTTATGGTATTAAAGAGAGCACCCTTCATTAGCTGTATAATACATGATAACATAGTAATTAAAATACTTTTCTCCCCCATGCCTTGAGATAAATTAAAAAGATAATTTAGATATTTTTCCTTGTCCATGCCTAGAGTGCTTGTATAGAGTAAGGATGAGAATGAGATGATGCCTTGAGAGGTATGACTAGTCTCCTCATCTTCACGAGAGTGTATTTTGGTTTCACATAGAGTCACTAGGGGAATGGGGTCTTGAGAGACTGCCAGGATAACCTTAGAGTTAGCTCATTTGATGACACTCCATAGTATGTAGCATGAGTCTCCTTCATCAGTTTTTAATATTTTTTTCTACTAGTGTACTTGTTGGATATTACTTTTGATGGTGTATTTATTGTGAGTTGTTCCTCATTGATTGGATTCAATTTATTGTTGGTAGTTAGCTTTTACTAATGAATGATTAGTTATTCATTCATGGTGTTTTTATTGTTGGATTTAGTGGCTGGTAGTTTACTTTTATTGATGATAGTTGTTATCAATTGGTCATTGTACTTGTGACACTTGACATTGATTTGGAGGTGGTTGTATCTTTTTGGCTTGAATTTTTGATATGTACTTAGTATTTGAATGTTTATTTTGGTATGTGATGTTGGTATTAGAATGAGTGTTCTTTTGATTTTGATTATCTCTTCTTCTTGTGTAGTTTTTGTTACCCTTGAGGTAGTTTTATCTATCAAGATTCCTTTCTTAGAATTATTTTATGATTTGATTATGTGTGTGGATCGTACATGATCTCTCCTATACAGTGGGAGTGGGAACCTAATTAGGTTTACATGGTTGGGAGTTAGTTTCTTTTTACCATTTGGGTTCCCCTTACATTTTTTAGTTATTGAATGCTCATTGATACAATGGTATGATTATCATTCTTATTCTTATCTTGGAGACTTCCATTTGTTTGAGGTATCCATGTATCATTTGCTTTTAGATTCTATGGGATATTGTATGGTATATTGATGTACTTTTATCTATTTTAGGATACCCTATGACATGTGTAGTGGATTTCACTCATTAGATGTGCTTTCATGTGATTAGTTATGCATTTTCTTATGTGATAATGTATCTACTATTTCTTTATGATTAGGAGTCTTTGTACTTGAGACTTAAACTAATTAATATGAACCTTTTAATGTGACTCAATGTGAAGGAACCCTTGAGGAATGGAATGTATTTATATTTTTTTTTAGTTATACTTTATGTGTATGTATATATTGCTTCCGCATTATTATTACTTTGATTTTGTTTAAACTTTTATAAAAAAAATAGTTCAGTAAACATTGTAACATATTAGGTTTAATATTTCTCTTGGATTCCCAAGTGGGGCATTAAAAATCCCTTCTTTGTGTCTCTTTTCCTCTCTCTTCTTCTTCCTCTTAGTATCATCAATAATTAATTTCACTAAAACTTTAGAGGTAAATGGGCATTGCTTCAACATTTTTGTTGTTTTGTCTAACTTGGGGACTTATGATTGTCCCAAGTGTGTGTCTCTATTGGACATAATTCCCCTTTTATTATCATTTTTATTGCCTCTTTCCATTTCATGGCCTCATGTTATGCAAAAATAAATCTATTATCATTTTTCTCCATTAAATTTGTGTCTAAAAGTAAAGACTTGGTATCTCTTCATTGAAATGGAATCAAATTGTTATTTCCTATTTATGATGTTGACTTTGTTTTCTTTAATTATTTTTCTATGAGAGACTATGTCAAGTGTGTTATGTGAGCCTCTTTTCCTTTATTTTTTCTTGTAAATAATCAAGGAATAAGCCCTACAAATATTTTCAAACTCCTAACATATGTGCTATTTGATATGCCTATCGAGGTATGAATTACATATTCTCAAGTATTTTTGTCATCAAGCAACCTATCATCAAAATCAAAATCCTTTTAGCATTCATTTTGATTTATTTTGATGTCCTTAAGTTATATTTTAAAGTAATTTTACGGCAAATCCTCAAAGACACCATTGCAAGTAAGTGTTTGCATCATTAATTGTGCAAATCGAGTCCTAAGCTACAAATTGCAAGAGTAATTTTACTTTTAGTTGGGTGCTATGGACCAAATTACAAGATTATGATAATTCATTATCACTTACTAATCAAATAAAAACTCATTTAAAACTCCTCTAGCTTATTTATAAACTCATTCTAAGGATGTTAATTTTCATTTCTTTCGCTTTATGTTCATCCACTCCTAATATTTAAACTGGTAGTTTTTTGTTGTTGTTTAATTCGTACACATATATTCCATATTTGTCCTTGAAATTACCTAAGAAGTCATGAAAATTATGATCTTCTTAACTTCATTAACCTTGTTATATTCTGTTTAAAATTTTATTGTAAGAAAGGTTTATTTGTCTTGAATGAAGAGGATTTGATGAAGGAATAACACCTATTTTACAAAAAGAGAATGTGGTGGATATAGTTTTCCTAATTGATTTCCTCAGTGTATATAATCTTAGATCCCAATTAAGTATTAGTTTTTTTAGCAGAAATAAAAATGGGGATCCTTCCCATATGAATATGAGAGACTATATCTCATGTGATGTGATTGAAACTACTATTTGACAATTGACTAAAAAATTATCAATTGCAGACTATATACACCCAACAAAGCCTTGATTTTGTATACCCATTCCATTAATATTGTCTATTTGATAATGTGGTTGATCAAATTTACTCTTCAACACTATAGAGCTTATAAATTATTAATTTCTAGCACCTTTTAAGGATCTAAGACTATTAATTATTGATAGATGCCAAAATGAGGGTGGCAATTGTAGATTATTGTATCTCACATGGTCAAGCACCCATTGGAGGTCTTTTACCTTATCAACTATTGGAAAATATTTAATCTTGTGCTTATGTCTATAAGGTTATGAAAGATGGATTTCATCTCATATTTAAAATACTTTAGGAAAGAACTTAAGGCACATAGTTTGGACATTAACTACTTAACCTTATAATAGAAATTGAGTTCTCTCTTTGACTCTTTCTACAAAATGTCAATGTTCTACTTCCTCCACCTCTAGGTTCAAAATATTTTTCTCACTTTGACTCTTTCTAGAACATTTAAATATTCTATTTCCTCCCCCTTTAGGTTCAATGCATTTTTTATTAACGAATTAGTTTCTTAAAGAAAACAAATTTCCACAATTCATTATATTGTATATATGCTTCTGGATTCAATTGTGTTAAGATTTTTCCATCAACGTTTCAAATCACACTACATGATCCATCATTAGGATGAAGAGCAAGAGATGTAAAAAAAAGTGCTTCTCTTTCTCTTCATCTTGATGATGGATCATGTAGTGTGATTCGAAATGTTGATGGAAAAATCTTAACACAATCAAATCTAGAAGCATATATATAATATTTAGTTTCTATCAGATAGTACTTAATTTTTGTAGTGTGGGGAAACTTTAGCTTCTCTCAGCCTCCCTATAGGACATCCGTATGTACTCTCTCTCTCTCTCTCTCTCTCTCTCTCTCTCTCTCTCTCTCTCTCTCTCTCTCTCTCTCTCTCTCTCTTTAAAATCACAAGTAGATATAAAGATATTATTGAAAAAATTCAAAAAAAAAATTTATGGTCTAGAATGGAGGATAAGACCAAAATAAATTTAGTTAGTTGGGAGAAAGTCTGTCAACCTAAGTCCTTATAGGGACTAGACATTAGAAGAATTGGGAATTTTAATAATGCCCTCTTGGCTAAGGTTGGATGGAGATTAATGAACTCCTTGAGAAGTTAGTGTAGTATTGTCAAGGCTAAGTATCTAATTCGTTACTCACTGCATTGACATCTTTGGACCAATGCGCTCCCCCGAGGATAAAAAATTTTGAACAATTTTGGGCACACTTGCAGAATTCTAAAGAAGGGTACTAACTAGATTTTGGGGAATGGGAACAACATTGATTTCAAGGAGGATCAATGGCTCCAAGATGGCCCCCTTATGAATACCAGGTTCCAACCTCTATGAGATTTGTGTACAAGCAATATGGTACCCTGGTTTGTAACTACATTACCCTTGATAGAAAATGGAAAATATTTTACAATTAGGACAATCCTAGGATGAGGCTACTTATAGAGCTTTAGAAGATATTGAAGAATTTTCATATTCCCTCCATCTTGTTGGATGTTTCATTAATATGAGACTTACCCTCTCTAGGGACTTCATGATGAAATCTTCTTATACTTGATGTCTTAAGGATGGTGAAGCCCCAAGGGATTGGAAGAATGTTTGACACCCCTAGATCCTAGCAAGGATAAATTTGTTTTGATGGATGACTCTACACGAAAAAGTCCTCACCATTGATAATATCCAAAGGAAAGGATTTCTATTGGCCAACTACTATGTGTTATGTTGCAATGCAATAGAATCCATTCACCACCTTCTTATACATTGTCCCTTTTTCTTTGGAGGTTTGGAGGGATATTTTCTCTATGTGGGAGATTAAGTGGTTCTTTAATGAAAACCTCCATCATTTTGTTAACTAGGATGGTCCCTCTAATCACCCATACCTCAAAACATTCTAGAGAGTCATCCCCCCATATGTGTCATGGAAAATTTGGAAGGAACATAATAACTACATATTTTAGGACAAAGCTACTCCTAGCACGGTGGGGGATCAGCAAGTGACCAGGATCCTAAAAGAATGTAGTGGGATCTATCATTAGACCACTCCCCGAACCTCTTAAGGGACCAAGATATGAGATAGGATACTTCTTGGGACTTAAGTGTAAAGGTGAAAAGATTCAAAAACTCTAAAGATATTGGCATACATAAAATGGTTTAGCACCCCCCACACCCTAGAAGCTTGGATGAAACTCAATTTTGATGGCTTGACCATTGTTGGAAGGACTATAGCTGGTATTTTTGTTTGTGATAATATTGGTAAGATGGAAATTTCCTATGCTAGGAGCTATGGAGGGTGATCAAATAATGAAGTGGAAGCTATGGTCCTACCATGGGGAATGAGGATAGTGAGATCTAGAAAGATTAATATGCTCGCTATTGGGGGAGATTTTATGTTAATTATCTAATGCAAGAGCATATTGGGATGATGTGTTATCTTGCTCATTTATGTGTATTCTGTCAATTGTGTATGAGTTGTAGCAATTGCTGAGTGCTAGTAATTTTGTAGTATATGTTGAGTTGAATTTATCCCACATCATGTTAACATTTGGATTAGCATGTTATCCCATCTCACTCTGTAGTATGTGCCAAGTTCCATAGTATGTTCCAAGCTATACTTCATGTGCTAAGTGGTCCTTCATGTGTTGAGTGATCATTCATGTGCTTAGTGTTCCTATTGATGTCGAGTGCTAGCATTTTGGACAAGTCTTTTTGTGTTTTGTTTCTTACTGGGAGAAAAATTGTGGGATTAATTTCAATCATGACTTTTATGACATGATCATGTCTTTAGATATGCACAGGCCATCTTTGGGTTGACCTTTCTATTTTATAATGTTCTAGAATGTTTTTAAAGTTGTTTAGGCAAGTCTAAAAAGGGTGTTTAGGCTTAGAGTTAGGGAAAAACTGGGAGGTTTGGAAATTTCATTGCATATGTGTCTAGAAGGTGCAAATTTGAAGCTGGACCTTAGATCTTGAATTTATTTTGCATCTAGCCATAACCTAGTAGGCCTTACAGTTGGGCATGTATGCTATTTATTTGATGAATCAATAAAGAATATTGTGCCCTCTCTCTGTGGTGCTATTCTCTTTATGTGTTTTCTTTCACTGTGTTAACTCTGCAAGGTTGGTTCAGATTGTAGGGTGTGCCTTTGGCCCTAGTTCTTCTTTCCCTCCTTGCATTAGGTGGTATTAGAGCTTGAGGTTCATCCTTGTGGAGATTGGATCATGTAGAACCTTGATTTGAATTGGGTCATAGGGTTGTAGATCTATGGATTTGGCCTATAACTTGTAGAGGGTTACAATCTTGTAGGAACCTAATTTGTAAAGATGGTTTAAGGTAGAGGAAATGTAGATAATGTTGTATTAGATACATTGTGATAAATTAAAATGATATTAGATGTTATAGAGATAACCCAAAGGAGATGAGCACATGTTGATGATGTGATTGATGATGAAGTAGTAGCACAAAATCCTAATCTAGAACCTAAAGAAGATCAAGATGAGGAAATATTGCTGAGAGTATTATCTAGGGCACATTCAAAGCCTTCTATAGAAGTTATTCCTTTTGATGGAAATTTGGATAGTAGTGTTGTGTTGGATTAGATCTCCAATATGGATAATTTCTTTGAGTATGAAAGAACTCCTGATAATAGGAAGGTCAAACTTGTAGTTACTAGGTTGAAAGGTCATGATTCACTATGGTATGGAGCATTTTCAAACTAATAGACAAAGGAAAGGAAAGGAAAAGATCAAAACTTGGGTGAAAATGGTGAACAAGGTAAATAAAAAATTCCTTCCTGCTGATTACCAAGTTAGCTTGTTGAGAAAGATGCAAAATTTGAGACAAAGAGACATGAATATGAAAGAGTATACTAAGGAATTTGATAGATCGGACATTAGATTTGGACATGTGGATGATGCTGTTGAGAAAATTACAAGATATCCAAACAAGGTGAGATCTAGAATTCAAGATGGAATATTTTTTTGTGAAATTGGAAAGTTGAAAGAAGCATATCAATATGACTTGAAAGATGAGGAGATCTTGACAAAGAATCATGAACAAAGATAAAGAGGTAGAGGTGGTCAATTCTAGAGAGGTAGAGGAAGATCTTATGGTGTAGGTGGTAGATTTGATACTTCTATGTATTATATAGGAAAATTTGAATGGAAGAATGATGACAAAGACAAGACTAAGTCAAAAGGTGGTAGTTCATTCCGAGGAGGTACTGGTTCTTACTAAGGAAGAAGAAATTCTTATTCTAGAGGTGGTTTCCATGGTAATTGTTTTAGATGTGGTGAAGAAGGGTATAGATCTTTTGAATGCAGATCTTCTAAAAGTGGGAAAGGTAATATAAATTTTGTGATTCAAGGAGACATTGAGAGTTCACCAAGTGGACCTGAGGCTTGAGAAAATTTGATGCTGAGAAGAACCTTATGTAATAAGGGAAGTGATGAGGAACCTATTTTACAGAGAAGTCTTTTCAAGACTAAATGTAAGATGGCTAGAAGATATTGCAAGGTAATCATTGATAGTGGAAGTTTTACAAATTTTTCATTAGAAGAGTTTGTTACAAAGTTGTAGTTGTAAAGGCTTAAACATCCAAACCCTATCATGTTTCATGGATATAAGATGAGCATAAGATATTGATAAGTGAACAATGCATTGTGAATTTCAAGATTGGACATTACTTTGATGAAGTGTTGTGTGATATTATGCCTATGGATTGTTTCCATATTTTTTTGGGATGAATTTGGCAATATGATAGATATGTTGTACATGATAGAAGATTGAATCAATATACTCTTTGGTTGAATGGGGAGAGGCAAATATTGCTTCCTTTGATTGAAAGTCTAGATGAGGTTAATTATACTACTATTCAAGTTTGCATTGTCAATGGGAAACAATTTGAAAAAGAAATAAAGAAGAATCAAGTCTATTTTACCATAATTCCTAGAGGACTAAGTTTGGGTAGTAATGATCGAGTGACAACAAAAGCTGGTAATGACCAAGTGACAATAGATAGTGGTAGTCGAGTACCTAAACAAATTATAGAATTGTTGAATGAGTATAAAAAGATTGTTATTGAGGATATTCCTGATGGTTTTCCACCAATGAGAAGTATAAGTCATTGTATGGATCTAATTCCTAGAGCTAGTTTTCTAAACAAAGCACCATATAGATTGACACCTATAGAGAATGAAGAACTTAATAGTGTAGACACCTAAATTTGATTATACCACTTTGGTAATCTAATTTAGCCATCTCTAAAGGCATCATTAATTAAATTCTTATTTAATTAATCCTTTGCCATCCCCTAGCTGATTAATTTAATTAATCATCTATAGTCCTAATTGATAAATCAAATAACCTATCATTTATCAATTAAATCCTATTCTTCTATCTAATTCCAAAAATCCCCATTTATTAAATAAATCTATTTGATAAATAAAATCCTCAAATCTAAAAACCTCTAACTTATCCCTAATCCTTCATTTAGCCTAATCCACCCCATCCACCCATGCTAACCTAGCTTAGCCACTAACTCACCCACCCTCATTAATGCCATCCACTTGCACATCTCTAACATACTTAATCTAATCCTAAACCCAAGCCTAATCCACCCCCTAATGTTGTCACATTCCTTAAACAAGTTTAAGACTTTCCTAAACCAAACCAAAGTCTCCCCTCAAAAATCCCAACCACCAAGTCATGAGTGCTCTTACAAAACATAAAAGACTCTTACAAGCCCACTCATGACTCTTACATCCATCTTCCACACTCTTCCCTCTTCCACACTCATTCCTCTTACATCTCTCTTACATACTCAACCCCACTCATCATGCCTTTAACCAACCCCTTACCCTACCCTCTCACACTCATCCTCCTTCTGACAAGTGTCACCTTCCTGTTGGTGCTAAAAAAGCACAATCCATGTGCTCTCCTTTGAGTGCATCCTAGCCCTCCTTAAGCCTTCATCTCTCCTTGCATCTTAGCCCTCCATCTCTCAAGCCCTTGTCCTATAAATTGAATCCCCTCCTAAGCCATTTCAACAAAAAAAATTGAGCTAAAGTTACCATGCTATTTTGAGAACTAAAGCCATCAATCTTACCCTTATAATGCCAAATTGAGAGCTCACAAAGCTACCAATTTACCATTACCCACCTCCATTGAAGCAACTTTGAGCATCTTGAGCATACATCCACATCAAAAGGACACATCTACAGAATCAAGAAAGCATGGAGTGTTTTCTCTTGTGAGGTTTGCACTTTTTGTTTTCTTTTCTTTGTCTAAACATATATGTGAATTTAGTTTTGGTTTGTAAATGTTTACTTTATTTGTTAATGTTATTTGCATACTAAATCTTGTTCTACAAATAGAATCAGAGAAACTTTGAGTCCATGTGTTGTACCTACTATATTAGCACTTGAAAAAATTGGAGAATGGAGAATGTGTATTGATTTCAGAGCTATTAACAAGATCATAGTGAAATATATGTTTCTTATGCCAAGGATGGATGATATAATGGATTTTTTGAGTGGAGAAAAGTATTTTACCAATATTGATTTGAAGAGTGGCTATTATTAGATCAAAATTAGGGAAGGGGATGAATGGAAGATTGCTTTCAAGACAAAAGATGATTTGTATGAAAGGTTGGTTATGCCTTTTGGTTTGACTAATGTACCTAGTACTTTCATGAGATTGATGAATGAAGTTCTAAAAATAATTTTGGGTAAGTTTGTGATTACTTATTTGGATGATATTTTGATATTTAGTAAGACTAAGGAGGAACATCTTAAGCATGTTAGACAAGTGTTGCAAAGATTGAAAGAGGAGAAGTTGATGATTAATCTGAAAAAGTGTTCTTTTATGCAAGAAGAGATTGTGTATTTGGGATTTGTGATTTTAGCTAATGGTTTGAGAATGGATCTTGAGAAGGTTAAAGTAATTTTGGAATGTCCTACACCTAATAATGTGGGTGAGGTAAGATTGTTTCATGGTTTGGCTAGTTTCTAAAAAAAGTTTATAAAGAATTTCAATGTTTTTTGTAATGCTATGACTGAGACAATGAGAGGAGATAAAAAGGAATTGAAGTGGACCCATGTAGCTGATAAGATTTTTGAGACATTAAAACAAAAGGTTTTTGAGTTACCTATATTGGCTTTGCCTGATTTCAGTAAGGTATTTCAAGTGGAATGTGATGCAAGTGGTAGTGCAATAGGAGCTATATTGAGTCAAGAAGGTAAAATAGTTGCTTTCTTTAGTGATAAGTTGAATAATGCTAAAAAGAAGTATTCTGTGTATGATCAAGAATTTTATGCTATTATTCAACCTTTGAAGAAGTTGAGACATTATTTGATTCCTAAGGAGTTTGTGTTGTATACTAATCATAAATCTTTACAGTACTTGGGAAGTCAACATAAATTGAATCAAAGACATATGAAGTGTGTTGAGTATTTAAAGAGTTTTACAGTTTTGATTAAGCATAGGAGTGGAGTTACTAAGAAATTTGTTGATGCATTGAGTAGAAGATGTTTTTTGTTGACTAAAATGAAGGTTGAAGTTCTTGATTTTTATGACATGAAAGAATTGTATGATACTGATCCTAATTTTTCTAAGGCATGGAGAGAGTGCAGAGCGCCAAATATAACAAATAACATGAGTAAGTATGATGAATATTTTATTCAAGAACATATGTTGTTAAAAGGTGTTCAGTTGTGTATCCGTAGAAGTTTTATGAGAGTTAATTTGATTAAGGAAAATCATAGTGGTGGATTGACTAGACATTTTGGAATTGATAAGACATTGAGTTTGTTGAAGGAAAAGTAATATGTGCCACAGATGTATAAGGATGTTCAAATTTTTTTGAAGAGTTATGGAGTTTTTCAAGTTTCAAAAGAAGTAAGTTAGAATACTAGATTGTATACATCTATTTTTATTCTTGAGAAACCTTGGAGTGACATTAGTATGGATTTTGTTCTTGGATTGCCTAAAATAGAAAATGGGTATGATTTTATATTTTTTTATCATGGATAGAGTTTCTAAAATGGCTCATTTTATACCATGTAAGAAAACATCAAATGGTAAGCATGTTGCTAAATTTTTATTCAAAGAGATTATTAGATTGCATGGTTACCAAGAAGTATTATTTCTGATAGAGATAGTAAGTTTGCTAGTTATTTTTGGAGAACTTTGTGAAAGAAGATGGGTACCAAGTTGAAGTTTAGTTCTACATTCCATCCACAAATTGATGGATAGATAAAGGTTTTGAATAGAAGCTTGGGTTATTTGATGAGATTCTTAGTTGGAGAAGAACCACATAATTGGGAGATGGTATTTGCACAAGCTAATTTTGCATATAATAATTCTATGAATAGGAGTACGAGGAAGACACCTTTTGAGATTATTACTAGAATGAAGCCTAGAGGAGTATTAAATGGAAGGAATTTTGTTGGTCAAGAAAAGAGAAGTATTTCAGGAGAAGAATTTTCTAATTTTATGAAGTCTTTTCATAAGGAAGTGAAACTGGAGTTGGAAAAAAGTAATCAAAAGTATAAGGAGAATGTTGATAAGTCTAGAATACATTATGTTTTTGAAGTTGGTGATGAGGTGATGGTTCATTTGAAGAAACAAAGATTTCTAGTTGGAAAATATAGTAATTAGAAGATGAAGAAGTTTGGACCTTGTAAGATCTTGAAGAAGTTTGATAGTTGAAATGCTTATGAAGTTGAGTTACTTGATGACATGGATATATCTCCTATATTCAATGTTGTTGATCTATATAAGTATCATGAGTCAATTGATGAAGGTGTTGTACTTGATGATTATCCTAAGAAGTAGATTGAAGAGGTTGAACAAATATTGGATCAAAGAGTTGGTAAAAGCACAAAAAGAAAACACTACTATGAATATTTGGTGAAGTGGAAGAACAAACTAGTTGAAGATACTACATGGATTTCTCAATCTAGTTGGATTCAGCTCAAGTTGTGACATCTTAGTGAATAACAAGACTCATTTCTTTCTACCCTAGTTTTCTAATGTAGGAGTATCTTGGGTTGATGTGTTATCCTACTCATTTGTGTTCATTCTATTAGTTGTTGTCAAGTTGTTGCAATTGTCAAGTGCCAATAATTTTGCAGTATATGCCGAGTTGAAGTTATCCCATGTCATGTTAACATTTAGATGAGTGTGTTATCCCATATCACTTTGTAGTGTGTTGTTAGTTCCATAGTATGTGTTGAGTGATTCTTCATGCATTGAGTGTTCTTGTTGATACTGAGTGTTAGCATTTTGGATGAGTTTTCTATGTTTTGTTTCTTAATGGGAGTTGACTTGTAGGATTAATTTTGATCACAATTTTTATGATAAGATATTGCCTTGGGATGTGTGCAAACCATCTTTGGGTCATCCTTTCTATTTTGTAATGTTCTAGAATGTTCTGTAAGCCATTTTAGCAAGTATAAATAAGGTCTTTAGGCTTAGAGTTAGGGTAGAAATAGGAGGTTTGGAAAGGTCATTTCATACATGTATCTAGAAGGTGTAAATTTGAAGTTGGATCTTAGATCTTGAATGTATTTTGTATTTGGATATAACCTAGAAGGCCTTATAGTTGGGCATGTATGCTGATTATTTGATGAATCAATAAAGAATATTGTTCCCTCTCTAATTATTTGATGAATTAATAAAGAATATAGTTCCCTTTCTATGTGGTGCTATTCTCTTTGTGTGTTTGCTTCCATTGTGTTAACTCTATAAGGTTGGTTTGGATTGTTGGGTGTGCCTTTGGCCATAGTTCTTCTTTCCTTCCTTGTTTCATTATCAAATTGTGAAGGGTGAAGGCCAATGTAGTTGGAAGATAAATGTGAAAATAGAAGTAATTTGTAGCCTATTGGATGGGCTTCGTAAAGTCCACATCAATCACATTTATTAGGAAGGCAACATAATTGGGGATGACTTGGCTGAAATTGGTCATAATGTGGAAGGAACAAAGGAACGTGTGACATCAAAAAAACCCCACCATCCACAAAAATGATGGTGGAAAGAGAACATACTCTTTGCAATATAATAAAGTATAATAGGTTTCCTACTAGTGTGGATCTAGGTGGCATGATAACCCAAGGGCTAAGAATTAAAAACTATAAAGTCTAAAATATTTGGAAATATTTTGTGCTTATTTACATTTGGTGTTCCCTCACCATGAGCATTAATTTATATTATGAGAGGACTAATATCTATTGTGAGAGGAAAATCTACATGGATTTGGTCAGAATGATAGAACCACCAAGGATGAGACTTGTGAATAATCATAATGGGAATTCCCTTACACCTCACGCAACAAAAAATTGAAAAAGGTTAATTTTGATAGGAATGATACCATTTACATGTGATCAAGCTAGAGGGGGATTGGAAATCATGAAGCCTTTTGATTTTATGACGAGAATCAATTACTTTATCAAGTTCATTTTTAGCATTACATCTTTATACTGCCCTAGCTTCCAAGTTATGTCTCACAACAAGGGGATGTTGGTGCACACTAAGGATTTGGATTGATTGATTTATATATACTTGCAAAATCATCATAAATATAAAATACATGTTACCAAAAAACATTTGAATGCATAACTTATCTTTGTCTGGTGCATGTCATGACATCTTGTGGAGAGGGGAAACATTGTTAGGCACTTAACCTCCCAACTATGGACCCTCAAATATATCCCCATAATTATCATTTGAGAAAGGCCTTCCCTACACTAAAATAGACATAGAGTACCTTTCTCAACCATTGAGCATCCTGGTATTTAAACTGTCAACCAATCCCTTGACTTGGCATCAAGATCTAAACATTGGACCACCATGAGCTAACTTGGACTAAAAAATTTCTTTCATTTTGTGCAATTTGGAAACTGATCAATAGTTTATTCTTCTTGCAAGATCACCTCTCTTCTTCATCTATTCACACTTGGCTCTACTAGCCTTTGGTGCATCCTAGGAGATTGCTGGTAATTATGAGATTCTTATCAATGGGTTCTTATAAATACTATTTTGATTTTTATCACAACTAGTAAATAGAAGATACCAATGTATAAGTCAGAATATATTTTTATGCCAAAAGATTGGATAGTTTCTTTTATACAACATACTATTAATATTATGCATAAATAATTGATGAGCATTTAGTTTAAAGAGAATTATATTGGTTTAGTCCTGTGGGTATTCAACCATTATTAATAGATTAGAAACTATATGTAATTAAAATAAAATAGAGAGGGAGAGAGGTGAGTTGGAGCTTATCAGAGTTTATTTCTATATTTGAGCCTTGGTTACAACCTAGTTATGAATTACACTTATAAACATGATTTTTTTATTCGATAGTGATAAGAAAAAAGTTGTATTGGGAGAGACAAAATGTGAAAGGAAGAACTAGTGTGAATGTTTCATGACCTAAAAACAATCTAGTTTGTTGTGGTAATGATTCCACATGATAATTCTTCTACCAGAATCACCCCAATCATAGACCAAACATGCCAATATGCTTCTAAAAATAAAGTGAGAGAGGGAAAGTCAAGATCTTTGACTCAACAAATATGCATGGTAACAAGGTAAGTAAAATTTTCTTTCATTATTCTATAGTCACGGGGGAATAATATATGGCCTCCTATGCCTCTAGTTACAAAAGGAAACTTGACATCAATTACAAGAAGAGCTTCATGAATTCAAAAAAAAAGATCGATGTCAATAAGAAGGTGGACAACACTAATTGATATGGAGTCAAAATAAAGACTTAGATAGAAGTGGTGGTTAGAGCTATAATGAAAACAAGAAATCATCCACCCAAATATTTAAATTGGCCATCTCAACTTATAAGGCCTCCTAAAAAATAAAATTGAATATGAAAGGTTGTCACACATGAAATAATATTAGACCACAAGCAAGGCGGAAGAAATAATAATATTGTCTTAGTATATAGTATCTATAGAGACCTATATATGTATGTATGTATATAGATGTCCATGCATAAAACCTAACCATATTTTTCTTACATATATGCCAAATATCAAGTATGCATATACATCCTTATATATAATTGGTTTATGTATGTCTACATATATGTATGTATGTACATGTATAAATATTTAGGTATCATGATATTGATATGATAAGAAATTCTTATATAGTAGGAGGCTCCAAACCAACAAAACAATTACAAAGGTACAAACTTGCTCAAATTTCAATACATGCTTACTTACCTCTTTTACTATTAAATGATATGTAATTTGATAGGTTAGCTCATGGTCATCTAATGTACACTCTTGGTTGTCTAGTCATTTACCCTTAGCCATGGTGGTTTAAGGCTTATACCTATTTCTCTAGAGGTCGATGATGTCCCCCCATGCCCAATTCCTTTCTAGAAATGCTTCCCGCCTCCGTCATGCTCCTGCAAGGGAATTCTCCATGATTATATCATATTTAGAATAACAAGCTATTATTCCTAAGCCATCATAATCACTAACCACCATTCTACTTACCATGATGAATAACCAACTTTTAAAGATTTCAAGATAACAATATAATAACATCATAATGATTAATTATCATGCTAACCATAATCTCTAAAAGTTGCACTTTGATTAGATCATAAGATTTAGTCACTTCAAGTAACATGGAAACACTCCTAAGGTAGTGTTGGCTCCTAATTTAACAGTTTTAAAATAACCAAGAAACCAAAAATATGCATCTAAGGCTAGCAAATTCCTATGATGAATGCACCTGACTGCAATCTTGGGCCAACTATAAGGCATAACTCCTTCTTCACTTCAAGCTCTGTTAGACCTAGGTGAGTTAACCTTCAGGTTCTAAGATATGGTACCAGTGCATTTAAAACATAAATATGAACCTAATTATTGTAGATGTAAACCCCTTATATCTCCTAATAACTTATGAAATGACACAGATCTACAGTAGCTGAATGAAAATGTATTAATCTCATAAGTTGAGTGAAGGTTAATCCTTTTCAACACATTACAAAACATGAAAAATTGAACTGATTTGATTAAAAGACTTTGAATTGAACAAAAACCCCTAATATGTAGCAGCATGAACAAGTGATCCTGTAAAAAATCAGTGCCTTATCTATTGGACAATTCCATGAATTAATCACATACATGTAGATATTTGGGACATATATGTATGTTTAGATATATGATCTATCCATTCACCTTATAAATAGACATCCATGTTCAATCTAAATCTCATTCTTACATGATATCCTTCTCAATAAACTTGCAACCCTATTGATTCCCTAAAGCATTTAGATAACTCCTTGAGTCATAAGAAACAATAAAACAACATACAACCTTAAGGGACTGCAACTATGTGACCTAAGCTCTTTGTTCAAAGATTATAAAACATTAAAAATTCATTAAGACTAGAGACAAGAATCAAAATGAAACTAATGAAATTTTTTTGCTCTTTGTATTATTTCCTTGAAATTATACAGTCATATGCATGAAATGAAAAATATGAAACAACCTAATAGATCTGAACTATCTATATTCACCTTATTAATGATGTTCATACAAGAGAGAATGTGCTGAAAGAATGGTTTGTCAGTAAAACACTAGAGCCCTGCTGGTATTACCCAGAGAAAATTGCCAACCCCTACAAAATGTGAAAGATAGAAAGATATAGGAAGAAGATGAATCCCTAGATCTCTTATACAACTAACATGTGTCCACTTGAAACTCAATCTTCTATAATTGAAAAACCTCTCTCCTCTTTCCACATGTTGATCTGACTTTGTTTTCATCATTATTTGTAACAAACTTGAAAATATCCTCTGTTGAAATGATGAAAACTTTTGAGTTATCAAAATATCTGAAAACCCACTGAAATACTGGTGAAATTTGAGTTTTTACTAATTTAAAAGTGATTAAAATTGACCCAAACTACATTTCCACTACCTTTTAACCACATTCAGGTCATTTCCTTGTCAAAAATCAGAATTGGACTTTGATACCTGAATTCAGTTGCAAGTTGGGAATCTGGGACAAAACCTCTTGTATCTTGAATAGACTGCTTCCTTTGCAAAAACTAGCCTCAGAATCAAAAAGTTTGTCTTCTCTTGATTTCGACAATATATAACATCGCTATACTCATCTCTCAGAGACTCCCAAAATCTTAGTTTGAAAAAATGTCCCCCCTTGCTATAAATGTCTGATCTGCAACATCTTGAATTTTAAATTTTGAAAAAATTTAAAATTATGTAAAGTTAAAAATTTAGATTAAAAGCCCTTTTAAATTTAAAATTTGAACATGTACATCCTTGTGAGAAACAATAAAAAATATAATATTTTTTATTATTTTCAAATTACTCCCTATCTCTTAATTTTGGGGTCAACTCTCCTTTGACCATCTGACACATGGCAGCCTCTAATTTGTTGACCTCTGGCGGCACATCATCATAAGTGGAGACCCATTGCCACATGGAATCTCCCCACTTCCCCACATTGCTTAACCTCTGGGAAACTTTGTATTGCGAGCAAGCGCCAGCTGACAGCTCCATCTTGGGCCCCTATTAATTCATTTTGCTTGTGCCACATGGCACACTACCACTAGCCACTAAACTGCTCTGTCACCACCTGCCTACTCAACTGCCACATCATTCATCTCAGCCTCATTGCCATGTGATGCACGCTTGCAATCCCACATTACTTATCCACTGTGCATCTTCTTTTTGCGGGCATGTGCTGATCGTCGAATTGAACATGTGTCTGAATCTCGTGCAATCTCTACCACATCAATATGCATTCATCTTTGTCTAAGATATTTCTTTTAGGCTCGAAAGTTGGAGTCTATTTGGCCGACGATGAGCCCCATCCTCCATGTTGCAAGTTGCAAAAAGCCTCATCTTTAATTCATTTTAAGTGGGGTCTTGTGTTGTATTTAAACCTTTAAAGTTCCTCTATCCTCACAAATGTGGGATAATGTTACTTGATTGTTCATGCGTTACTTCCTGTTCCTGATGCCTTTTCCCTTTAAGACTTTCTGCTATGTAGCTAACCTGTACCTTATATGGTGTTCTACACTGATGAAGAAATCCTCCATAGTCCATGGCTTACTCTTCAAGTATGGGAGTCTTGTTTTGTAGCTTTTTCTATGTGCTCTGCATGGGCTCTTCTCACTTTGACTGTTGGTTGCTTATTTGGCATATTCTACTTTACGTCTCATTCAACTAACTTCAAAGCTATTAGAATTACTCCCATCGGGGCCCAACAATGTTTTCTTAAACTCGTGCACTAAAGTTTAACTTCTTCACAACACATTCCATTCAACACGCTTGTTCCCTCAAGATGACTCCCTGGCTCCCCTATTGCATACATTACTTCCAGTCAATGCCAATCTTTTTTTAAAATGCCCGTGAACTGGACCTGACCTTGTCCTTGCATGCCACATTGAGATTGCAATGTAGATGCCTCCAACTTTCTTGTTTATGTGAGCTCCTTTGTCTTCTTGTAGAAACATCTTTTTTAATGATGTCTCCTACTGTATACTTCAACTCCCCTTCCTGTAGCCATGGGTTACTCTTTTTGTTAATGCATGAGCATTTTTTGACCAGTGCTTGGATGTTTATCCTCATTTTATGATGCCCTCTAGCTTTTTCAAGTGTGTGTTCTTCTTTAGGGCATATGTGTGGTGTCTTTAACAATGTGGAATGCCCTATTTTCCTCTTGCCTAGCGTGACTACTTGTTTTGACTTGAGTTTTGTTTATTTTCTCTTGTTGAGTTAGTGGTTTCTTATTACCTCTAAAGTAGGCATTTGCTATCCCATAAAAATGAGCATTGCTTCCATTCTTTTTGACTCCAAGCAATTTCTTAGGATGAGTATAGCAATTTCATCATCTTATTCAAGCATAAGAATGAAATCATTAATGAATGGATGAGGTTTTAAAAATTCCCACAACAAATTTTGCAGCTAAGTGTCCAAGAAGCTCTTAATTAGGGGGGTCAAATTTCATGCCTGTAGGTAACCTTGGCTGCTTCTTGGCTATATCCCTATTACTGAGTTTATGACTACATTTTGGGCACTCTTTAGTGATGTCAATTTTCTCGTCTTCTTGTGAAAAATAAATTTCCAATGAAGGATTAATATTTGGATTCTTGATTTTTGTTGCAAACTGTCTACTATCAATAAGTCATAGTTCCCTAGCCAACTGTAGTTATGTTGAAGAAGAAGAGAGAAGAAACCCTTGAAAATGGCAATAAGTTTTAGATGACCACCCAAAAGAGGGAAAACAAGATTCAAACCATTGGCCCAGATGCTCCCACCTATTTCTCAAAGACGAGGAATGATTTTGTCAAACTGAGTTCTATTTTTGATCAATCATTTTATTAAATTTGATGTTAATCTGTTGCTCTTAGAGTCTAGACATCCCATTTAAACCTAAGTGTAAATGAGATCAAAAAAATGGGCATTTCCTAGTGTGGGTGAGGAAGTAGGTAAGAGATATTCTTCCCCTTTTTTTAATTCATTTAACTTTTTATCTTCAATATGGATTTTTTCAATACATTAATATATCACCCCTTTACACTCTATTGATTAAAATTCATAGGATTATAGATACATGCCAATCCATACATTGGATTATACCCAAATATATTCAATTGATGATTAATGAAAATGATAAATGTGTGCTACAATATCATCCCCTTGATCGAGAAGATTTCATCCCCTTCAATGATCTAGTGAATTTAGTCGGGCCCCAAAGTGGGTCCGGCTAAAAAAAAATTCATTTTTGAACAACTAATTCTGTAAACTAATGCATCGATCACCTCAAATCATCTGGAATCAAAATTGAACACAAATTCATCCTTGAAAACTTATTTTAAATCACCTTTGTGCCACTGTGAAATTTGTGCCAGGAGGCCTGTTGCCTTGCTTTAAAAACTAACATAAACACTTGGGTGGGCTCTGAAACTTTGGACTTTTGTTCTCTTTGACATACTTAACAAGCTTGCCAAATATTGTTGAATGATGACATCAGGGTCAAAAGATATTCACTGTCAAAGTTTCCTTCTTAAGATCACTTGCACATAAACATGCCAAAATACACTAAATTGCATTCAAATTTGGCTTCAGAAACTGGGTAAACTGGCACTTGAGAAGACGAAAAATGGGGCATTGATTCTCTATCATGAGGATGGTATGGATCTATGATTTGGGCTCATGATGTATAACTAGGCGTAAGTGGAAAGCAGTCAAAGTAGGCTACTTGGAATTTTGCAGATTGAAACAATGGTAGAAAAGTGATTTTGGCAAACAGAATTTATCTGGAAAAGTGTGCATACGGATTCGTCATGACTTGCAACCTGACACAATTAAAGTATTTTTAGAGTACTACATAGCGATACAATCCATTCAATCTTACCAATCATAGATCTCAAGTTATAACACCATAAATAGGGGTATTAATCAATCTACAAATGCTAACACCAGTAAAACCTTATAAATTGCATTTGGAATCACATTTGAAAACTAGTCAAATAGATTTTTCATAAGCTAAAACTTGAAACATAACAACTCCTTGATGTCTACAATGCAATGCAAAAAGAATTTTAGCATTTTGGTCAACTGGGTCAAAGTTACGACTCATCAAACAGGGCCTCCCAGAATGATGTGCAATGTGCATCAACATGACAAATTTAAATGACCAACTTTGAGGGATTGAAATTATCACCATGGAATATGTGAAAAAATTGAATGGAGGGTGTTAGAAACATTAAACACCTCATGGGGCTCAAAGGTATGGCCAGGTACAAATGCATTTATGGGGCTTGATTTGACTCAGAATTGAGATAAATGCTCAAAATGAGAATGCAATTTTGAACACCAACAGTGGCTCTATCTGGGGATGCATGCCTCTTTGCAGGCATGGCAAGATTTTAGATCACTGGGTAAATGAGACCACACACCTAATAGCAAAAACTTCTTGAAAAACTTTATTGAAAATAAAAAATGATTACCACTACTATGTACAAACAATGGCCCCAAGCCACTGAACTTAAACAAAAACCTTTACCTCTATCATAAACTTGATTCTCATCTAAACATGCATGAGGTAAAATAAAAATACTTCTCTTATCAGTTTCACCAATTAGATTGGCATCTTGAAACTCAACACTTATTATAATTGAATCTTCATTCTTACTTCCATAATGCATATAACAACTTGTTTCATTCTCAACCGTTTGCTCATTATGAAAATACTGATTAGCATGCTCAAACATATCATACTGAAATTGAAACTCTTCTTTATTAGAAAAATCATGATGCTATCATTCTCAAACATGAAGGCTTCATATTCAACATAGGGAAAAGGATCACACATACCTTCAGATTGTATATCCTTATGCATAACCGGATGATACCCATGTGAACACTCTGACTTGTACTCAAAAATGTCATCAATATCATAGTTTGAAACTAATCCATAATCTTCAAATGGTTCTTCACAATCAACAAATAGATTAGTCTTCACATCAGAAAGTTCATCATAAAAAACATTACAAGGTGCACAATGATTTTCAATAATATCTTCATCAAACACCTTGTTATCATAATCAGATGCAACATAATCATCATTTTCACTATCGTACTCGAAAGAAGAATAGTTCGACCTCTTACAAAAGTAAGACAAGGTATCATCATTAAACCCATCCTCAATCAAATCTAAAAGCTCCATGTCTTCTTCAAACAATGGGTTAATGATTCCTTGTAGTGATCCTTGTCGAACATCTTGACAAAACATGGGTTGTTCATCATCAAGATTCTCATTATATAAAGCGTTAGTATACACTTTAAAACCATTATTACCCATTTTTTCTTCATAGAGGCTTTCAAAATGTGAAGAAAAATCAAAACTACATGTAGAATTGCTTTCTACTTCATCAACAAAGCATGTAGAATATAAATCAAAGTTACTTTCATTGTCTTCTTGTAGATGATTCAAATGTCTTGCAAGAAAATCATCATTTATCTTACCAATAGGTGTTGATGCATCAATCTTAGGATCAATCATATACTAATCATCATTGCACTCATTCTCAAGACATTCATCTACACAATTAGGTAATCTATCCTTATAAACAATTTGTTTATCCTCGTATTGTGTAAACAACTCTTCACAACTTTCAACATCTAGCTGACTTATATATTTCTAAAATGATACTTCACTTTCAGATTTAGAAATAGAACTCATACCTTTAGTGACATAAGAATACTCACTCTCATCATTTATTTCTTCTTCCCAACTTGCATCTAATTCATATGAAGATGAACATACACTATGACTGTCCTCTCCTTGACTTGAGTGACAACTCTCATCATTAGCTTCGTATGACACCTCTTGATAATATACTCGATCCACAACTTCATTATCATCACTTTAAAGATGAATTTCAACATCTTTGTACTCATATTGAGATGCATATCTTTCAACTTCAACCTTTATAACACTTTCAACATGATGCAATCTCTCAATAAGATAATTCATTTCTTGTGTATCTGACTAGTCAAGTGAATCTATCTTATCATCCACTTCTGAAACATTACAAACATATGTGCTCTATTCCTCTAACTATGACTAAGATAAATGTGACTAACATTCTTCATCTTGTGTTATCTCTCCATGACATGTCGGATCAGCAACATTAAACTCATGATCATAGAGATAACTCTCAGCCTCCTCACTTGCACAAAATTGAGATATAGGTGCAACAACCTCAAACTTTGAAGTGTTAGTTACATCATCATACATATAATCATCTTGATAAGAACTTACTATTGCAACTAAACCTTGATTCATAAAATCAACACAGTGTTGAACCCTATCAAAATCTAACATACATCCTACTACTGTAACATCATGAACATGTGTGTCATCATTTGTAGTCAAACTAACCTTACTTATACACATTTTTTATCTGAATTTTCCACTTGATTAAAACCTACAACAGGGGTATTGATATGCTTATTTGAAACTAAAGCATCAACACCATGTTCAAATTTTCTTACATGACCATTGTACCATAAATAATTCATAACAAAATGACCTCTAATCAATCCATACTTCATATTATTCTCAATATCCCTAGCAGTCACAAAAGCCTCATACAATGTCTATGGTTCTTTATCCCTTAGTAGGTAATTCATTTTCTTGTCAAATGCATCAAAATATATAGCTAAACACCTTTGATCATTGGGTCTATAATCTCATGGATTTCATTCAAAACTCTTGAAAATCTAATGTTAAATTGAGGGACAAGTTCATCATTTTGAATATGAATCTTCAAGAACTTATCATAAGAATCAGATATGCTTACCAGCTCTCCAAATTTCTCCATGAAGGCTGAATGCAACTCACTCCAAGATGAAATGAAACACGATGGTAGAAAACAAAACTAGTCTCTAGAATCACTTTCTAAGGTCTAAACAAATAGCTTCCTATGCACGTCCTCATGAGCAATCTCATAGTCACCCATCAAATCAGTAAACAACTCAATATGATGACTAGCTGAAATGAGATGGTTCCCACTAAACTTAGGCAAACATTTTCTAACATCATTATGAATGACATTTGGGAAACCATGAATACCATCAAAACATAATGGTATATACCTCTTTGTAGAAATAGGTCTAGAAACTTTACTAATAGGCTACATCTTAGGTGAAATGAATCTTGACATCCTCTAAAAAATCTAAACCTCATTCAACCATATCTTGATTTGTAATTTGTAGCAAATCTAGACCCTTTTACCAATAAATCACTTCAAACTATACACTTCACAAACTTATCAACAACCAACTGAAACTTGATCTAATGAAGTGTATAAAACCTTAAAACTATTCTCCTGTTCTTAGTGCTGAAACTTCACTTGAAGGAGAACACATATGTAAAACTTACTTTCTTTCATGACAAGAAAAACTTCATGAAAATGAAATAACTCAAGTGTTGCTACATGAAACCACTAATCTACTAATTGTCCTAGTGTTGATCTCAATTCCTCACACCACTGATCATATCCATTGTAGAGTCACCATCTCCTTGAGGAGAACTAAATGAAATCACAACTATGGTTCATTTTTTATCATTTCAAAATTTATGACAATAGATCAAACAACACTTTAAAACTCATTAGTCAAGAACTTATATAGATCTCTGTTCTTGCTTGAGATTTAACATGACTTTCAAATCTATCTGATTCAACTACAAACTCATTGAAAATATTTATACATAATCAATCTACACTGGTACAGAGATCCTTTCGAGAGTCGCCACTCACAATTGTGAGAAATATTTAGAAAACATAACTTATAACACAACAGATCTCAGTTGGATTTTCAACTTGTAGAACTTTGCAAGACTTTAAACATCTTGAAGAGAGAAGAGACTTTAAAACAATTCTAACTCTAAATTTACAACAGTATTTTGAAAACCAAAATTGACTGAATTGAGTGAAAATAAAACTTAGCAGCAACACAATCTGCACTCAATCCTTCAAATATACTGCTATCCTGAACAAAGCATCACTGGGGTGCATGACAATTAAGTAAGAAAACTAGAAAAACACATCATAGAACTTACTATTGCAACCTTTTCCATGCACTTCTCCTACTGTATTGAATCTCCTCTTTTTCAAATTCTCAAGGTTTGTCTTAAATCTGATTCAATATAGTCCCCAACAAAGCTGTCATTTTGCGGGCTACTGATTTAATAGTTTTGAAAATAACCGAGAAACTAGACAAATGCATCTAAGGCTAGAAAATTCCTATGATGAATGCACCTGACTGCAATCTTGGGCCAACTATAAGGCATAACTCCTTCTTCACTTTAAGCTCTACTAGACCTAGGCGAGTTAACCTTCGGGTTCTGAGATATGGTACTAGTACATTTAAAACATAAATTTGAACCTAATTACTGTAGATGTAAACCCCTTATATCTCCTAATAACTCATGAAATGACATAGATCTATAGTAAATGAATGCAAATCTATGAATCGCATAAGTTGAGTGAAGGTTAATCCTTTTCAGCCCATTACAAAACATGAAAAACTGAACTAATTTGATTAAAAGATTTTGAATTCAACAAAACCCCTAATATGCAGTAGCATGAACAAGTGATCTTGTAAACAATTAGTGCCTTATCTATTGGGCAATTCCATGCATTAATCACATACATGTAGATATCTAAAACATATTTGTATCTTTACATATATGATCTATCCATTCACCTTGTAAATAGACTCCATGTTCAATATGAATCTCATTCTTACATGATATCCTTCTCAATAACTTGCAACCTTGTTGATTCCCTGAAGCATTTACATAACTCTTTGAGTCATAAGCAATAATAAAACAACATACAGCCTTAAAGGACTGCAACTATGAACTAAGCTCTTTGTTCAAATATCATTAAACATTGAAAATTCACTTAGACTAGAGACAAGAATCAGAATGAAACTAATGAAATTCTTTTGCTCTTTGTATTGTTTCCTTGAAATTATACAGTCATATGCATGAAATGAAAATTTTGAAACAACCTAAAAAATCTAAACTATCTGTATTAACCTTCTTAATGTTGTTCATACAACAAAGAATGTGCTGAAAGAATGGTTTGTCAGTAAAACACTGGAACCCTGTTGGTATTACCTAGAGAAAACTGCCAACCCCTACAAAAAGTGAAAGATAGAAAGATATAGGAAGAAGATGAATTCCTGGATCTTTTATACAACCAACATGTGTCCACTTGAAATTCAATCTTCTATAACTAAAAAACCTCTCTCCTCTTTCCACACATTGATCTGATTTTGTTTTCATCATTACTTGTAACAAACTTGAAAATATCCTCTATTGAAATGATGAAAACTTCTGAGTTATCAAAATAACTGAAAACCCACTGAAATGCTAGTGAAATTCAAGTTTTTACTAATTTTAAAGTTATTAAAACCGACCTAAACTAAATTTCCACTGCCTTTTAACCACATTTAGGTCATTTCCTTGTTAAAAATTAGAATTGGACTTTGATACTTGAATTTAGTTGCAAGTTGGGAACCTAGGACAAAACCTCTTGTATCTTGAATAGACTACTTCCTGTGCAAAAACTAGCCTTAGAATCAAAAAGTTTTTCTTCTCTTGATTCTAACGATATATAACATCACTATATTCGCCTCTCAGAGACTCCCAAAATCTCAGTTTAAAAAAATGTCCCCCCTTGCTATAAATGTCTCATCTGCAACATCTTGAATTTTAAATTTTGAAAAAATTTGAAATTATCTAAAGTTAAAACTTTAGATTAAAAGCCCTTTTAAATTTAAAATCTGAATGTGCACATCCTTGTGAGAAACAATAAAAAATATAATATTTTTTATTATTTTCAAATTACTCCTTATCTCTTAATTTTGGGATCAACTCTCCTTTGACCCACTGACACGTGGAAACCTCTAATTTGTTGACCTCTTGTGGCACATCATCACAGGCTGGGACCCACTACCACATGGCACACCCCTGCTTCCCCACATTTCTTAACCTTCGAGAAACTTTGTATTGCAAGCAAGTGCCAGCCATCAGATCTCGCCACGTGGCGAGATCTTACAACTCCATCTTGGGCCCCTATTAATTTGTTCTACTTGTGCCACATAGCACACTACCACTAGCCACCCAACTGCTCCATCACCACGTACCTACTCAACTACCATGTCATTTTATCCTAGCCCCGTTGCCATGTGGTGCACGCCTGCAATCCCAAATTATTTATCCACCATGCATCTTCTTTTTTGGGTGTGCGCTGATCATCAAATTAGAGATGTGTCTGAATCTCATGCAATCTCTACCACATCAGCATGTGTGGTGCATGCCTACAATCCCACATTACTTATCCACCATGCATCTTCTTTTTTGGGTGTGTGTTGATCATCAAATTGGAGATGTGTTTGAATCTTATGCAATCTCTACCACATCAGCACATGTTTATCTTTATCTAAAATATTGTGTTTAGGATCAAAAGTTGGAGTCCATTTGGTCGATCATGGCCCCACCCTCCATGCTATGGCTTTCCAAAAGCCTCATCTTTAATTCATTTTAAGTGGGGTCTTGTGTTGTATTTAAACCTTTAAATTTCCTCTATCCTCACAAATGTGGGATAATGTTACTTGACTGTTCATGCGTGACTTCCTATTCCTGACGCCTTTTCCCTTTAAGACTTCTTGATATGTAGCTAACCTACACCTTAACTGGTGTTCTATACTAATGAAGCAATCCTCCTTAGTCTACGGTTTACTCTTGAAGCATTGGAGTCTTGTTCTGTGGCTTTTTCTATGTCCTCTGTGTGGGCTCTTCCCACTTTGACCACTGGTTACTTGTTGGTGTATTCTACTTTACATCTCATTCAACTACCTTCAAAGACATTAGAATTACTCCCATCGGGGCCCATCAATGCTGTCTTAAACTTGTGCACTGAAGTTTAACTTCTTCACATCACGTTCCATTCAACACACTTGTTCCCTCAAGATGCTTCCTTGGCTCCCCTATTGCATACATTACTTCCAGTGAATGCCAATCTTCTTTTAAAATTCCTGTTAACTAGACCAGACCTTCTCCTTGCATGCCACATTGAGATTGCAATGTATATGCCTCCAACTTTCCTGTTTGTGTGAGCTCCTTTTTCTACTTGCGGAAACATCTTTTTCAATGGCATCTCCTACTGTAGACTTCAACTCCACTTTCTGTAGTCACGAGTTCCTCTTTTTGTCAATGCATGAGCTTTTTTTGACCAGCGCTTGGATGTTTCTCCTCATTTTATGATGCCCTCTAGCCTTTTCCAGTGTGTCTTCTTCTTTAGCGCTTGCGTGTGGTGTCTTTAACAGTGTGGAATGCCCTGTTTTCCTCTTACCTAGTGTGATTGCTTGTTTTGACTTGAGTTTTGTTTATTTTCTCTTGCTGAGCCCATAGCATGTGGGCTTTTCTTTGTCGTTGGTGGAATGCTCCAAAGAGTTCGTGTAGACTGCAAGATTTGGCATGATCTACTTTGTTTATTGAGCATGAGTTACTTTTAAAAAAGGTGTGAGGTATTTCATTTTCAAATGCTTTGTTCAGCATTGGCCAGCTCTTCTTTATATCCATCTATGGCTTGTCTCTCGTGGGACTTAAATAGATGCAGTAGTTTCTTATTACCTCTAAAGTAGGCATTTGTCGTCCTGTAAAAATGAGCATTGCTTCCATTCTTTTTGACTCCAGGCAATTTCTCAGGATGAGTATAGCAATTTCATCATCTTATTCAAGCGTAAGAATGAACTCATTAATGAATGGATGAGGTTTTAAAAATTCCCACTCCAACTTTTGTGGCTAAGTGTCCAAGAAGCTCTTGATCAGGGGGGTCAAATTTCATGTTGGTAGGTAACCTTGGCCGCTTCTTGGCTATATCCCTATTACTGAGTTTATGACTACATTTTGGGCACTCATTAGTGATGTCAATTTTCTCGTCTTCTTGTGAAAAATCAATTTCCTCTAAAGGATTAAAATTTGGATTCTTGATTTTTTTTTCAAACCATCTACTATCAATAAGTCACAGTTCCCTAGCCAACTGTAGTTATGTTCAAGAAGAAGAAAGAAGAAACCCTTGAAAATGGCAATAAGTTTTAGATGACCACCCAAAAGAGGGAAAACAAGATTCAAAGCATTGGCCTAGATGCTCCCACCTATTTCTCAAAGATAAGGAATGGTTTTGTCAAACTAAGTTCTATTTTTGATCAATCATTTTAGCAACTTTGATGTTAATCTGCTACTCTCAGAGTCTAGACACCCCATTTAAACCTAAGTGTAAATGAGATCAAAATAATGGGAATTTCCTAGTGTGGGTGAGGAATTAGGTAAGAGGCATTCTTCCCCTTTTTTTAATTCATTTAACTTTTTATCTTCAATATGTATTTTTTCAATACATTAATATATCACCCCTTTAAACTATTGATTAAAATTCATAGCGTTATAGATACGAGCCAATCCATACATTGGATTATACCCAAAGATATTCAATTAATGATTAATGACAATGATAAATGCGTGCTATAATATAATCCCTTTGATCAAGGAGATTTCATCCCCTTCAGTGGTCTGGTGAATTTAGTCGGGCCCCAAAGTGGGTCCGGCTTAAAAAAAAATTCATTTTTGAATAACTAATTCTGTAAATTGATCCATCAATCACCTCAAATCATCTGGAATCAAAGTTGAACACAAATTCATCCCTGAAAACTTATTTTAAATCACCTCTGTGCCACTATGAAATTTGTGCCAAGAGGCCTGTTGCCTGGCTTTAAATACTGATATAAACACCTGGCTAGGCTCTAAAACTTTGGACTTCTATTCTCTTTGACATATTTAATAGGCCTACCAAATCTTGTTTCTTGATGACATCAAGGTCAAAAGATATTCACTATCAAAAATGCTTTCTTAAAATCACCCGCACATAAACATGTTAGAAAACACTAAATTACATTTGGATTTGGCTTCAGAAACTGGGTAAACTGACACTCGGGAAGATGAAAATTGGGGCATTGATTCTCTATCATGAGGAGGGTATGCATCTATGATTTGGGCTCATGAAATATAACTGGATGTAAATGGCGAGCGGTCAAAGTAGGCTACTTGGAATTTTGCATATTGAAACAATGGCAAAAAAGTGATTTTGGCAAACAGAATTGACCTAGAAAAGTGTGCATAGAGATTCGTCATGACTTGCAAACTCACACAATTAAAGTATTTTCAGAGTACTACATAGCGATACAATCCATTCGATCTTACCAATCACAGATCTCAAGTTATAACACCACGAACAAGGGTACTAATCAATCTGCAAATGTTGACACCAGTAAAACTTTATAAATTGTGTTGGAATTGCGTTTGAAAACTAGTCAAACAAATTTGTCATAAGCTAAAACTTGAAACATAACAAGTCCTTGACATCTACAATGTAACACAAAAATAATTTTATCATTTTGGTCAACTTGGTCAAAGTTACGACTCGTCAAACATGGCCTCCTAGAATTATGTGCAATGTGCATCAACATGACAAATTTAAATGACCAACTTTGAGGGATTCAAAACCTAGTCAAACAGACTTGAAACAACTCAAAATCTGAAACATAGGCTCTCAGGTATGGACACCAGAAACTCCCAAAGTGGAAAATTACAAAACATTTTTGGGTGTGAGATATTCAGATGCAAACAAGGCCTTCTGTCAATGTTTGACACTTAGGTGAAAATGCAGATTTGGAACTAGCTCAAAACAAAACTTCACAAAATGGCTTGAAATGTCAATTTATCACCATTGAATATGTGGACATGCTGAATGGAAGGTGTTAGAAACATTAAACACCTCATAGGGCTCAAAGGTACAGCTAGGTACAAATGCTTTTATGGGGCTTGATTTGACTCAAAATTGAAATAAATGCTCAAAATGAGAACACAATTTTGAGCACCAAGAGGTAGTGGGTGTACAAAAGGTAGGAGTGAATCTCTCAATTATAGGCCTATTCCTTATGATGCTTGACCTATTCACTCTTCAAACATGAAATTAAACTTGAGAGGGAAAGAGATAGAAGATTTATTAAAATTAAAACCTAAGGCTAAGTTGATGCACCAAACATTAATATGAGTATATTGTTGACTTAACATGATGAATCTTTTCTAAATGGTTAAAGATTGGCACAACATTGATCTCATAAAATTCATATATAAATATTTCACAAGAAGGATAGAATTTAAACAAGATACTAAGGGGAACACTGACATTCAAAGTTATGCACCTAGTAAAGCATAGATTCCTAACTTGTAACCTATACAAATATTCTAAAACTCACTTGTAGAAAAAATTAAGACACAAACTCAGGGATACAAATAATAAATCTCAAGAGTTATATTAGATCAACAACTTATATAGTAAGATGAAAATAAGAAAGGCCTTGACTATTCCTTTATTCAAGCTTCGAAGGTAGTTCAATAAAATCCTCAAATTGGTTACAAAGTAATATATATAAAAATGTTATGAAGGAATCTTGAGAGATCACAACAAAACTACTTTTTTCCAAAAATTGGAACCCTAAAACACCTTTACAACTTCCTTTCTATAGAGTTCAAGCATAACTAAGATATTACATTGAGTTAAAACTGAACCACTAAATTGGAGTTGGATTGAAAAGGAGAGCAATAACTTCTGAATAGAGGAAATCATGATCATATGTACATCCCCATACATGAAATCTGATCTTTTATGTGTAAAACTGGTTCTAAAAAGATAGAAATGATGACCA
The DNA here is from genome assembly GCA_028749045.1 of Cupressus sempervirens. Lineage (NCBI taxonomy): Eukaryota > Viridiplantae > Streptophyta > Pinopsida > Cupressales > Cupressaceae > Cupressus > Cupressus sempervirens. Next base: position 905,335,161 of record CM053789.1, read on the forward strand.
TTACCATCCTAATTGGGTAGATTGATGAACCAAGCAGTTGCAGGAATGTCCTTTATGCTTACCAGGCATGGAGAACATCAAAGAGTGGTTGAAAGTGATCAAAGGATCAATTCACCATTAAAGAGTTAACTTTCTTTATTCTTGACATGCCAAGTCAGCCCTGTCATCAATTGAGTGGTTAGCCTCACCACTTGGCCCTATATCATTGGAGCACATTGCCACCTTGCCTAAATCTTGTCTTCATGTTGACTTGCACCTTTGCCTCTATTCATGGCTTTACAATCTACTTCCTTCATTAGCTATTTGATCTTGCAAAACTATGACTAACACAACTCATGTCTGACCGCTACTTTGTAGCTTGAAAACGCTTTAACCCTTTAACCATTGTGACCCTGTGATATCATAAAACTGCTTCCTTCTCATCCTCATAGTAGCTAAGGACTTAGCATTTATTTTTCCTGTAATGATATAGCTAAGGGTCTCATAAGGATCAAACCCACTTGGACATGTGTCCAGTCCTCATATTCCTCTTTGTCTAAACATCATGCACCTTTAGAAATTGGGGAAATGTCAAGTGTTGATCCTAGAAGATTTGATAGTGGAGTCTGATAATTGCAAATGCTCTTGATTCTCACAATGTTGCAACTTTAAACCTCAAAGGTTTCAAAGGAATGAATCAATCTAGTATATATGATTCATCTAATGAATAATTGCTTTGAAACAAATAAAATTAGTTGTCTTCATACCTTGTGATGATGCAGACACTAAAAACAAAAATGCTAACACTGCCTATTCACACTATCATGACTTCAGATTTAATTCCTTCTTTGATACATGTGATTGTGTGAAGACCAACCTTTAACAATGATCATTGAGTCACAACTGCAAATAGTTATTGGCTTCACTACTTCGCATCTCCAACCATGGTTTATCCATAACCACATGCGATGCTATGACATCCTAAGATTAATTGCATGATCATCATTCATAGCTTCGTAACTTGTTAAATACTTACTACTCTTTAGCCTATGACCTTGCAATAGCCCTTGAACCTAACTATTAGCATTGTCATTCACATTGTCATGACTACCTGATTCCTTGTTGCACTAACCATTGTGATTATGTGATGAAGAGACTTTAAGTGAACTAGCCCACAATGAAATGTGTCATTACCTTGTTTTCTTACTTTGATTAAATCTTAAGCAACTTTAGAAAGTGCAAATACACCTATCATCGATCTTGGAAGATCTTACAACCATGAAAATCATGGGTCCCTTGAGATATTCTTAAGGCAGAACTAGCTACAATGTGGTGCCTAACTACTAACCTAACTATTTTGCACTTTCAGAACCCCTTTGATACTTAAGTGTTAAATTAGAGCAACAATGTGATGAAGGACTATTGCATGGTCACAACTTGAAATATTCATAAGGAAATTTGTCATACAATAAGAAAATATTAAGACTTCGGGATATAAATGAAAGGATGTATGACCAATATTTTATGTATCCCTCTCATGGAAATTATGAATAGCTCAAAGAACATAGGCACAACCACCACCCTGGGTTCTATATAAGATTGGTCAACACCTCAAAAGTGAAATTCATGCATACACTATCTCTCTTCATATGTACCTAGCTAGGAATAATAGGCAATTGTTCCACCAATCTACACAATGGTAAAAATTATTAACACTAACTTCATATGAAATTACAACAATTAACCATCTTACCCTTTCACATGATCCTAACAAAGTTTACTTATCAACTGACAACATAGGAAACCTCATGTAGGAGTTCTGATTGGCAAGGAGCATATCAAGTGGGTTAAATGTAATACCAGGAAGTATAAGATAGGGACAAGCCTAAGGATCAACTAAATCCTATAATTAGCAAGGCTAAATCTTGGTTCTGGGCCAACATTAATAGAGTCATCAAGACTCACTTCACTTTGGGCTCTACTAGGCCAAGGGATTAATCTTGTTAATTTGATATTCTTGTCCTTCAAAGATTATTCCCTATAGCAGAAATGGTCAATATTCTTATATGATTTGCTGAATAAAATTCCTAGATATAGAAGCTGACTATAACCAAAAACTAGATGTAAATAAGTAATGACCAGCACTTTTAGTTCTTAGTACATAAAAATAATAAACTGATTTTGTTTGTTTGTTATGTATTTTCTGCACTTAGGTGAATCATCAACTTGTTCTTGAACTTTAAAATGACCAGTGTCTTACCAAAGGATATATAGAGTCAATAATCAGTAAACTTGGACCTATTTAATCAACTTGTAATTAAATTTTTCAATAATGTGCTCTAATTTTCATTCTTAGCATATCCATTTTATAAACCCTAAACCCTATCAATTACAGAGAGTGATTATCTAATTCTTTGAATTAGCAACAATCAGTAAGAGATATAGAATTCATGTGAATTGCATTAAACTAAATGAAACTTGTTCATTTCAATCTCAAGATTATAGATATATAATAAAGGAGATAAAACTCATAGACAAAGATATATATATATATATATAAATCCTTCTTATATTAATTTCCTCTAAAATTTGTTTATGAAAGCTAACAGAGACTCTGTGAATACTTATAAACAAGCCATTGATACTAAATGTTTATTGAATGTATTCAAGTATCCAAGAAATGATTACATTCACCAGATTACAAATAAATAATGAACAAAACTATAAAAAAGACATAAGATTAATAAAAATCTACAGAGAGCCAACTTCAACTCCACATCTTGGAAATCCATTTATAGGCCTACAACAAGCTATAGATGGGAGGGGGACACATATCTAAATGAGAATGGATACAAAAAGTGGCAAGATAGGAACAAAAGATATACAAAAACATTCCTCAGATGCTCAATCAAAAAAAGGTGAGGTAGTTGAGAAAGTTAGCAGGTGAAAATTGAAGTCATGCTCTTTGAATTTACTCCCCGTTGTCTTTATCTATTCTTAGTGAACAATATTTCAGCTACTTCCTGATGGAAAGGCTTTGATCTCTCCCACCACTTCCCAAACATAAGTTTCTATTTTTGTGGACCACTCCATAGTTTTAACTTCTTGTATGTCCTGAGTGGCCTTAGTCCATCTAGCATCCAATGTGGCTTTAGATTCAACAAAAACTTGTTTAATTCTAGTTTTGCCTTAAAAAGGGAATCAATTAATTTATTATATGGGACATCAAAAGTATCTTCAAAAATTGCCACTGTATCATCTTGAGTAATAATGGTACCAAAGAAATTAGACCATTCCTACCAATCCACCATTGTATTAGTGGCATCCAAAACTAATGGTATATAGGGTTGTATTCCCTAAGATAAAATTTTCAATTTTCCTTGTATAGCTTGTAGTTTTCTAGTAAAGAAACCGATCAATTCTTTGACTATATCCAAGCCCTCCTTTACTGAGATTATTTTATCAGGTAAATCTAGCTTTTTAGCCACCACTACAATGAGCCTCTACAAGAATTATGTATATGGCCCCCAAAGTTTAAATATGGGTGATAGTAATGTAAGTGCCTCATTGAAAAATTTCTCAACACTTTGTAAAGCAACAAAAGAAGTATGAGCCTATTGTGATATACTCTTCAAAATTTCAATCCTATGGCTCATCAAACTCCTAAGGATAACTATCTTTATTTCATCTCCTTGCTAATTAGATGGAGCATCAATGCTCATTCTCCTAGGTTCTGTTGTTTCCTCTTCCCCACATTATCAATTTGTGTTGGGGCTTCAGTTATATTTTTGGTTTGTTTTTGTTGATCTTCCTACTCAAGTTTTGGTCGTATAGCAACTACCTACTCTGCCTATGTAAGTTTCTCTCTGAGAGATGGAACTTCATTTTCAAGTGCTTGGACCTTGGCCTCAAGCTCTACAATTCTCTCCTTATACACATGACTCTTTCTAAGCTCATCTTCATAGAGCTTCCTCACATCAATATAATCATGTATGGACTTAGATAATCTAGTCTCCATCTCCTCTACTTTGGCTTCATTCATAAATGAAAAGTGTTTCATGGCTTTAGAAATCTCTATGCTAGAGGTGCCCTATAGAGTCCATACAATCATATTACCTTGCTCAGTGTTTTGTACATCCATTAATTTTGGCTTGTTTGATGATGGAGGCATACTCCACACTGCCAGAGATTTAGTGTCAATGTCAAAACTAGTTCCTCTCTACAATCCATTAGCACCAAATGCCTCATATGAAATGTCATTTTCCTACCTTCTTATTTGATCAAGCGTAAAAGCTTATTCCAAGTCCTGTCCAAGCACCAATAGCATACCAATCCTCTATAAAAGGTATCTTGCCTCCTCTAGAGTCATGACCTCACTCTCAAGATCATAGGCCTACAACTTCTCCACTAGTTCTAGCTTTTTCTCATTGGATTCTCCTATCTTCATTTTCAATACCAACTCACTCTATTTTATCTTTTATAGAAAGCTCTTGAATTCAATGGATTTGATGAATTCATCATCTTCTAGGAACTATTGGGCTTGAATGATCCTATGATCTAGCCTTGCTACTAACAATTCCATGTCAATGAGTGTGTTCTCGACTACATTTATTCTGTCTTGGAGGTAATTTTGTCTTAAGTTAGCAATGTACTAACTATTCCCAAGTAAGATCTATAGTGTCCATTATTTCACCTTAGTAGGGATATGGACAATCTCTTATCTCTTATTTCCCTTTGTGACCCATGATGCTTCAGGCACATCATCCTCTTCAATTTTCAGGGTCACATTAGGTTTAGGGATGTCAGGGCATACCCTATCTTCCTCTCCCATTGGTCCTTTAGGCATCTTAGCCATGATCTCAGCATGGTCAGTGACCATCTTCCTGATCCTCTAAGGATAGGGAATATCCATGTAAAATCTTAAAAATTGGGGATTTTCTTTCTTCAATTCTCTCTCCACCCTTAGAACATCATCTAGCTTTGCTAGCCTATCAACTACCTCACCCTCTACAACTATGTTTGGTATGAGATCCTCATGGGGTAATTCCTTGATGCTAGGCAATACATAATTTCTCATTTCTTTAAGGGTGACCCTCATCCAATTATTAGGGTCATACATTCTATAGGGACCAGTAAAAAAATTAAAATGATGGAGGAAAGAATGAATTTGGTTGAGGGCCTCTTTTCCAATTGTGAAGTCACCAACCCTAAAACATCTACTCAAGAAAGTGCCCTTATGCACTTTGGGTCCTAAGTACTCCCTATTGACCATGACCAATTGCCATATGAATTCAATTATACCTAATATATGAGGGATACACTTTGGTAGTATGTAGGGTGGTTGAGGACAACCATAGACTCTCATTAAAGAAAAAGTTGGAAATAAGAAAATATCCCCCCAATTATGGTCTAGTCTTTTAGCTTCAAAAAGCAGGGTTGGTCTCAAAAGGCCTTTTAATATCTCTGGTGCCCTAAAGTAACCTAGATCTAACATTCTCATTATTATAGCACTAAAATTATTAAAAAATGAAATAGATTAAGAAATATGATAATTCCTATCCCATACCTCTATCCACATCTGAATTGGAAAATCTCCATTTGCATCAAAAGTATGGTCAATGAAATCATAACTTATATACCCTACATTCTTCTAGAGGATTAGGTGCATCAGTAGTGAATAATGATGGAACTTGAAATCCTTTAGTTCTCCACTCTAAGCTTTGGCAATATTTTCTATCATCACCTCTAGAATACAGTCAACATAATCATACTCCCCACCATAATAAGAGTCTTGCACATCTCTAGCAATTATGAATTTAGCTCCATATACCACATCAATTCCATCCTTATAACTATCGTCACCCACATACCACATCAATTCCATCCTTATATACCACATCAATTCCATATACCACATCTGTATAACTGTCATCACATGTGATGCTTCCCGTGCTTTTTCTTGCCCCCCGCTTGTACATCTCTGGGTCTGTCCTCATCCCCCCCTCCCCCCCCCCCCCATCCCCTCGCCTTCTTTGGCTTCTTCATTTTTGGGGGCCTTCCTTTGTCTTGAGTTTCTTGGCCATGCCCTTGGTTTTCATTCCGGTGCTCCTCCCTTCTCTTTCCCTCTCAGTTCTTTCCTTGATTTGGTTTTTGTTGTTCCCCCTCTCTTTTTTTCCGTTTATCATTAGCCCTCCTAGTTTCCCTAACCCTTCGCCCTTCTCCCTTTCTCCTTTCATTCTCTTAGTGTGTCCTCTTTTTGTATTAGGTTTTTTTCTTTTCCTTTGTTTGGTCCTTGTCCCCCTTTTAGTATTCCTCTATTTCTTTTTGGTTTTATTTTACTTTTTCGCTGATTTGTTGCTTTTGTGCCTATATTTGTTTAGGTTTTTTTCATGGATATATATATATATATATTTCAATTTGTGGTTTTTTGTTCCTTTTCTTTTTTTCATTTATGTATTTTTTGAGTTTGTATTTTTATTTTTTGTAAGTCTTTAGATTTGGGTTATTTTGTGTTCTCTTGTTTGGGTAATTATGTTCATTTACCTTCTCTCTTATTCTTATGCTTGCTTAGTTTTATATATATATATATACACATTTCAATTTGTTGGTATTTTGTTCCTTTGCTTAGTTTTATCTTTCATTTATGTTTTTTTTTTTTTTTTGTGTTAGTTTTTAGATTGAGATTTTTTTAGGTTTTCATGTTTAAGTAATTATATTCATTTTCTTTCATACATTTTCTTTTTCTTGCATATATATATATATATATATATATATTTGTATTTTTAGTTTTTTAGTTATTTATTTATTTATTTTGGTTATTTTGTTTCATGACTTCCTTTTTTATTATTTTTTATTTATTTATCCGTATGCTTGCATACATACATACATACATATATATCTCTGTGTGTGTGTGTGTGTTTGTAGATATGTTTATTTATATTTTTTAGCTTTTATTTATTTGGGAGTATTTTGTTCCATGGCTTTTATTCTTTCTTTTCATGCTTATTTAGTGAGTATTTTGTATCTGGCACTGCCTTTTTCTAGTTGTTGTTTTTTGCCTTGGTGTCATTTTCTTGTTTATATATATATATATATATATATATATATATATATATATATATATATATATATATATATATATATATATATATATGTTCTTGTTTTTCCTTTTTCTTTTTATGTTTTTTGCCTCCTTATTTATATTCTCGCATTTTCTTGTTTGGCCTTGTTCTCTTATTTGTTGGTTAGAGCATTATTTCTCATGTTGGCTCTTTCTTTATTGTTTTTTGTTTTCAGTTTTTAGAGCTATGGCAATATATATTTATAGATATATATATACTCATATATATATATATATATATATATATATATATATATATATATATATATATATATATATATATATATATATATATATGTATGTATGTATATATATATATATATGTATGTATGTATATATATATATATATATATATATATATGTATGTATGTATGTATGTATGTATGTATGTATGTATGTATGTATGTATGTATGTATATGACGATAGTCAATTAGTTATAGTTTTATGCATTTTTCTTTGTGTTTGTTTTATTTCTATTCTTTTCTTATTCTCTTTTTAGATTTCTCTTTATTTATGGTCTTCTTGGTTTCTATGCCCCTCCTTTTTCCCTCCTTTTAGGATTTCTTGAGGTCTCTTGGTCTGCATTATTCCTATTCTAGCATTCTCTCATCCTGATGTTGGATCATGTAGTGTGATCCAAAATGTTGATGCTAAAAAAACTCACACAATCTAATCCAGAAACATTGCTCTCAATTCTTAATGGATTGTGGAAATCTGATAATGTTAATTCCATCATTGCCAACCACCTTGTGGACACATATACTATCTTTAGAAAATAATTTTTAAACTTGTCCAGTGGGATCATTTTTTCTACCTTTTTAGGGTAGTCACCCATATTCTTCAAATCCATGGGAATATGTTGTAGCATAGATTTCCCAGTATAGGCCTTGGTATTTGCCTCAAATTTCCTCTGCAAATCCTTTAAATCTAAAAGATGGGCCATAGCTCCATCCAATCTAAAAGCCTTAATGAATGATTCACGATCAAGTGTGTAGAGAATGGTTCCATCTCTCCTATGAAATGAGTTGGTGGCTAGATTGTAGCAATGAAATAGTGCCTTCATCAAATCTACATCTAGAAAAACTTATGGAAACATCATTTTGGCTAAATTCTTCTTTCATGGGTTACTCACAGGAATCTTCTTCTCCCTGTTATAATAGAAATATTTAAAAAGTTTAGAACCAGTAACACTAGGGCACACAACATCTCTATGAAGAGTATATCGGTTGATAAAGGCATGATCATCCATGACATTGGCATTAGAAGAACTAGGGAAAAATTTTATCCATTCTTCTATAAATCTACTTGGTTTCTTCTATCTTGTTTTCCCACCTTTAGAAGTTGAAGTCTCTATAACTCCTATGTTTGATGCTTGAATTTCTTCCACCTCTTTATCAAACATCTTCACAATATGCTAGCAAATATAATATGGAAATCAATCTTAGGTTTTGAAAACACTTTTCTATATACACTAAAAACTCTACAACTACTCAAATTCTCTTTCTCTGTAAATGATGATCAAATACTAGTAAATATGAAACCCTTTATAACTCAATGTATATTATCAATGTTCACTTTGCATTGATTTTTAGCATGATTGAAACATAAGATCAATTGATTCTATCACCTTAGGGGAGCATCACCATTACTATCTAGCAATGTACTTTTTCTATTGTATTTAAATCTCATTGGTTGAGAAGCTTATTGTCATTTCTAGCTCAAAAAAGTGACTAGCACATTTTATGTCAAAATAGGATCTACAATCTTATGATCATTACTGAAGAAAAAGACTCTTTGTAATATCATATTAAAGAAAAAATGGCTTTCCACTGTGTTGGTAAATAGATTGTTCTTCTTTTGATTCTCCTTTTAATTCGCCCAATTTGTAATGAAAAACAACTTTACACAACAGTTGGGAAACTGTTTCTGAGAATAACTAGTTTCCCTCTGAATTAAGGGACAACTCCCTATGTGAATAATGTTCAAGAAATTATGTTTCTCTCCTAAACTAACACGGGGTATGCTCTTAACTTGAGAGAAAAAGAGGCAAATCGAATTAAGCTTAAACAAGACTTAATCCAAGCAAGAAAATCTTTCTAATCTGTAAACCAAGCAATAGAACTCACAATTCTTATGAATCCATATACTTAGCATTTAATTAACCTATAGAAAATGCTAACAGAAAATAAATGAGATGATTGAAGAAATCTATTGAATCTTTCTCTAAATACCTCAAAGTACTTCTTACTATGGTTAATTCATATCCTCATGACAAAAGAATAAAACATCTTTTCTCTCCTTCTGTAATTCGGAAAAAGAAAGACACATAGAAGTAATGACTAATTAAATGGAACAGAAAACCATTGACATAAAATCCTCTTTATTGGCTCTGCAATATTAAGTCTGATACATCAACAATTCTTTCGCCCTCCTATTCTAGCTCTCTGACTATATCTAGAAAAGGCCGAACCCCTGGCTATCGGAAAAACTTTTACATAAATAAGCCCCTTCACAAACCTTTCATTTCTCCATAGTTTCCTTTTGGTTCTATAACTAAATCTTAGGAAGGTGATTAGTTTCTTCTTTTCCTTGACATTTGGTTTTCCCATCTTTTCACTTCCCTATGTACTCGCTAAACTCCTTTATTTCTTCCTTAATTCGTGATTTATATTTTAGTTTTCTAACAAGAGGAATTATATATTGAGTCATCAGTATCTGAACACACACACACAATCCACAAGGGTTCTTCCATTTTATATTATTATATATTACCAAAAAATGTCCATACTGTAACCAGAATTCCCTACTAACAATGTCCTAGACTCATTTTATAAATATTTGTGGAGGACAAGATGGATGCCAATAGACATAACTTGGGGGGGTAGGTAATGTCCATTATGCACATTGTGGTGTTCTAACCTTCAAATTTTGTTCCATCTTTTTGCCTTACACTGTTGATCCTCTTTCTCAACTTCTCTCTTTGTTTATGGATCCACCAAAGACCATGTCCTAATACAACACCAGAGTAGATTGTATGTGTGATCATGGGAGCAAGAAGGTTGTCTATCTAAATCTACTCAAACCCCAAGTAGAGTGCAAGAAGAGACTCCAATAGAGGTGAGTAAATCTTCTTCATTTTCCTTCTCTCATACCAGGCTCTTTTGCAAAGCACTTTTTCATATCTTCACGTGCTCCAATACTAGGAGGAACTTTAGCCACCATATAAGTGGGATCTTGTGGAGAAGCAACCACAAAATACAATGACCTAGTGAGGGTAGCAGTTAGCACAATTGCAAATGCTTGTGCAAATGGAACAAAAGAAAAAGGGGGGAATACACCAGTCAGTGTTGCAATCCCATAAGTATCCTTGTTGTTCCATGTATCACTCAGGAACACATGTACAAGTCCACCCTGCACTGCAATGCAGTAAAATAACTCCTCCTCGATGGAGCTTGCTGTTACAACGAGCAGAAACTACCATGGCGACATTCCAAGGAAAAAATTCACTAATTCCTCATTTTCAACATCTCTGATAGCCCTGGTGTAAGGAGAAAATTTCACAACTTCATCATCCATTATGAAGAGAAGACACATCATTGGTGGAACTACATAACCAAATCCATTTAGTACAACATCCATGGATAGACCTAATCCTCCAAGATCATCAATTCCAGTGAAAGAGCATATTTTTTTTCCTACAAGTGCCATGAAACCATAGAGACCCATAGACATTTCAATATATATATTCAATCATCCACATTACTTGATTGATGAATCTAAACACATTAGGAAACAACTACTAATTGGGATTGATAGAGGATGATACTGTTGAAAATATTGTTGGAAAGTCTGTGATGACTGCTACCCTAGATGACTTGGAGAGTTCTATCCATGGTGTAAAGAATTTGGCCTTGATTGAGCATAACATGGCACCATTCCATGAGGGGAACCCATATAACCACCTTTAGAAGTCCCATTTGTAGAGTTAGCAACACCTGCATCCACATTTCTAGTGAAACTGCCTTGATGACCTTGCCAATATGTTTGGCAAAAATTTAGACTTCTACATCTCCATTGGTAGGATTTCATGAATGGATTATGTGACATTTCATTTAGCAGCCATAGGCTCATGTCATGATAATCAAAGAGATACTAGACATGGAATTGAATCTACATAGCAAGCAACAAGAAAGGCCCGACATCGCATTATATCTATCACTAAATTTATCCACTTGCAACTTCATTATATCTTTATTATTGATGCTCATAATGTCGATTATAATGAATCACTAATTTGCATTTCAAAATATGGTCTTTCCATTAAACAGTTTGTGGCCATGCCTTATCTAGCTATGAAACCCTTTCACTTTGAAATCTGCCTTTAGGACATTTTTACTTTAAAATATAGAACCTCCTTGAATCATTACTTCTGCACAAATCTCTATACTAATGATCTCATTATCTAAATCAACAACTCATGCTCAAGATGTTGGGCTTGGAGGATGATCTTTGAAATTGTAAGTTAGGATTTGAACTTCAAATTTTATTTTGAATGAAGTGCCATGATACTTGAACTATATCTCAAGCTTTGATCACTTGAACTTGACCTTCTAAACTTCATAGGTCAAGGTTCAAGTTTAGTACATTCTTTGAATTCCTTCTTCTTACAATTCAAATCTTGCAACATCATAATCAAAAAAATAGACCAACCTAAGATTTACAAGATGGGGCTGATTTGGAAGTTTTAAAATTTTGTACTGAAAGTGCACCTATAGCTGGCTCTGAATGGGGATTATGTGTTGCAAAGTATGTAAAGAATCCAAAATCTTAGGTTTCGTAGAAGAGGCCTTATCCATTGGGCTATAGAATCGAGCCAAGAAGAGGGTAAAAAAATAGCTTCTTGCTGGGAGGGCAGAGGGGAGCAGGGAAGACTGAAACAAAGCAGGAAAAAAAAAAACAACTACTGACTAAACAAGAAAAGGCTACACTAGACACACCAAAATTGAAAAGGAAACTAACTATGGACAAGAGAGAAAAAGAGAAAATAGAGAACTTGCATGACCATTAATCGACAAAGAGAAGTATGAGCCTTTTCGATAAAGTGGGTTGTGTTTCAACAAGCTGAAGCAAGATAAAGACTCAATGCCATCCTTTTTAATGGTGGAAGAAAAACTATCATAGCATAAATCATGAGTGAGCCAAAAATATTTCCCAAACAACTAGGCTTCATTATAAATTTATGGTTTTCCCTCCTCTTTTTGAATAGAAGAATCAAAACTGTGATACTCTTCAGGCTGAAACAAATAATTAATCGGCACCTCTAAAAGAGAGCTCATATCATCTTTATCAACAAGAATCATGAGAAAACCACCATCAAAACAACTTTCAACATCCAGTGTACCTTCAAAATATAGCCATTCTTTTTCGAGATAAATATTAATTGAAGTAGCTTCATCATAGTCCTCTTCCATTAAATTTGAAAATCCTCTATGCAAAATAGAGATGTAAGATGATGAATTAATACCTGGAGCCAAAAGAGGAGAAACTCTTTCCTCAAGAGTTGGTGAGGGCTGAAAAATGATCTCTTCTTTATAGGGTAATATGCCCATTGGAATTGTTGATGGTACCAACTCCTGCAACTTTTCAATCTTAACAACCTCAACCGTATCTCATATATGTTGTTCTCCTTCATGTTCATGCAACACATTTGATGAGGTGAGGTTAGAATCACCAATTACAATTTCATAAAGATCTTCATATACATGTTCTTCCTTTGTTAGTTCTTGTACAAGAGGTTTTCTTTTGACAAGAATAGCGGCATAAAAAGACTTCAGCCATCTCACCTCTCTTGCTAAATCTTTTGTAACTTCTTGGATTGGATCTTTGAACCTTGGGATAAAGATAAAAACATTTGAGACATCTTCATCACTTGCTGGAATCTAGTCTTCTAAAATTTTTGAATACTTCAGAAAAACTTCTTGAACAGAACCAACAACCTCTATCTTAGGGGAGGAGCCTCAAAATCTGAAAAGGAAAGCACTGAGCTGCTTGACTAAAAATTCTAAGAATTTAAAATGGAGTCGCCAATCTCTAGACAGTAGAGATAATAATATTAAGAAAAAAATCTTTTAGCACTGATCTTCTTTTCCATTTCCCTAGCGGAGTCGCCAAAAATTTGTTGGTAAACAGAGTGTTCTTCTTCTGATTCTCCTTTTAATTTGCCCAATTTGTAATGAAAAACAACTTTACACAACAGTTGGGAAACTATTTCTGAGAATAACTAGTTTCCCTTTGAATTAAGGTACAACTCCCTATGTGAATAATGTTCAAGAAATTATGTTTCTCTCCTAAACTAACACAGGGTATGCTCTTAACCTGAGAGAAAAAGAGGCAAACAAAATTAAGCTTAAACATGACTTAATCCAGGCAAGAAAAACATTCTAATCTATAAACCAAGCAATAGAACTCACAATTCTTATGAATCCATATACTCAACATTTAATTAACCTACAAAAAATGCTAACAGAAAAATAAATGAGATGGTTGAAGACTTCTAATGAATCTTTCTCTGAATACCCCAAAGTACTTCTTACTATGGTCAATTCATATCCTCATGACAAAAGAATAGAACATTTTTTCTCTCCTTCTGTAATTCGGAAAAAGAAAGAAACATAGAAGCAATGACTAATTAAATGGAACAAAAAACCATTGACATAAAATCCTCTTTATTGGCTCTGCAATATTAAGTCTAATACATCAACAATTCTTTCCCCCTCCTACTCCAATTCTCTAATTATATTTAGAAAAGGCCAAACCCCTGGCTATCAAGAAAACTTTTACATAAATAAGCCTCTTCACAAACCTTTCATTTCTCCATAGTGTCCTTTTGGTTCTATAACTGAATCTTGGGAAGGTGATTAGTTTCTTCTTTTCCTTGACATTTGGTTTTCCCATCTTTTCACTTCCCTATGTACTGGCCAAACTCCTTTATTTCTTCCTTAATTCATGATTTATATTTTAGTTTTCTAACAAGAGGAATTATATATTGAGTCATTAGCATCTGAACACACACACACAATAAACAAGGGTTCTGCCATTTTAGATTATTATTTATTACCATAAAATGTCTATATTGTAACCAGAATTCCCTGCTAACGATGTCCTAGACTCATTTTATCAGTATTTATGGAGGACAAGATGGATGCTAGCAGACATAACTTGGGGGGTAGGTAATGTCCATTATGCACAGTGTGGTGTTCTAACCTTCCAATTTTGTTCCATCTTTCTACCTTACACTATTGATCCTCTTTCTCAGCTTCTCTCTTTGTTCATGGATTTGCCAAAGACCATGTCCTAATACAACACCAAAGTAGATTGTATGTGTGATCATGGAAGTAAGAAGGTTGTCTATCTGAATCCACTCAAACCCCAAGTAGAGTGCAAGAAGAGACTCCAACAGAGGTGAGTAAATCTTCTTCATTTGCCTTCTCTTGTACCAAGCTATTCTGCAAAGTACTTTTTCATATCTTCATGTTCTCTAGTACTAGGAGGAGCTTGAGCCACCACATAAGTGGGATCTCATGGAGAAGTAGCCACAAAATACAACAACCCTATGAGGGCAGTAGTTAGCATAGCTACAAATGCTTGTGCAAATGGATCAAAAAAAAAGGGGGGGAATATGCCAGTCAGTGTTGTAATCCCATAAGTATCCTTGTTGAGCCATGCATTTCTTAGGAGCACATGTGCAAGTCCACCCTGCACTACAGCATGGTAAAATAACTCCTCCTCGATGGAGCTTGCTATTACAATGAGCAGAAACTGCCATGGCGACATTCCAGGGAAAAAAATCACTAATTCCTCATATTTAATGTCTTTGATAGCCCTGGGGTAAGGAGAAAATTTCACAACTTCATCATCCATTATGAAGAGAAGAAACATCATTGGTGGAACTACATAACCAAATCCATTTAGTACAACATCCATGGATACACCTAATCCTCCAAGATCATCAATTCTAGTGAACGAGCATTTTTTTTTCCCACAAGTGCCATGACACCATAGAGACCCATAGAAATTTCAATATCTATATTCAATCATCCAGATTACTTGATTGATGAATCTCAATGCATTAGGAAACAACCGCTAATTTGGATTCAACATTGATAGAGGACGATACTATTGAAAATATTATTGGAAAGTCTGCAATGATTGCTACCCCAGATGACTTGGAGAGTTCTATCCATGGTGTAAAGGCTTCAGCCTTGATTGAGCATAACCTAGCACCATTCCATGAGGAGAAACCATATGACCACCTTTAGAAGTCCCATCTACAGAGTTAGCAACACCTGCATCCACATTTCTAGTGAAACTGGCTTAATGACCCTGCCAATATGTTTGGCAGAAATTTAGACTTCTATGTCTCCACTGGTAGGATTTCATGAATGGATTACATGACATTTCATTTAGCAGCCACAAGCTCATGTCGTGATAATCAAAGAGATACTAGATGTGGAATTGAATCCACATAGCGAGCAACAAGAAAGGCTCAACATCGCATTATATCTATCACTAAATTTATCCACTTGCAACTTTATTATATCTTTATTATTGATGCTCATAATGTCGATTATAATGAATCACTATTTGTATTTCAAAATATGGTCTTTCCATTAAACAGTTTGTGGTCATGCCTTATCTAGCTACAAAACCCTTTCACTTTGAAATTTGCCTTTAGGACATTTGTACTTTAAAATATAGAACCTCCTTGAATCATTACTTCTACAAAAACCTCTATACTGATGATCTCATTATCTGAATCAACAACTCATACTCATGACATTGGGCTTGGAGGATGATCTTTGAAATTGTAAGTCAGGATTTGAACTTTAAATTTTATTTTGAATGAAGTGCCATGATACTTGAACTATATCTCAAGCTTTGATCACTTGAACTTGACCTTCTAAACTTCATAGGTCAAGGTTCAAGTTTAGTACATTCTCTGAATTCCTCCTTCTTACAATTCAAATCCTGCAACATCATAATCAAAAAATAGACCAACCAAAGATTTACAAGATGGGGCTGATTTGGAAGTTTTAAAATGCTATACTGAAAGTGCACCTACACAATTCTATGAAACCCTTTTGAAAAACCCTTACTGAACAATTAGAAACCCTAGCCAAAATCTTTATGATCTTATGACTCCTTAGTTGTCATGGTGTCAGAGTTGACTTTTTCTTCTTCTATGATCTTTCTACAAACAACTTATCTTAAGATCACATAGCATCTTACTTTAACCTATTTCATACCATGATCTTATGATTACAATCACTTTTGTTACTTCATAGCATCTTTGGTTACCTTTGAAACTTTTATGATACTATGAGAAAACACTTAACCTTCTTTATCATAGCATTGTGGGCTTTGCCTTTTTTATTTGCGATCTTATGATCATGGTTTACTCATAACATTAGAACATATTTTTAATTTCCTTGAGATCTTATGATGAACTATATATCATAATATTAGAGATTTCCAAATTCCATTAAAACTTAATATAAAAATCTTTTCTGATCCCACTGACTTAGCTAAAAAAAATTTGGTATTCATATCATAATTTGGTTAATTAGAACTGGACACCTCTCTAACAATGCATTATCAATTTTTCTTGTCTCCTATCACCATGCAATCCTACAATCATAAGTATCCTATAACATCGTAGCAACCAAATATTTCCTTTACAACCTTAAGATGTTCTTTGCTCCATAACATCATAAAACCTTTTTTCATTGTACTCAATGCCACGATCACCTGCTTTATCATAATTTCATAGAGGATGAAATGAAAACCATTCAAACTACCATATGTTCATATGATACAAAGGAAATTTTAAGATTGGGAAAACTAACTTTATCATCCATGATACCATGACACAACATTTTATCTTAAGATTGGGTCATTGAAAACTCTTCCTCATGACACTCTGCTAACCCTTTTATTGTAACATCGTAGAAGATGATGTAAAAGATAAGTAAGCTCATGCTCAATTATAAAAGCTAGGGTTAGGGCCTAGATTTTTATTTTATGAATATTGTTCACAATTTAGGATAAAATTAAAACCGTAGGGCACCAAAATGCACACTTGGAACAATAATGAAATAATTAGATTAGGGAAAAACATGCTAGGGTTTCTTGTATAGATGTAGAACAAAAAACATACATACCCTAACTTCTCAATACTCTTTTTATTTTCACCATAAAATTTGAAAATTATGCTTAGTGAAAATAGGATCTATCACCTCAGTGACTATATGAATAGTTTTAAATTGAACCAAAATTTGGGATGTAACAGTGAAGCACCTTGTGTTTATGTATAGGAAGGTAGATTATTGTCATTCATGGAAGACATTGAAGGCTATGTTGTGTTGATCTCATTTTGGTTTTGACATATGAGTGAGAACACACTTAAGTCATTATTTAATAAGTACTTAGTGCATATCAAGAAAGTAGAGTATGCCAAGCAAGTAGTGTATGTCGAGCATAAGTTGTCAAATAGTGCATGTTGAGAAAGATATGTAGTATGTGTCAAGTAGAAAGTTATTGTTGAGTCACTCTAGTGACAAGAAAGTTAATAGATGTTGAGTGATTTAGATTTCAAGTAAATAGTGGATGCTAAGTCATTTAGAGGTTGTGTTACAACATTGAAGATATAGTGGATGCTGAGCATTAGAGGCTTCAAGTGTTGACTAAATAGTTTTGGACATAGTTGATTGTAATGCCACAAACTCCTACATAAACCATTTTTAGGCTGACTTAAGGATTCTTTTGTGATTCTAGATGATAAGAATGAATCTATATTGAGAATCCTTATGTAGTAAATGCAACCAATTAGATTGAGGGATCTTCTAAGTGACAAAATGGGTGAATCAAAATTGTTGATTCCTACCTAACCTTAGGTCACCAAAGTCTTCTTAAGGAGGGAAGACCCTAAAACATTTTATGAGTGAAGAGAAAATTTTGCATGCATAGACAAAGAATTCATCCTGACTAGGGAGTTGTGATTAAGATATGAATTATAGAATTAGTTAGAGAGAATAGAGGAAAGTAGAGAGAGAAAAGAAGTGACACATTTGATTAGATAGGACCAAGTACACATCATGAAAGAGGAAATCTAATATCTAGTAGAGATGTGCTAATCGAGGGATCAAGGTTAAATATCCTAGCAAGATTTTTTAAATCCTTTAATAGCTTGCTTACTACATTGTAGGTTGAGGTCCTTTAACCAGACACACTTCTAACAAGATTTTGAAATCCTTTAATAGGGTAAGATCTAAAAAACTTTTTAAGCCTTTAATAGGGAAGACATTTCATAGGGTAGATCATAGTTTATTATCAAACATTATAACCCTTATTAGATACACTTTACAATTGCAGTAGTGAAGATTTGTGGGTGTCATCTCCACCCCAATTTTACATTCTCATTGGAGGGCTTCTAGGTAACCAAATATCTTGTTTCATATGTGTTGAATGTTATTTGTTTTATGCTATGGATGAACATGATTAGTTTTTTATTTCAATTTATATGAAAATTATGAGATGAATGTGTGGTGAATGTTTTAAGGGCTAAAATTTTGAAGGATTGATTCACACTTGCCTCTTAGATTTTACTTTCCTATTGTATTTTCAACAATTAGTATCAGGGCCTTGTTCTATGGAAAGGAAAGCTTTTCAATTTTGAGGAAGGATATTGAAGATAGAATTCTATATGTTGGGAAAGACTATTAAGAAACAAAATATTGAAATACAACTTGCCCTACATCAGCTAAATGAAGAAAGAGATGGTTTGAAGTACTCACTAAAGAGAAGGAAAGAGATAGATATTGAGGAGAATGACACACATTACCAAGAGGAAGACACTATTGAATTTTTTGCAAATGGAAACTCAAGTGAATTTGATGCAGCTATTGAAAATCTGATGGAAAAGAATGGTGCTCTAACTAAAGAGATTAGAAATCTTAAGATAGAACAAGATGTCCAATTAGTATTACTATGTGAGGTGACTGAGTAGAAAAAGAAAGTTGAGGAAGGAAAATTCATGATTAAATATGACAAAAGGAAACTGGCCAATAGACTACAAGAGAAGACATCAAAGGTACAATGGATTTCTAACATGCAATTGGAAACAATAAATCAAGTAATGATTTCCAATAATGAATTGAATGGTAAGGATGTTGAGATCACAACCCTAAAATTATAGAATGAACAACTGAGGAATGAACTTAGAAGAGAAAAAGAATTTGCTGAAAGTTTCAAAAAACCTAGATGAAGCCATCATGTACTTGGAAAAATTGTTGAGATCTTCTAGATGTAATAATGATACTACTAGATTGGGATACAACAGTACTGAGGAACAAGAATATCTACAAGTGGTGAACAAAGAAGCAACAAATGTAAGAACTAAAAACCTATCTATCATTATTGTGGTAAGATAGGTCATACAATAAATGTTTGTACTAGAAACAATGCAAATTAGAACCCTAAGAAGAAGTTCATGGGTTACTATCATAATTGCAACAAGTAAGGACATCATGCACATGAATGTATGACCAAGATTTCAAGCACACAAAGATTTGAAGGATATTTCCAAAAAATTTATAAGTATGGACATAAAGCATATGAAAGCATATCTAATGCCAAGTGGACATCAAACAAGTAGACAAAGGTACAACACAATAAAAAATCCTACAATTGGGATTACAATACAAGTTATAGTTTTCACTATTGTCAAGATTATGGACATGTTGGTGAGAATTTCACTAGAACACATTTTAGAAGTGATTATAGTAGATGGTTGAGTCAAACTGCATGCTTTACCTATTTGATGAATAGTCACATCAACAAGAATTGTCCAACAAGGTCAAAAGTACCAAGTAGTGAATTTGACAAAAGGAAAGATAAGATTAATGTTGAGAAAGTCAAGGTGTAGATGAACAAAACATGGAAGAAAAAGGAAGATTTTAGCACATAAATTTTAGATGAGATCACTTCATCCAATGGATCAGGTGATCACATTACCCACAACTAGGAAATCAAAAGGTATGTGGGATTGATATTCCAATTATATACTTTACATCAGTTTCAAAAATCTAGTTCTAAAAAGATTATATATGTATAAATTAAGATGCAAAATATTGGTTAGAACCTAGAAGAAATCTATAAGTTTTGTTAGTTTTCATGTTGCTGCCGAGAATGAAAAGTTTCATAGTTGTTACCGAGTGAAAATAAAATTTTAGCTGATGTTGAGCTTTTAAAGGTGATAATATTGGCCAAGGTTTCAATTTTTGCTAAGCATGGAATACATTATATGTAAGATGAGTGAGTGGAAATTGATATGATAGTCAGGCTTATTGCAAAAAGAGGGGTAAAAATTTATTAAGACAAAAAAGATTACAACAAGGAGAGCTCAACAAGGAGCTCGATCCTGAGCAATAAGATCATCAAATACTTGCACCATCTCAAAGGACAGTTGCCCCCTATCCCTAATATTCCAACCCGGATCATGACTAGAAGCCCATTTGGCTAAACAATCAGTAGTTCTATTCCATTCATGAGGAATATACATGAACCTAATGAAATGAAAAGAGGAAGAGAAGAAAAGAATCTGCTTAACAACAGTGGCCAGCTACCAACTAACATCCTCAATCTCTTGCGAAGAAAGCATGTTCACCACAACCTGGGAATCAGACTCACAAATAATCTTACTCCATCCCCGCAAGAAACATTGTTCCACAACATATAAAATAGCCTGAGCTTCCATGAGATTGTTAGTATAATCACCCTCATGAACTGAGAAGAAAAATTTAACATCCCTAGAACTACAACGAGCCACTCCGCCAATACCAGCTGGACCAGGATTCCCACGGGAAGAACCATCAGTGTTAATTTTCAGAACTCCACAGGGAGGAGGAGTCCAGTGCCCATCCCGGTTAACCCGACCCTTCCTCTGATGGTGAAGCTACCTGGACATAGAAGGAAACCTATGAGCTGCAACCCCATCCTGTAGATGAAAATTGAGGTGATTACAGATAGCAAGATCAACCGGATCCATACCCCCATCAAGCTCACACTTCACAAGAATAGTTTCCTGAAGAGAATGTGATATTTTCCACCAAAGATGCAAAACACCAAGCTGAACATCTTGGAATATGCGATGATTCCTCTCCAACCAGATATGCCAAAGCATGAAAGATGGGCCAGCAATCCAAGCAGCATGGAGAGAAGAAGACTTGGAGTGAGCACTACCTAAGCGGGCCCAGAACTCAGGCAAAGAGGAAGCATGCCGACAAGAGCAACCCCAAGTGCTCCACCAAAGGTGCCATATCTGAGTAGAATAGGAGCAATGGAAGAATAGATGGGAGACAGACTCCTCTCCATTACCACACAAAACACAATAAGAGGGGCCCTGAAATCCACGTTTACAAAGATTATCCCAGGTAAGACAACTGTTGTGAGCCACTAGCCACATGAAAAAATTGCACTTGGACCAAGAAACTTTATTCCAAACTTGCTTCCACCAAGGGACCTCAGCATCCCCAAATAATTGTCTAGTTATCTCCTAATACCCAGCAGAGACATGATATTTACCAGACAAGGTACCGCCCCAAGCCAAAACATCTGGACCTGTAAGAAATGATAATGTTGAGCAAGGAACAAGAAACAATCCAAGTAAGTTAAGTGTGAAATAATGTTACCATAAGATAAGCAACTCCAAGAGCATACACCAAGATGGTTCAACAATGGAGACAAGGATTTATAAGGGGAAAGCAAAGAAAACCCCTTGTGAGTTATTATGAATGAAGGTAAATGCCTAGAGAAGAGAGAGAGAGTGTGTTGGAGCAAAAGTAGCTCAATACACTAACATCAAGTGCTTAGAGTGGTGTTGTAGTTGTGAAGAAAGAAGAAGGAGCATCTCTTATATAGAGATGAGAGAGGAGTTGCATTTGTAACTCCCATTTCTATGAATGCCACATTCATAATAGGTGTGTGCAAAGTGTCACAATCCTCTTAAGGAGGATAAACTAAATAAAGAAATAAACAAGAGTTGTCCTCACATGTGGAATAAAGGACAAACAATGACATGTCCTCCACATGTGTACAAGTGGACAAACTACATGTAGGGACCCTTGGAATATCCCAATTAAAATATATCCAAGGAAAGATTAACCTTTCTAACACCCCCCCTTAATCTTTACTTGGGGAGTTTACTTCAACGGGTTGTAAACCCAAATTTTTACAATGGAACTGAAATCTCTCTTTAGAAAGTGGTTTAGTTAAAATATCAGCCACTTGATCTTCTCCTTTACAATAAAGAAGAATAATTTGATTATCTTCAACTTGTTCTCGAATGAAGTGATGTTGAAGTGAAATATGCTTGGTGTGGGCATCATACACTGGATTCTTTGCCAAGGCAATAGCACTTTGATTGTCACAATGTATAGGTGTAGGTAATTTTTGAGGTAGACCCAAATCATCAAGAAGTCTTTGAATCCACAAAGCTTCCTTAGCTGCATTGGTACTGTATATGAGCAATGTTAGTATGCTAATAGAAACCAAATTTATATAAAGCTTCTACAAACTAAAAAAAATTCATAAACTTCAAGATAGACTAAGATGAACTCTCAATTGAGAATATGAGCCATTAATGGGCTCTCTCAATGAGAAGCTCTCTTGTTGAGTAGCTTTTATCTAAATAGATAGGATGTATGCTCAAGCTTATGCTTCAAAAAGGGCTTCAAATGGAGTTGGAATTTGGGTGTGAGTGTATGGTTTCGATGTAAAATGGCTTCTCAAAATGGCATTATGACTTTACTTCATGGATTGTGTTATTTTGCAAAGGGGAAGGATCCAATTTATAGGCAAGAGGCTTGAGGGATTGAGGGCTAAGATGCAAGGATGGGAAAAAGCTCATGGAGGGCTTAGATTGCATGAGAGGAGAGCACATGGATTGTGCTTCCTTACAACCAATCAAGGAGTGACACATGTCACATGGTGAGAGGATGGAGAAAAGGGGAAGGATGAGTCAAAAAAGGAGGCTCAAGGGATAAAATCTTCATAAAGACCCTCATAATGACTTGTAAGAGCAATAAAAGAGCTTGTAAGAGTCATTTATGACCTAGTGGACTTCATAAAATTTTATGGTTGAGATATTTTGAGGGTGATGAGAGCAAATTCGACTTGGACTTGATTAGGAAGGTTTTAAGCTTGCTTAGGCTTGTGCAAATGATTACAGGATGGATTAGGATGGTTTAGGATTAGCTTAGGGATAGGCAAGTGGATGGCATTTAATGAGGGTGGGTGAAGGAGGAGATATTTGTTAACTTTGGCTTGGGTTAGGAAGTTTTAACTCATGTTTAGGGAATGTGACAAGGTTAGGAGGGGATTAGGATTAGGTTTAAAGACATCTTCTAGAAGAGTCTAGACTTTGGATGAGGATAAAGACTTTCTAGAATAGTCTAGAATTTCCTAGGATGAGGATGAAGACTTTCTAGAAGAGTCTAGAACTTCTTAGGATGAGGATAAATTATATTTTTAGGAAATAAATAAAGTTTTATTTATTTCAAGGGTTTGGGTTGAGGAGATATTTATTAAAACTTTTTTAATAAACACGAGGATTAATATTTAATCTTAATTAAATATTTTGAGTTGGGATTAGGGGTAGGAAATGATGGGATTAGCCTTTAATCGAAATTAAAGAAGGATTAGAAGATTTTGGAAGAGGTTATTGGTCATAAGGAAATTGGCCAAGTTTTGGGCAAAAAATAAATTTTTTATTTATTTTAGGATTTTTGGTCAATTTATTAATTAAATAATTAATAAATAAGGAAATAATGTTTAAATAAGATTTAAACATTTTTGGGAGGGATTCCTTAATTAAATATTTTTAATTAAGATAAAGGGACTTAATGGCATAAAAATTAATTAATTAATTAAATAAATAATTAATTAATAAATGATGATGTCATCAGGACTTTTTCAGAAAATAAAAATACTTTATTTTCTAAAGGTTTTTAAGTGTCTACATTTTGCCCCTCTTTGATGTGATGCCGCAAGTGGCATGGCATCAAAGATAAGAAAATAAGATGCCCAAGGCTAAAGCAGAAGAGGAGAGAATGGACTGCGAGTTGCCCCCTCAAGAAGGCGGCGGGGAGAGAAAGCGAGGCTCGATGGCTTCTTAAAAAGTATAATAATCTCGGATGAACAAGGAAACTCAAATTGGATTAAGAGAAGAGGTTTAGTTAGCTCAAACTCTTACTATGGGAGAATGATAAAGGGAGAATCAGAGGCACAAGAGGAAGCAAGCTTAAGATCTCAGGGATTGCAGAGGATGAAGGAGCAGAGCGCTATAAAAAAGAATCCAGGATAGGGAGATGGATGAGGGGATTATAAAGCTGATGCAATAGGATTTCAAAGAGTTAGATTGGTGGAAGATGGGTTTCGGAGATCCCTAGGACTAGGATTGTGGATCTCGAAAGATGAGGCTTGGTGGGTTGATTTGGATTGGTGGATCCCTAAGACTAGGATTGTGGATCCCTAAAGCTAAGAGTGATGAGTGATTCAAAGAGATACTGATGCATCAGCTGGGGTAGGAGAGACAGATGCTGGATATGGATGGGGGATAATGGAGATAAAGGAAAACCATTGAAGCTTTTTGAGCGGGGGGATACTTCAAAGAGAAGTACCACTATGTAGTTGAGCACTAGATTTGCTATAGGACTATTGGTTAATTGCCAAGGTTACCAAGAACATCAAGGCCTGTTCACCAACTGTCCAAAGGACTGACAAACTGACTCAAAACAAACACGCAAGGGTTGCCCGAGCATCACACATGAATCCCAGAGGAAGCAGTGCGGAACCGACACTAGGTAACCCACAAGCAGAAAAGAAAAACAAAAGAAAGACTTGATCAAGACCTTACACTCTAATTGCCCCATTCGCAGCATACCATGATATGGAAGATCGTGGCAACCTTGAGGAGGGAACAAGGATATTGCTTGGAAAAGATTCTTCAAGACCCAAAAGGGGAGATTCTAAATCAAAAGAAAGTGAAAATCCAAAAGAGAGCCGTTTGCCAACGAGATGGGTAGGACGAGGTACTAACGGACCAAGATTAGACTTGAGGAAAGCTATATCCTGCAAGGACCTATCGGAGAGCACCTAAGTTGGTGGATCGGGATGAGTGGTGCGTCTGGCAAGCTGAACTAAGAAGGATAACACTTTGGTGACAAGAGATCTAGCTAAAGGATGCATTAAAATAGCTAAACAAGTTGTGTGGTGTGTACAAGATGCTGATCAAGGATGAAATGACACGAAAGCTGGATAGATACAATGGTACTAAGTTAAAGAGGATGTACAGGTTGACTGACCAAGATATATTACAAATGTACAAGTTTGTTCATGTTTTGGTTTTTTGTGAGATGGAAATGTTTGTGAAGGATGGGATGTCTATAATTGTTGATAGGTGGATAGGTAGATGGTTTGCGAAAAGCTTAAGGAAAATGGAATTCTTTGGGTGCATGTGATAGGATACAAGCTAGGATACAAGATTATCTTCAATTTGGAGTATGGTACAAGCTTTGGGAAAGATTTGGATATACAAGGTATGGTATGATATTTACAAGGTATAATACAAGCTTTGGTACAAGATTTTACAAGCTGTACAGGAGGTATTTACAAGCTTCATTAGATTTTGGATATTTGGTTGGAACATCAAGGGAACAAGTAAGTGTGTCTAATGGGATGGTGGGTGAATGGATGAGGGATAGGATAGTGATAGATAATGGATTATTCTTTAGTACACAAGGTGCCTAAATTACAAGGTTTTCACCAAGGTACCTATCGAAGGCGCTTGAATTGCCAAGTTTTCACCATTGGACGCTTATTTCTCTTTACTATTTTTTTTTTTTTGTATTTTTCAAAAGCTGGGTATACCAAGGATCTTCAAGCATAGAACTTCTTGAGATGAATGATGTTAGTAGGATCATTCAAGAGTTCTCCTTCTGGTGTAGATAGCTGATAAGCTCCGGAGCCAAAGGAAGTAGTGACAACATAAGGACCAAGCCATGTAGGTTCAAACTTACCTTTCTTTTCTCGATCTGCTTGGACGTTCATGTTTTCTTTAAGGACCATATCACCTAGCTGAAAGTGTCGTGGAAGCACCTTCTTGTTGAAATTCCTTTTGAGATGAGTTTTATAGACTATGAGATGATCATAGGCTTGTTGTCGCTTCTCATCTAAGAGATCTAGCTGGGTGAGCCGAGCTACTCTATATTCTTCATCTGATATTTGCCCTTGCAAAGATATGCGCAAGGAGGGAAGTTCAACCTCTATAGGTAGTACTGCTTCGGCACCATAGACTAGGGAGTATGGAGTTGTGCCTGTGGATGTACGAAAGGAAGTTCGATAGGCCCATAGGGCTAGATTTATTTGTAGGTGCCAATCACGGTTGGAATCATTGACAACTTTCTTTAGAATTTTGAGGAGGGTTTTGTTAGTTGCCTCTGCCTGGCCGTTACCTTGTGGGAAATATGAGCTAGAAAAGTGGTGATGGATGTGGAGGGAAGTACATAATTCTTCCATGTTGAGATTTTCAAAGTTACCTTCGTGGTCAGTGAAGATGGTGGATGGGATGCCGAAGCGGCAAACAATGTGGTACAAGATGAACTTGGAGACCTGAACTCCTGTAGCTGAGACTAGGGGGACTTCTTCCACCCATTTAGTGAAATAGTTTGTAGCTATTATTATCCATTTATGGCCATCAGATGAGAGGGGTGTGATAGTTCCAACTAGATCAAGGCCCCAACAAGCGAAAGCCCAAGGTGGTGCAATAGGCTGTAGATCCTGTGCTGGAGCGTGCACAAGATTTGCATGCTGCTGACATGGGAGACACTTTCTAACAACGTCACAGGAGTCTTCTTCAATGGTAGGCCAATAGTAGCCTGCTCTAAGGATTTTTTGTGCTAGGACAATACCACTCGTGTGGGCACCGCAAAGTCCAGAGTGTACTTCCTTTAACACCATCGCGGCCTCATTTTGGTCTAAACATCGAGAGAGAGTATCGTGATAACCCTGACGATATAGGGTAGTGGCTATGATAACATAGCGAGATGATTTTCGGATGAGGTTCTGGCATTGGGTATGTGTGAGGTGAGGGGATATGATACCATCGTTAAGGTAAGCGTGAATCTCATGGTACCAAGGGGATTGGGGACCAACCAAGATACAAACACGGTTTGAATCCTCATTCGCATAGGCGGGTGTGAGGAGTTGCTCCACTAAAAACTCATACTATGTAGCTGCTTGGGGAATTTCCAAGAGTGAGTCTATAGTAGCCATAGCATCTGCTGCTTTGTTCTATATTCGAGGCACTTGTGTAAACTGAAGCTTTGTAAAATGTTGGGTTAGCTGATCAATTAGCTCTTTGTAGGGTAATAGCTTTTCATCTTTGGTTTGATATTCATTTAGGGCTTGCTTGATGATGAGCTGAGAATCGCCAAAGATTTGTAGCTCAACAATGTTCCATTCTACAGCTATCTTTAATCCTGCTATGAGGGCCTCATATTCAGCTATATTGTTGGTGCTAGGGAATTGTAGCTTGAAGGCTTTTGGAATGTAATCTCCTTGAGGTGTGACCAACAATATTCCTGCCCCTGATCCATGAGATGTGTATGAGCCATCAAAATAAAGTTTCCATGGGGGTTGTTCTTCAATTAGACAGATATGCTCATCTGGAAATTCTGTGATCAACGGATAAGCATCTATTAGAGGTGCATCAGCTAGGTGATCTGCTATAGCTTGCCCTTTGATTGCCTTTCTATCCACATACTGGATGTCAAATTCACTAAGGAGCATAACCCATTTGGCCAAACAGCCTGTAAGTGTTGTTCTAGAGAGCATATACTTGAGAGGGTCAATCTTGGAGACTAGTTGGATGGTATGACTTAGCATGTAATGGCAAAGCTTTTGAGTTGAGAAGACAACTGCCAAACAAGCTTTTTCCATAGGAGTGTAATTGAGTTCATAACCAACTAGGGTTCTACTGATGTAGTAGATGGATCTTTCTCTTTTGTAGTCATCAAGCTATGCTAGAAGTGCCCCTAGAGCAGTAGGTGTTGCTGATATGTACAAAATTAGGGGACGACCAAGAATTGGTGGAACCAAGATAGGGGGATTGATGAGATACTGCTTGAGATGGTCGAAGCTGCGCTGACATAAAGGATCCCACTTGAAGTTCTCATCCTTCTTTAGTAAATGTGAAAATGGTGTACACTTATCTGCAAGCTGGGAGATGAAGTGTCGAACAGATTGGATCTTTCCTTGAAGAGAGTGAAGTTGTCGCAGTGTCTGGGGAGGAGGCATGTCTAAGATAGCCTTGACCTTCTTGGGGTCGATCTCTATACCTCGTTTAGAAACTATGAAGCCTAGAAGCTTGCCAGATGTGACCCCAAAGACACATTTCTTGGGATTCAGCATGAGATGATATTTGGCTAACCTATCAAAGACTTTCTCCAAGTCAGTAAGATGATCCATGAAGGTATGAAACTTGACCAAGATATCATCCACATAATCCTCCAAAATGCTATGGATGAGATCATGAAAAATGGTTGTCATAGCTCTTTGATAGGTAGCCCCAGCATTCTTTAGGCCAAAAGGCATCATGTTGTAGCAAAAGGTTCCCCAAGGGGTAGTGAATGCTGTCTTATGCTGATCCTCTTCTGCAATCTTGATTTGATTATACCCAAAAAATCCATCCATGAGGGACAAAATTTAATGTCCAGCTGTAAGATCTACAATCATATCTATGTCGGGCAAGGGAAAATCATCTTTTGGACAAGCTTTGTTAAGATCTCTAAAATCAGTGCAGATTCTGATGTCACCAGAAGGTTTAGTGACAGGGACCATGTTGGAGATCCACTCTGAGTAGTCGATAGGTCGGATAACCTTAGCAGTTAACATTCTTTCTAATTCAGCTTTGACCAATAATGCCACCTTGGGGTGCATTTTTCTAAGCTTTTGTCTGACGGGCTTGATCTTTGGATCAACTGCAAGATGATGAACTACAAGCTTTGGATCAAGTCCTGGCATGTCCTGATATGACCATGCAAATTGGTCAATATTCTCTCTTAAGACCTCAAAGATGAGGTCAACTTGGTCTTGTGATAGGGATGCAACAATGTGAACAAGTCTAGGGATCTCTAAAGAACCAATGTTGACTTCTCGAGTATCCTCAATTAGAATAGAAGACACCTCTGGTCGATTATCTTGAGGAGGCAATGCTAAATCCTCATGTTCTTCTTGTGGCTCTGGATTTTCTTGCTGAGGGGTTCTCTTCATTTCCTTAGCTAGTCTCAGATTCACCTTAGTTCCAGTTTTGGGTGTATCAAAACTAGGTTGGGGATTTTCTCCAAAATACCCCTTGGGATCTAGCTTGTAGATATAGGCAGAATCTGGTTTTGTTTTCTTGTGAGGAGTTTCAGCTCCCATGAATCTTAGAAGTGCCTCCTCTGATGTGAACTCATCGATGTGTATGACACTTGGTTGGTCCCAATCTATGAGTTGTGGATGGGCGAGTGGTAGGTCAATGAGGTGGATGGATGGTTCTTGGAGAACAGAGTCTCCGAGGGAGATTTGGTCTAGGATATCATCGTAGGCTCTCTTTTCAACTTCCTTAGGAATGTCTTCAATTTCGACAAGGTTGCGGTGAATGTTCAAAAAAGCGTGACCGTTCTCATTGGTGCCCCCAGTTGTGGGTATGCCAAAGCCAAGACCTGACTTCGATTCCCACTTGTGTGCGTCGATGGGGCACTGCATGCCTCTTTCTTCTGGTCCTAGACCACCACCTTGATAGTTCCATTTGTCAGTGATGAGCTTATGTTCTTGGGGATACTTTTGGCTGAAGTGATCAAGGCGTGCTTGATTTCTTTAAGGTGCATCCTTATGTAACCATTTGTTGATATCTGGAGTGAGCTCCTCATGAAGAGGGATTTTCGAGGATACAAAGGTTGTTGGGCCAAACTGTTTGTATCAAGGAGGTGGAATTTCCTTAGCTTTTTGATATGTCGATCATCCATGGGCATGTGCATCAAGTGGGAGTGCCCCGACAGCAAATGCATCTGACAGACTATACTCTCCACAACCTTTGTTATTGATCTTCACGGTAGACAGGGTAGAGGCAAGGATGGTTTCTGGGTCATTATAAGTGTGGGATGAGCTGGCGATGGATGTGCCGATATCAATTCCAGGGCAATGGTTTGTATATGAAGCTTCAACCACATTGCAGTAAGCAAAGGGTTCTGGATCGGCATGGATGGTTACCTCAGTGCCTTGATGCAGAAATTTGATGCACTAATGGTAAGTGGATGGAACGACTTTCATGGCATGAATCCATGGGCGACTGAGGAGGATGTTAAATGGTAGGTTTAGATCAATAACATAACAGAGTGTCTCTTGGATGACTGGCCCAACCTTGATTGGTAGCAAAATAGTTCCTTCTGTGGTTCTTTCCAAGTTGTCATAAGCTTTGATGGTGATAACCTCACTGATGATATCTGCCTCAGTATACCCAGCTTTTTTTATAAATTTTAGGGTGCAAATATTCAAGGCTGATCCATTATCTATCATTACTCTTTTTACAGCAAAGTTGGATACCATGATGGCTATGCGAAGCGGAAGGGTGTGATCTGGGTCGACCACGGGTATGTCGGTGGATTTGAATGATAAGGTACATGAGGATGAGAGGTGTCCAACAAGATTACGAAAATCAGTAGCATTGATATCAGAAGGGACACAAGATTCTATGAGAGCACTGTTAAGGATGTTCTTGTACACAGGACTAGTGTGAAGAAGGTCTAAAATGGAGATTTGGGCTGGCATGTTCCCAAGGTGTTCCAAGATATTGTACTGGCTTTTTGATGGAGCTGATGGTGTTGGTGTAACAGGTGGGCCTGCGATGTTAAATTGCACTCTTCGAGTAGTGACTACACACTCATTGTTTGGTCCTTGGATATTGATAACATTGACGGAAGGCTCTTTCTCGGATATACAACCTATAAGGCTACCATAGTCTATATAGGATGAAGTGTGGTCATTGTTCTTCCCATGCTGTTGGTTTGGCTGACGGTTGTTGGTGTTGTTGTTGTTGGTTTGGATAGGTGCTTTTCCAGGATTTTGGTTGTGGTGTGGAGGAAAAGCATTTTGATAGATCTGTAAGCCTGCAATGGGAGAGGTTTGGGCACCAACAGTGATTTCCTTCTGATCAATGAGGTCCTGCACATAGTCTTTCAGTTTCATGCATCTGAGGGTAGTGTGACCTTTTACCCTATGAAATTTACAATACTCATTATCTTTGTACCATGTAGCTTTGGATTGGCTTGGGTCAATTTGCTGGGTAGGAGGAAATTTGATGAGGTTTTCTTTGACTAATTTCTCAAAAATGACATCCAATGGCTCACCAAGGGGTGTATAGTTTCTAGGTGTAGGTTGGAATCTAGGCTTTTGTCCTGCAGCTACATTGATGGCATTAGCTTGATTGCTAGACCCTTGAAAGTTGGGTCTTGGACTGTGGTTTTGATAGCTTTGGTTATTCTGTTGTTGGTAGTTGATAGCTTGTTGATTTTTTGGTTGATATGGTGGGTTGGACTGGTTGTGAGAAGGACCAACAATATTCACATGTCTAGTGTCAGTGACGCCATCTATTGCAACGTGCTTGTTTTTGTTCCAATACCTAGACTTGTCATTGGAATGTGATTGATTTTGGTTGGCTTCCTTGTAAAGCTTGACCACACCATCTTTAATGAGTCCTTGCTCAAGGATCATTCCTTTCTCTTTGATATCTTTGTAGGTTTGCAAACAGTTCATGGTCATGTGGTGAGCCAAGCTAGGATGGGCATTATCAATAAACATTTTCACAACATGGCGTTCTGGCAAGGTGCAGGATATGCGGGTGGTAAGGGTTTGCCATCTTTGCAGGTATTCGGCAAGGCTTTCTCCACCTTTTTGCTTGGTGTGGACAAGATCAAATATTGATAGCTCTGTTTCAACAAGATGGGCATATTGGGCTACAAATGCCTCAGATAATTCAGCAAAGTTTTTAATTGTACCATAGGGGATTCTATAAAACCATTCAAGAGCTGGTCCAGCTAAGCTTTTGGGAAAAAGGCGCAAGAGGAAGACATCATTGTATGCTACGTCCTGGCAGTGCATGTAAAATTCTTTGATATGTGTGACAGGGTCTCCTTTTCCTCTGAATTTGTCAAATTTGGGTACCTCAAAGTGTTTGGGAAATGGTGTCATGGTAATGGCTCTGTCAAATGGGTAAGGACACACATTCTCAAACTTGAATGTCTTCGGATCATTCCCTTCTTGGATGGCTTTCAGAGCTATCTTCATTTGTTCCCATTCTGAATTGATAGGTGATGGCTGGGGTGCCCCCAATGTAGGAGTGCCTTGAGGTAGGTATGTGCTGGATGGGGCCACTGAATATGGATGGCTATGAGGGATTTGCTGATAGGGATTGTACATTGTTTGGGCAGCTGCATGGTGGATGATAGGTTGCTGAGGGGGAGGTGGCACATATTGCTACATGTGCTGCGAGGCTTGCTGTTGATATGGGATTTGAGGTTGGGATTGACGAACATAAGCTGGCTGTGGGATAAATGGATTGCTTTGTGGAGGTAAGGTATAAGATGGTTGAGAGGCTTGGGGAAAGGATCGGGGGGCTTGTGGGGTTTGACCAATATATGTGGGTTGTGCCCCCATTTGGGATGGTATCTACAAATAATTGGTGGTTGGCT
This sequence comes from Cupressus sempervirens, assembly GCA_028749045.1. Taxonomy (NCBI): domain Eukaryota; kingdom Viridiplantae; phylum Streptophyta; class Pinopsida; order Cupressales; family Cupressaceae; genus Cupressus; species Cupressus sempervirens. The sequence continues at coordinate 905,368,105 of CM053789.1, forward strand.
AGGGTGGTGGATTACCTCCTAGAAGTGGCATTGAAAAGTAGTTGGTAATTGGAGGTAATGGATTAGTTGGTGGTGGAGGTGGTGGGAATTGAAAGCTTGGGAATGGAACTGATGGGGTTTGATAGCTTTGTGGTTGGATTTGGAAGCTTGGTAGAGTGATGGCAGGGGCTGGGGTCACTTGGGAGCTTGGTAGAAAATTGGTAGTAGCTTGTGGGATTTGATAGCTTTGTGGAGTGAGGGTAGTAGCTTGTAGATTTGTGGCTAATGGTATTGAGCTCCCAAGACCTAATGGAAATGATGGGATTGTGTGTTGGGCTGCAGTGAACAAGCTAGGAGTGATGAAAGGTTGATTACTTGGCCCCATGGGTGGCATCCCTGTTGTATATTGCTGAGGTTGGCCAAAGATGCTAGCACTGATTTGGGAGATGGGTGGATTTGGAAGGCTGGGTTGGGGAGCAGCAACAGCAATAGTGAAGGGGGTGAACGGTGAGCTATTTTGGGTAAAGGGGGTTTGGAGCAGAGAGGTATGAACCAAGAATGGAGTGGTGGTGGCTGGGTTGGCTTGCGGCATGGAGATTTCAACTTGGGTGGATGATGGTATGTTTGGGTCTGTTGGATCATATGGATTGGCTGGAGGCTCTTCTTTTGGCATATATTGAGGATAATTTGGATCATAAGAGCCTATGGGTGGTGGTAGCTGCCCAAACAATGGGTGAGATGGATCTGATAATGGAGGGGGTCTTCCAAAGTCAAAGGTTTCTACATTTTCCCTTCGAAAATTAGCCATGATTGTCTCTTTGTTCTTTTCTATAATGGCATTTACCAACACTGCATTTCCTGGTTGGTTCATGAAAGCTTCAATGTCAGTACATGATGGCATAGCTTTCTCTGGGCTGAAGGATGGCTGAGTGCTCAAGGGGGGTGAGGTTGTTCGATCCAAATGATAGGGCTCCATTGTTTCTTTCTTCTTGGCTAAGCGAGTGACGGGTGGCATGAAAAATGCTCCTAGGGATGAGATGCAATAATGCTGATGGATGCAAAAGGGGGAAGGCTTCTCTATGCAAATGATTTCCTAGGTTAAGGCAAAGCTATACGACAAAACCTAAGGAGGATTGGGTTGGAGATTCTAACTTCAAAGATATGTTGCCAAAGCACGAAAGGTCTGCTTTCCTATGTGTAAGCTTGGTGGTGATTGTGTCAACTTAAGGATAAACTGATGATCCTTTAGGAAGAACACGAGATTGACCACTTGTGGATCCCAACCTTTAGCTCAAGGTGATGAGGGATAACAAGTGACAAAGCTGGATCACCCTAGACAAAGCTTTGTCAAAGGGATAACCTTGGTGAGATTGATGGATTTGGAAGATTTTAGGAGTGGCAAACTTTTGGCAAAAGTGACAACAATTTTTAAGGCTTGGATGTGAGGTTTTGATTGCTGGCTAGATGGTTTGATTCTAAATGAGATGGATGAGCTAATAATGCTTAAGGGGATAACCTAAGATGGCTGGCTTTTCTACAAAAATGATTCTAAAGTGAAGCTTATCCAAGAAGATGTGGAGAAACAAGGGTGTCTAATCATAGAAATCATGCCTAGTTGGTAAGGCATAAGTAGGATTAACTCCTGGATGTTGGCTAAATTTGATGGTGCACTCTAACCAGGCCTCTTGAAGTGCTTTGTCGGTAGCTTTGTCCTCTACTTTGTGGAGTTTGGCAATTTGTGGGCTTGGTGTTATTTCTTTTCTCTTGGCTGAAAGTTCTTGGTATGCTAGAGATGGTTTGAGTTTAACTTTGTGGAACTTCTATTTGGGTTTGGGTTGCTCTAACATCAATTTCTGAATCTGCTTGGCTTTGAGAGATCTTGGTTGTTTTGCTTCAACTCGTTCAACTTCTGGAATAGGCAGTGACTACGCTAAGTATGCCCTAAGCTAGGATTGACCAAGTTTGGAAAACATTCATTCAACAAATAAAAGATCAAGCAATAGATAGAAACAACCAGATAGAAGTTTTTGATTCTCAGAAAGTGATACTTGCGCCAAGGAGTGTGTATGTTCTACAAATGTTTCGATCAGTCACCTCAAACACATTAGCATCCTAGATGGTTGTCTACAAGGCTAACAGTTGGTTTAGCTAAGGAGTCCTCGATATACCCAAGGTATGTGAGGCCCAAATCCGTAGATGAGACCAAAAAGATGTCACACAGCCGAGAGGAGCGGTAACCCACTTCTCCTCTTTCACTTCTCAAGGGTATAAAGTTCCTTGAGGCTTAGCCCGAGTGACAAAATCTTGATCCCAAGAGAGGTGTCTTTCGATTCTTATACTCTGCCAGAACGCTGGATTTGAGGTCATCCAAGGGGTGATGAAATCCCCAAGCAGGCCTCCTAAAAAGAAACAAGTTTTTGGATCCTAATCTTATGCACCCAAGATGGCCTCGAAAGACGACAAGGGGAGAGAAGACTTGGATGACCTTGGGCTAAAAAACATGCTTTTTCTTTTACCAACTGACGCTTAAGTTTTCTGATCTAGACTTTGCAAGCACTCATGTTTAAGATACAATGTTTATTCCAACTTGAAGCACCAACAAAAGTAAATCGATCGAAGAATGAAAACAATAAGAAGAGTTAGGGTCAACAAAAGCAAACTCGCGCGCCCAGAGGCCCTCCACATCAAGTATCGATTAATTTTCTTTAAGGCATTCAAGATTGAGTGTGAGTTTGTTTTAAGCCCAAAACAAAAGTGTGTGAGATTCGATTTCAAGCGCACACCCGGAGGCTCTCCACGTCAGTTGTTGTTCAATTTTAGTGCCCAAAATTGAAGTGTGATCGATTTAATCTAGAGTTTTGATCATTTAAGAATTTTGATAAAGTTAAAGCAAAAATTCAAAGACCAAGTGAGTGAGTTAGATTGTGGAACATTTAACACCTTTTTCAAGTAGACCCATCCCCATAAATGGCGCTGAGATTGCAACCAATGGTTAATATTTGATGGGTGATTAGAAAAGAGGTGAGTCCAAGGAACTACTCAAATTTATTTTTGCAAATTTGTATTTTAACTTAACAAGGTTTCTTAAATGTCCAAAAATCAAACTTTACCTAGATTGCATGTGGAAAAGAGATTTGTTTTGTTCAATTTTTAGAAGCTCCAAATGAAGTGTTTGATATTGCAATAGTTAATTGATCCTTAGAATTCAAGATTGGATTTTTTGTTTTAACCATGCATTCAAGGAAAATTTGATTTTAATCCATGGCATTCAAGAGTGATTTTAGCAACATGCATTCAAAGAAAAGTGGTTAAACATTCAAGTGTTTTCTTTTGAGCATTCAAGATTGAGATTTTGTGTGTTGTTTTAAGAACTTTGAAGTGCTTTGTTTTAACCTTAGATCATTCAAGATTTTTTTGGACTCAAAAGTGAAAATGACTCTTTGGACTTTGGTTTTCATTCAAGATTTTGTGTTCTAGTTTGCATATTTTAAGCCCAAAAATGATATTCCTAGATTGTTTTGATGCATGAAAATCCTAAGAAACATTCAAGATTTTGCAATAAGACATTTGTTTGGAATAAATAACAAAGCTTTTAGGACAATTTTTGGCAACCATTTAGGACTCTTAGTTTTCATGAGATTTTTTAAAAGAACTTTAGTGTGCACTTAGTGTTAATTTTTAACCTTTTGAAATGGAAACTTGAAGTTCTTTTTAAATTCTCAAAAATGAAGTGTTCCTAATTTTGCATGAATGTATCTAAAACCTTGATGTTGCAAGGATGCAAATGATTAGATTGGTTTAGTTTCACTTGTTAAAAAAAATTTTCTTTTTTGCAAATTTTTAATTTTTCAATGGATTTAAGTATGATTTGGGGGTTCATTTTAAGCACTAAAAAGAAGTGTGTATGATTTTGCTTCCTTAAACAAAAATGGCCAAGATCTCCCACAAGAAGAAGAAGAAGAAGTAGATGGAATAAGAAGAATATAGACAAGAAGAAGAAGAAGAATTTCAAGTTCTTTGTCCACCTATAAGCTTGAAAAATCTGCAAACACTATGAGATAGATTATGAGTTCCTTTGTCTTCTTCATGCTCATGTGGACCTACAAAACCAATTTATACAATCCTACCAATCAAAAAAACAAGAAAAATTAGCCAAAATCAGCAAATGACATACAAAACTTGACTAAAAAAGCTAATGAAGATGACCCATGCGGGGTCCCACCGGGCGTGCCAAAATGTATATGAGCAATGTTAGTATGCTAATAGAAACTAAATTTAAATAAAGCTTCTACAAACTAAAAACAATTCATAAACTTCAAGATAGACTAAGATGAACTCTCAATTGAGAATATGAGCCATTAATGGGCTCTCTCAATGAGAAGCTCTCTTGTTGAGTAGCTTTTATCTAAATAGATAGGATGTATGCTCAAGCTTATGCTTCAAAAAGGGCTTCAAATGGAGTTGGAATTTGGGTGTGAGTGTATGGTTTTGATGTAAAATGGCTTCTCAAAATGGCATTATGACTTTACTTCATGGATTGTGTTATTTTGCAAAGGGGAAGGATCCAATTTATAGGCAAGAGGCTTGAGGGATTGAGGGCTAAGATGCAAGGATGGGAAAAAGCTCATGGAGGGCTTAGATTGCATGAGAGGAGAGCACATGGATTGTGCTTCCTTACAACCAATCAAGGAGTGACACATGTCACACGGTGAGAGGATGGAGAAAAGGGGAAGGATGAGTCAACAAAGGAGGCTCAAGGGATAAAATCTTCATAAAGACCCTCATAATGACTTGTAAGAGCAATAAAAGGGCTTGTAAGAGTTATTTATGACCTAGTGGACTTCATAAAGTTTTATGGTTGAGATATTTTGAGGGTGATGAGAGAAAATTCGACTTGGACTTGATTAGGAAGGTTTTAAGCTTGCTTAGGCTTGTGCAAATGATTAGAGGATGGATTAGGATGGTTTAGGATTAGCTTAGGGATAGGCAAGTGGATGGCATTTAATGAGGGTGGGTGAAGGAGGAGATATTTGTTAACTTTGGCTTGGGTTAGGAAGTTTTAACTCATGTTTAGGGAATGTGACAAGGTTAGGAGGGGATTAGGATTAGGTTTAAAGACATCTTCTAGAAGAGTCTAGACTTTGGATGAGGATAAAGACTTTCTAGAATAGTCTAGAATTTCCTAGGATGAGGATGAAGACTTTCTAGAAGAGTCTAGAACTTCTTAGGATGAGGATAAATTATATTTTTAGGAAATAAATAAAGTTTTATTTATTTCAAGGGTTTGGGTTGAGGAGATATTTATTAAAACTTTTTTAATAAACATGAGGATTAATATTTAATCTTAATTAAATATTTTGAGTTGGGATTAGGGGTAGGAAATGATGGGATTAGCCTTTAATCGAAATTAAAGAAGGATTAGAAGATTTTGGAAGAGGTTATTGGTCATAAAGAAATTGGCCAAGTTTTGGGCAAAAAATAAATTTTTTATTTATTTTAAGATTTTTGGTCAATTTATTAATTAAATAATTAATAAATAAGGAAATAATGTTTAAATAAGATTTAAACATTTTTGGGAGGGATTCCTTAATTAAATATTTTTAATTAAGATAAAGGGATTTAATGGCATAAAAATTAATTAATTAATTAATTAAATAATTAATTAATAAATGATGATGTCATCAGGACTTTTTCAAAAAATAAAAATACTTTATTTTCTAAAAGTTTTTAGGTGTCTACAGGTACAACCTTTGTATTCAGCTTCAGTTGAGCATAGGGAAATAGAGTGTTCCTTTTTGCTTTTCCAAGAAATTGGACCTGAACCAACAAAGAAAAAATAACCACAAGTGGATTTCCCATCATTGGGATCTCCACCTAGATCGGAATCAGTATAGCCATGTAAAATAAATTCAGAGTTTGGATCATAAAATAAGCCTATATTAATGGTTCCTTTAATATACCTTAAGATGCGTTTAGCAACTTTAAAATGAGTTTGTTGAGGTTTAGACATAAAGCGAGAAACTAATCCAACACTGTAAGCAATATCAGGTCTAGTAAGAGTTAAATAATTTAAACTTCCTACTAACTGTCTATACAAAGTTTCATCAACAAAAGGAGTATTCATATCATTCATTAATTTAGTTCCTAATTCACATGGAATTGAAACATGGTTAGAGTCATTCATCTTAAATTTTTTTAAAAGATCATAAGCATACTTGCTTTGAGAAACAAAGATACCTTTAGGAGTTTGAAAAATTTGCATACCTAAGAAGTAATGTAAGATACCTAAGTCTGTCATTTGAAATTTTTGTTTAAGTTGGAATTTAATATCAGAAATTAAAATGTCTAAACTAGAAGTGAGAATTAAATCATCTACATAAACAATAACAATGATAATATCATCGTTAGTATGTTTAATATACAAATTAGGATCATTTTTGCTTCTAGTAAAACCTTGAGAAATGAAGAAAGAATTAATTTTAGAATACCATTCTCTAGGTGATTGTTTAAGACCATAAATAGATTTGTTCAATTTGCAAACTAGGTTTTCACTACCTTTCTTAACAAATCCAGGAGGTTGAGCCATATAGATTTCTTCATGTAACTCACCATTTAAGAAGGAACTTTTAACATCCATTTGATGAATGGGCCAATTCATTTTAGATGCTAAAGCAAGAACTAATTTGATAGTAGGCATTTTAGCAACAGGTGCAAAGGTTTCATTATAGTCTAAGCCTTCAATTTGGGAAAAACCTCTAGCAACTAGTCTAGCTTTAAATTTACTAATTTCATTATTAGTATTCAATTTTGTTTTATATAACCATTTACATGAAACTAGATTTTTTCCAGGAGGTAATGTGACTAAGTCCCAAGTGTGATTAGCAAGTAACGAATCATATTCCTCTTGCATGGCTTTCTGCCAATGAGGTTGAGAGTTAGCTTGATCAAAAGACTTAGGATTGTTAGAATTCATAATAGTAGTCATCAAAGCATAATTACAATAATTAATCCTTCTATGTTTAATTCCACCAGATTTGGAAATATAATCATCAGCTTCATTGATGAGGTTTTGAGCCCATTTAGGTTTACGTTTAGTTGTAATGGAATTATCACTAGAGGAAGAATCATGAGTAAGAAAAGTATCATTAGTATCTATTTGAGTATCATGAGATGTAGGAGAAGAAATAACCGATGGTACTTGATTAAGACAAAGAGTAGGGTTAAAAGAAGGAGGTTGGTCCTCCACCAGCACAATTTTAGTGCCACTGAATTCTTCATCCGTTGTAGTAGAGCAATCATGAATGCCATTTTCTGCAATGCAAACATCTCTAGCAACTTGAACTTTGTTAGTAGTGGAATCATAAACACGATAACCCCTAATGTTTTCATCATAGCCAACAAACATATAAGGAGATGACTTAGCATCTAATTTATGCCTTTTCTGTTTAGGCGTATGAACATAAGCAATAGAACCAAATATCTGTAAATGATGTAAATTCGGTTTCCTACCAGACCAAGCCTCTTCTGGAGTGATAGCCTTGAGAGCTTTGGTAGGAGTCCGATTAAGAATATAAGTTGCACAAAACATGGCTTCAGCCCAAAATTTATAATGCAAATTCTTAGCATGCAACATGCTTCTAGCCATTTCAACAATGGTCCAATGCTTTCTTTTCGCTACACCATTTTGTTGTGGTGTATAAGGAATAGTAAGCTCGTGCTTAATTCCACACGATTTCAAATAAGAATGAAAAGTATTATTCACATATTCCTTCCCATTATCAGTTCTAAGAATTTTAAGTTTATACCCAGATTGCCTTTCAACATATAACTAAAATTCAATAAATATATCAAGAACTTGATCCTTGCTATGCAAAAAATAGATCCAAGTTCGTCTAGAAAAATCATCAACAAAGGTAAGTGCATACCGAGAACCTTGGATGGAGGTATTCTCCATGGGGCCCAAAAGATCACTATGGACAAGATGCAACTTATGAGTTTCTCGCCATGATTTTCCACTTGGAAAGGGCTCCCTATGCATCTTACCACTTAGACAACCTGTACAGGCAATCTTGGAAGGAATAATGTTAGGCAAGCCATCAACCATATTATGCTTTTGCATGAAAGTAATATAATCAGAATTTAAATGACCAAGTCTTTCATGCCATATATTGAAATCAATAGAAGTATGCAAAGAATATCGTGAACTAGCAAATTCATGGAATTTAAACAAATTGTCATTATCCATTTTAGCATTAGCAATCACTTTGAGAGTTTGAGGATCTATAATATAACATGTATCTTTGTAGAATTCAACTTTATAGTTCTGACATAGCTGTGAAATAGAAAGTAGATTAGTTTTCAAGTCAGGTACATATAAAACATCATGCAATTTACCATTAGGAATAGTAATATCACCTAGTCCTTCAACTTTACAAGTCTGATTATTAGCTAACTGAATAGGAATGTTAGCAATATTAGGTTGTAAAGAATCAAAAATTTCTTTATGAGAAGTGACATGTTGTGATGCACCACTATCAACAATCCATTCTAAAGGTCTACAAAGATTAAAGATACAAGTAAAAGCATGACGAGGATTAGAACTAGTCGAATGACCTTTTTTATGGTTTGAGGTTTGATGATTGCTACTATGATTCATAGGTTTTTTATCATTTTGTTTTTTAAAACAGTTATTGACAAGGTGACCATCTTTGCCACAATAAGAACAATGAGGTTTGGAATTGGAATGGTTCCTTTGATTATTAGTATTACGAGTATTATTAGGATGATTGGTATTATTATTATATTTTGGATGAAATTTATTGTTGGTGTTATGTGAATTAGAATTAGATTGTTTATAATTATTATTATTGGAACGAAAATTATTAGTTGAATTTCTAGACACAAATGCATGTTCAGTTGTTTTGAGAGTACCAAACTGAATTAGCTTAGCTTCTTCCTGTCTTAATAAAGTTTGAAAAATAACATAAGTTAACTGAGAAGTTAAAGTAGGAATAGCAAGCTGTGCATGAATATTAGTTATAAACTGTTGAAATTGTCTAGGAAGACATTTTTTAAGAATAAGATGGATTAAATGAATGTCCTCTAATTGAACACCTAAAGCCATAATTTTACTTTTAAGAGAATCAAATTTTAAGAGGAATTCATCCATACCTTTAAAATCTGCATACCTGAGATCTTCGAGTTGATCTTGCAATTGTATTTTGCAGTATTCATCGCCACTGTCATACTTGGTTTTCAAGATGGACCATGCATCATGAGCTTTAGAATAGTGAGCAATTAAGACATATAAATCTGGAATAATAGAAATACCAATTAACCCTAAAGCTTCTTCATTTTTAGCTTTCCAAGTATCTTTCTCGTCTTGAGTAGCCGCTGAACCGGGCTCAAGAGAAGGGTCAGTGGCTATTTCGAAGAGATGTTTAAAACGAAAAATAAATGAGATATGCGTTTTCCAAGAATGATAATTAGAATAATTAAGTTTGATTTCTGGAATTAATGTTGACATGATTAAAAAAAATTCTTCGCTTTTTTTGAAAAAAAAATGCCCTTAATTTGAAAATCAGATTAATTGAAAAAAAATGATGTTAAAGGAGAGAAAAAAAAATTAATTTTATTAATTGAAAAAAAATGGTTTTTGTTTATAAGATTAAGAATATTTTATTTTAATTTCAACTATTTGTGTTAGAGAGAATTAAAAAAATTGATGAATTAAACAAATAAAAACATTAATATAAAACAAGTTTTATTAGTTTGAGTTAAAACAAAATTTTAAAAAACATAAAAGGTGGAAAATTAGCAAAGAGGGGGAAAATTTTAAAAAAATTTAAAGGGGAGCAGAGCTCGTCGGTGGCTGCCACATGGCCAAAGGAGTGGCCGAGGTCAGTGGTTAAAAAAAAAATTTAAAAAAAAGTGGCAGTGGAGGATGCGGGCACTGCAAGCGGCGGTTGCCGCATGGCCGGGATGCGGGCCGCGGAAAGGTTTGCGGGCAGAGTTATAGGAGCGGCGGAAGTGGTGGTTAGGGTTTATTGCGCGCAGAGTTGCTTTAGAGTTGCAGAGGTGCAGAGGGCGGCGGTTCGTAGCGGCACAACCGGTTCGCAGCCGTGCAACCGGTTCGCAACGATGGTAGGGTGTCACGCGGTGGTTGCGTGCAGCGACACAAGATCTGTACTGGCGGCGGTGTTTGCGCGCAGCGGCGCAGGGTCTGTGAGAGAAAATTTGCGCGCGGCGGCGTGGGGGTGGCGCGGCCGCCCAACCAAATTCAAAAAATTATATATATATATATATATTTTTTTATATAAAAAAGAAGCTTTGCACTATTTTTATAAAAACACAATATAGTGAAATATTTATTTTTTTAAAGAAATTTTTTTTTTAATTATTTTTTTTTATAAATGAAGTAAGAAAAAGTAAAGAGTTAGAAAGCTTTACTATTGTGTTTTTATAAAAATCTTTACTAATGTAATATTTTTTGTTTTGGCGGCATGCCGTCCAAAACAAACCAAAAAAAAATTGAAATTTACTAAGAAAACCCTTTGGCGGCAAGCCTTCCAAAGAGGGTTAGTAAAAAATATGAAGCTTTACAAGAAAACCCTTTGGCGGCAAGCCTTCCAAAGAGGGTTAGAAAAAAAATATGAAGCTTTACAAGAAAACCCTTTGGCGGCAAGCCTTCCAAAGAGGGTTAGTAAAAAAAATATGAAGCTTGCATGCACAAGATTAGTTAAAAAGAGCTAAAATCACAACACAAACTTCTTCTCTCAATAACGTCTCCAAATAAGGTGTGCTCCAATGAATGGCAACCTTCACCACAAAACTTAAAACAAGGATTAGATAACCAAGCTCTGATACCATGTAAGAAATGATAATGTTGAGCAAGGAACGAGAAACAATCCAAGTAAGTTAAGTGTGAAACAATGTTACCATAAGATAAGCAACTCCAAGAGCATACACCAAGATGGTTCAACAATGGAGACAAGGATTTATAAGGGGAAAGCAAAGAAAACCCCTTGTGAGTTATTATGAATGAAGGAAAATGCCTAGAGAAGAGAGAGAGAGAGTGTTGGAGCAAAAGTAGCTCAATACAATAACATCAAGTGCTTAGAGTGGTGTTGTAGTTGTGAAGAAAGAAGAAGGAGCATCTCTTATATAGAGATGAGAGAGGAGTTGCATTTTTAACTCCCATTTCTATGAATGCCACATTCATAATAGGTGTGTGCAAAGTGTCACAATCCTCTTAAGGAGGATAAACTAAATAAAGAAATAAACAAGAGTTGTCCTCACATGTGGAATAAAGGACAAACAATGACATGTCCTCCACATGTGTACAAGTGGACAAACTACATGTAGGGACCCTTGGAATATCCCAATTAAAATATATCCAAGGAAAGATTAACCTTTCTAACAGGACCAAGCAAAGAAGAACACTCTCTAGAGGCCAAAATTTGAGAAAGCTCCTGATGATCCATGTCTGTACCTCCAGGAGGCCAATTAGAGGAATGCTTCCATCTATAACCAACAACCAGTCCCAATTGATAAGGAGTCTTGTAATGAGCCACTTTATCCCATCCAGCGGCAATAAAGGAGTCACAAAGAGGCTGAAGATGAGGGTATATGGATAAAATGGAAGGGAATCCATCCCAAGCATCAGACCAAAACAAAGCCTGAGAACCTCCTTTACATATCCAGAACAGACCCCTCTTCACCAACATCGCACCTGTCTTCAAATGATAGTCAGGCTTATAGATATGTAAGCATTGAGCATTTATTGCCAAGTTTTAAGGGTTATATGGTCAATTTTTGACTCATTTACATTCATTCAAGATCAAAGAGAGCATGAAGAGCATAAGGAAAATTGAGAAGAAGGATTCAAGAATTTTTGAACTAGATTCAGCTACTACTTAGCACCAATCATCATATTCATAAGGTATTTATCACGTGTTGAGTTATGTTGTTTGAATTATCACAAGCCCTAGTTATTTTTAATGGCATATGTTTCTTATACTATAGTTAGGAAGGACAAAAAAAGAAGTTTATAATGTTCAATTAATAAGAAATAAGATTAAACAACCACTCTTCTGAGCTATTCCCAAGATTGCATTCAAGGGAGATCCAACTAGTGTGTTATTGATGATATCACCACAGGTTTTGATGATACAAGATGTAAGTGTTGAAGACATGGAAATTAGAGATTTGTATGGAAAACTATGTGTGGATGGAGTGTTGAAGGAGGAAAATAAAATTTTTGATAGAAAAGGGTTAACATGTGTTTAGATTTTCCAAATGTATTCAAGAATACTCCTATTGAGATTGCCAACTCTTTACCCAAATGTCTATATGAAAGAGTTGAGTAAAGGTGGCAATATAATTTAACTACCAAAATAAATATAAAGGAGACTACTCTAGCTAGAGTAATGCCAAAATTAGAAAATTCATCTATGATTATGGCCATAAATAAATACAAGGGGAGATTTTCTCCAAATATAGAATGTTTAACATTTTGCAAAACAATATTGAGGAAGTTGTCAAACAAAGCACCCAAATATTGAAAGTTATCTATGGGTTGACTACTAAAAAGGCAATTGAACAAACACCTAAGGAGGTAGATGATAAAAAAAATGACCAAGAGGTAGTAGAGATTACCAAGGATGGATCTATCAAGGATAAAAATGAGGGACGCATAGTGAAGGAAGTAGATACAGAGGCTACAACTGAAGAAGAGTAGTAGCAAGATCAGAATGTACCTGAGGTACATAGGCTGAGTGCCAATCCCCCTCATGTGGACCAAGGAAGTCAAAAAGATATTATCAAGATAAAGTATGTTTCTAATAATATAGTGTAGAACATCAATCCTTATGATTTGAAGGGGATACTACATGATTCTAATTTAGCTACCAAGTTATGCACTAATCTTCTATTAATCAGTATAGATGATTTTGACAAGATATCAGTAGGGGTGAAAAATGACGCATCTAATGTGCCCCCTATTTCTATAGAGACAAAAGGTATAGAAGGAAAATATTGTGTCACCATTGATACACATGTTTCAATTCCCATTGTGGTATATCAAAGAAAGGGCACAATGACATCAAATGTCAGCACATTAGTTCCAAATGCTTCAGTGCAAATAGTTTTGGTAGTTAACTAGGATGGGACACAAGTCCAAATAGGTTAGGAAGGTAGTCTTGCACCTAACTCACAAGTACAAGCTAAAGAAGACAAAATAGAGAAGGTGATAGATAGGACTGAAGAGTTAGTTTTAACTATGAAATGAGAGGGACATATAGAAATTTAGACATTGGTTACCCTACCAATATATGTATCTCCTATTCCTAGTCAAACTCTTCATAGGTCGAGTATAAATGCTACACCATTGTAATCATCAAGGCCTAGTACTAATACATATAAGGTTAGAGAAGGCACATCTAATGGAGATTTCAACTTAGATGAGGTGATTGAACTTCCAAAGTTTTATCTAGCAACAATCACCATAGAAGAGATGAGCATATTACATGAAGCTCTAGCAAGGAAGAAGCACTAGGAGTTAGTCAGAAGGGAGCACAAGAAAACACAAGTTCTATATGATATCAAAGAAATATTTCTTGATGCATTTAACCTCATAGAACTTAATGAAGATAAACCTATTATTCAGAAGCTAGTGAATATGGTTGATAAGATTAGTGATGCAGACCTAGACACAAACACAAAAATTCTAGAATGGTCTGAGAAAATATTTCAAAAAAAGGTTGATGAAAAGATTTCTAGTGCCATTGCACTAAGATAGGTTGACTTAGCAACCAATATGGAAGATGTCAAAAAGTTGTTAGAGAGTATATTTTCTCTATACACAAAGCTTTGTGATATGAATATATTCACACAATAATCATAGAGGGATATTCATCAATTGTAGGGAGATTTAAAGGAAACATGTGATATTCTTAAGTTGTCTCTTGGTCATAGTCAGACTTATTTTCAATGACTTTTATCTACTCAAGGTCAGCTAGCTAAATTACATGCAAAAGATGCCAATACTAGGGCTACCTTGATAAATATTCAAGCCATGTTGATCCCACACATGGAGGTGTTGCACAAGGAACTAGATTTTTCTAAAACACTGATGAAACAAGATATCATATTTATATTCATGAAGGCTTAGTGGAGCTTTCTACCAAGCTTGATGTTCAAATTCAATCTCTAGAGGTAGTGTGCAACAATTTAGGTGTAACACTAAAAATTATAATAGAGGTCCATAAACATTTTTTTACAAACACACTATTTGTGTACCACCCATGACACAAGTGTCAAAAAGGGGAATATTGAAGAAAAGGGGAATATAGAAAAAGAAGGAGAGATTACACAAAGGAAAAGTTTATGAAGAAAAAAAGTAAGTCAATAGTTGACCAAAATTTGCTCAATAGGAATATCAGATCTAGATACAACATAGAACAATCAACTTAGGGGAAGTTATGAAGTTTTGAGGTATGATTGATAAGTCATCAATTTTGAAAGATTTTGATATTTTGAATTTTTTTATGTGAGACGAGTAAAGAATATAGGTTATCTAAGTTATGCTCAAGTTAAGGTTATACATGCATGAAAAAATGGTTTTTCCACTCATGTCAAAGGGGGAGATTGTTGATCTCATTTTATTTTGACATATGAGTGACAACACATGTAAGTCATTACTTAATAAGTACTTAGTGCATGCTAAGCAAGCAGTGTATACTAAGTATAAGTTTTCAAAGAGTGCATGCTGAGAGAGATATGTAGTATGTGCCAAAAAAATAGTTAGTGCCGAGTCACTCTAGTGATGAGAAAGCTAATAGATGTTGAGTGATTTAGATGTCCAATGAATAGCAGATGCCGAGTCATTTAGAGGCCATGTTACAACATTGTAGATATAGTGGATTTCAAGCATCAAAGGCTTCAAGTGTCAAGTAAATAGTTTTGGACATAGTTGTTTGTAATGGTACAAACTCCTATGTAAACCATTTTTGGGCTGACTTAAGGATTTTTTTGTGATTCTAGATGATAAGAATGAAGCTATATTGAGAATCCTTATGTAGTACATGCAACCAATTAGATTGAGGGATTTTCTAAGTGAAAAAATGGGTGAATCACAATTGTTGATTTCTACCTAACCTTAGGTCACCAAAGTATTCTTAAGGAGGGAAAACCCTAAAACATTGTATGAGTGAAGAGAAAAATTTGCATACTCAGACAAAGCATTCAAGGTGACTAAGGAGTTGTGATTAAGATAAGAATTACAAAATTAGTTAGAGAGAACATAGGAAAGAAGAGAGAGGATGGAAGTGATGCATCTAATTAGAGAGGATCAAGTAGACATTAGGAAAGGGGTGATCTGGTATCTAGTAAAGAGGTGGTAACTGAAGGATCAGGGCTAAGACATTCTAGTAGGTGAATTAGTAAAAATCTCTTAACCAAGTAGTCCTAGCAAGCTTTTGCAAATCCTTTAATGGGGTGCTTACATCATTTTAAGTTGAAGTCCTTTAACTAGGTAAACTTCTAATTGGGTGTTAACATCCTTTAATAGGGTAAGATCTAACAATCTTTGTAAGCCTTTAATAGGGAAAAGCTTTCACAAGGTAGATCATAGTTTATGATCAAACACTGTAAGCTTCATTGGATACACTTTACAATTGTAGTAGTGAATATTTGTGAGTTTTGTACCTAGCCTACTTTTACCTTCTCATTGGAGGGTTTTTGGGAAACCAAATATCTTGTGTCATATTTGTTGAATGTTATTTATTTCATGATGGATGAATATGCTTAGTTTGGTATTTTAGTTTATATACCAATTATGAGATGGATGTGTGGTAAATTTTTTAAGGGATAAAATTTTGATGGATTAATTCACCTTCACCCACCTCTTAGAGTTTACTTTCCTATTGTATTTCTAACATGATGAGCATGTGTTCTTGTAATTTGTTAACACCTACAATAATAGGAAGGCAAAAATTAATGGGGTGGTTTCCAAAATGATAGAGAATCTCATTATAGTGGTTGGTGGGTTGTGTCTTGAGGGAAGAAGATGGTGTAAGTAGGCCAAAGTTTCCAATGAAATGAGCTTGAGAAAATTATTCTATCCCAAAGAGGATCATGTTTGCATATGGGGTGGATTTTTGAGTAAGTACCTACCCAAATATTGGGACATAGTGTGCTATGCTATTATGTGCTACACCACTCTCAAAAATTGGTTTCATGTGATGTACTATTACCACTTTCCTAATTTTAAACCATTTTAGGAAGTAGGAACTGATTTCCTTCTCTCACCTTATTTTTCATTTGATGGAGGATAATGTGTTTAATGCTAGGAAAAAGGAGGAAGGAAGACCCTTTTATATCCTGCACCACACCTTCATGTTTAAACTCTATAAGTCATAACTCACCATCAACCCACCTATTCTTGTTAACCCACATGCCACTATTATTCCCCAAGTTTCCATGAACCCTAGCCTTAGTTCTACCTCAAAGAAGATGGACAAAAATCCCTTGAGTAATAAGAAAAACATTATCATTATTAACTCTAATACTAACACTGGGTTGAGTAATAAAGTTGCAAGGAGGTTCAATAAAAGGCTTAAAATGGAAAAATTTAAGACCACCTCCCCAAACTAGAGGTCAGTTTTGAGTCCATGGAGAGTGAAAGGAAATCCACCAAGAGGAAGAGGAAGGTTATACACCCTAGCTTTAGGAGTAAGGATATTCCAAGCCCTTCCCACATTTTGGACACCTTGGAAGCTAAACCATCCCTAGATAAAAGCTTGGGGTAAGATATCAACTCTCCTATGAAGGATGGTGCTAAGGCTAGGGCGAAGAAAGGGCATCATATCCATAAGAAAGATCAAAGTAAAACTTAATTGGACAAGTCAGAGAAATCAATGTATGAGCTGACCTATAATTAGGAAGCCATGTGCCGAAAGGTTGAAACCCTTGCTGAGTTCTCTACAAAAGTCATGCATTTGGTGACCACCACTTTATACTTTCTTTAGGTGAAAAAGGAGGAGAAGGATGCAATAAAAGAGAGTGAGAAAACTCACTCCCTCTATAGCTTCCTAGTGGATGATTAGATCAAGACTCTACTAGAGAAACCCATCAAGGAGGAGGTGAAGAAACTGGCCATGGAGGATCCTAATGAAAAGGAGGGGGAGGGGGGTAGACATGGAGGAGGAGGGGAACTAGCCATCATTCTTGTATTTTCTTTTCTTTCTATAATGTTATGGTTAACTATGAATTTTATGCCCTATGTGGCAATTTTGGTTAATGTGGATATCAGTCATTTTAACAACAGCGTTTGTAATTTCTAATGCTAGATTTTTTCAGCATAGTATGTATGTTAGGGGTAGTATGGTTGATACTGATTATTTGAAGTATATTATTATGGTGTTAACCATTTAGATGTTTTTGATGTCTAGAAAAGGGATTGGTTAGATAGTAGGGGGTAACTACCTTCTGGTCTCCAACCTTCTGTACTACAGGGTCAATCCCCCTTTCTTTGGCTCCTATATAATACATCAAAAATAATTAATTTTTGAACATTTAATGTTTTAAATTTATATTGTATTTAAATATTTAATATTTTTTAATCAATTCTTACATTTCAAACCCAACTTTTTGTACTCATATATTTTATATGTTTAAAATAATTTATAAAATAATTTTTACACCTCTTATAAAAAATCCTCAAAAAAAAATTCACAAATTAAAATGGTCATATAACAAAACAAAATTGTTGCTATAAATAAGTATTTCCTATTTACACTTTACTTAATTTTACTTAGGTTAATGCATTATTTTATTATTTATTTAGGTAAGACACTTAGGAGTTTGTGTACTCTCATGACTTGTCATGTTGACAACATAGAAGTATGCAACTCTAATTCAGCACATGGTGTCTACAACACTACAGTTTACATCATTCACTAACTTGTCATGTAGACAACATAGTTATTCGCACTCCTAATTTAGCACATGTTGTCTACAACATTAATTTGCATGCTACACCATTGTAGGCTTATCCTCACATCATCACACTTACTTCTATGCTTAATGGAGGATAACCCATATCTGGAAAACATTTTCTTGGTTGTATGACTCATCATGTTGGTGACCTCTATGCATTCTAGAAGCTCTCTAGAGGCCTTTATATATAGGCACTCCTAGTGTACTTTCATATGGCATATTGACTAAATATATCATCATTCTGATCATACTCTCTCTTTGGTCTATTGTTGTGCTTGTGTTTGAGTTCCTTGGTCTTGGGTGAATTTTGCCATAAGGAAAATTCTTGCATGGTATCAGAGCTAGGGGAGATTCTCCACACATAGCCATTCGAGACCATAGTTGCTTCAGCACCTCAACCCAAATTTGGAGAATGTATAGAAATTAAGATTGTCTAGAGCTAGATCTGGCCTCACCATTGTGTCCAGAATGTCGATTCGGTGAAGATTGACTATAAATTTGCCTATGCTAGGTGAAAGTTGATCATGAGGCAAAAAAAATTTTGCAAACTAGCACTCGAAGGCACCAATTTCCAAACTAGGTATGATCTAATTCGATTTACAAATTTATTTTAGGTCTAAATTGAATTTGACTCTCTATAATTTATTTTCCAATTTAGGTATTTTTGGACTTTTTTGCAGTCACACCCTGACTCTACAATTTCAAAGGAATATTCTATTATTAATCATAGGGTATCATTATATTCCAATCGATGGATATCATATCAATTTCCTTTGACACATTCTGGTGAACATTATTACCATAGGGAAGCAACAAATCTAGTAGCAAATTACACCACTGAGTGGCCAACAATTTGACATAGCGAGCCTCACATAATCACATGTGGCTTTGCTATCTGCCCTATGGTTGCACTTATTTAAACAACAAAATAATTGTTCAACTTAGGAATGTGGGATTTTATTTAGAGCTTGGCAGCTCACAAAAACCCTCGCTACTCATGAATTGTATTCCAGCCCACAAACTAAACCCCAATGTCATATTTGTTACCTCTAGCACCCAGTTCCACAAGATTTTAGCGATGGTGCAATTTTTCCAACTATTGACATTTAGTTCTAGTCCTATGAAATAGGTGACATGTGGCCACTTAGGCCCATGCCATGTGGCTTCCACTGTCCCTGCAAGCCCTGTGCCACATAACACTTTCTCAATCATTTAGCTTGGCACCACATGGCCTCCATTGATTCGATCACATAGATAGTACCTACCCACTATGCTCACACGTGGTGACACATCACTCATTAATACAATTAGCTCCAAGTCCAATCATTGCATAGTAGGTCAAATACCCTCGCAACACATGGCTATTCATAGACTTGCCACATGATAGACTTCCCACATCAGTGCCAGCGTAATCGCCATATCATCTACATAGTTAGGGACACATCAAAAAACCAACTATCATCCACATCACTTGCCATGCTATACAGACAAATTAATTGACATGTTAGCCTCCACATCACCCAATCCATATGTGACATGTGGCAGGTCATTCTTGTGCTGATGTCATCACAGGCTTGAAGGTTGTTGATGTCATCAAATCTATGAGCCTAAATTTGATAGCCATGTGACCATCATCTGAGGGAAAATTAGAATTGCTATGATGGAAATATGAACATCAAATTTAACCTCATCTTTTGCTGATACAACCCCTCTCCAAATTGATTTTTGATTTTGTAGTCTGATTTTGGGAGGTCATAACTCGGTCATTCAGACTCCAAATTAGGTGCAATTTTTTTTGAAATTGGGTAGAATTTCTTAAATTTTTTAGTGGTAAAACTATTTTCTAGTTTTGGTGCATTTTTTTGTTATAAATTACATCTTTTGGCAACTATACCTATTCAATCCTGCATTTTGCAACTTCAAAGACTTCGTACGGGCACATCTGTACTCAAAAATAGGTTCCATTTTTTTTGAAAGTGTATTATTTTTTGTCTACTTTCTAGATTTTAAATCATATTTTGGGTTGTGTGGAAAGAAGTTTCAGTCTTAGAAACAGGGCCCTTCTTTGCTTTGTATTACTTCAAATTCTTGTACATTGTAAAGTTCCAGATTTCTAATCTTTCAAGAGATTGTAATAACAAAAATGAAAAGGCCACAAAGGCCAAAATTGGCAAGTGGCCATTGTAATAATACTACTTATAAAGTACCAAAAACATCTATTTTGGGGGGGGGTTTCTTGATTTAGTTAAAAGGGGGGGTGTTTCCTTCTTTTTTGTAATTTTCTTTCATTTCTTACATTATGAGAAATTTTAAGTTTCCAAAATTAACTCCACATAACTATGCTACATGGTCCATCAAAATGTGGTATCATTTAATGCATAATGGAGTTTCTCAATATGTAGACGGTACTCTTCCTAAACCAACAAGTGATAATGTATCAGCAAGTGATATTTTAGCTTGGGTAACAATGGATAGGAAAACCCTAGGTGATATACGTTTGGGGTTTGATGACAAGATCATGTATCAAATTAAGAAGTCTTATACATCCAAGGAAGCTTGGGATACCCTTGAAAACCTTTATGGTAAAGTGTTTGAAGAGGATGTTTTTAAAATTGAAGATGAGCTTGTCTCCTTAGACCCTAATTCATTTGGTTCTATATAGGATTTCATCATTAAGGTGACTGAACTTAGGACAAAGCTTACTAATTGTGAGAATCCTATTAAAGATGATAGATTGATCTATCTTATTCATAATAAGCTGCCATTAGAGTATTCCACATTTGTTTCTTCTTATAACACCTTAAAGACTACATTAGGGTCTACCTATAAGAAAGTCTCTTTTGATGAATATGTTGATATGTTGGATATAGAAGAAAAGAAGTTGAAATCAATTGGGATTCTCAATTTACCTAAGTCCAAAGCATTGGTGTTCAATAATGAGGGTTCTCAAAATTTAGCTAGATAGTCTTCAAATAAAGGAAAGGATAAGAAGAAGAAATGGAAGAACAAATCAGAGGATGCAGAAAAGACAACACCCCAATCCAACCAACAAGGCAAGTCTTCCTCAAATTCAAATAAGAAGGGGGACAACAACAATAAGTAGAAGAAAAAGTGTGTTTATTGCAAGAAAATGGGTAATGAAGAACATGAGTGTTATCATAAAAAGATTGATGAGTTGATAAACATCATGAAGAAACATAATGTTCCACTACTTAATGCTTATAAGGATAAAGGGTCTTCTTCAAATTCAAAAGGAAAAGGGCAAGCACTGATTGCAAATTCAAACTCTTCAAAGGAATGGATTCTTGACTCTGGTGCCTCCTATCACATGGGTTCTTCAAAGTAGGATTTTTCTTCAATGAAGCAATCAAAGGTATCGCACATCTTCATGGGAGATGATACCAAAATGGAAGTTGAATGAAAAGGAAATGTGGAGATGGAAAATGGAGAGTTCAAAGATGTTCTCTATGTTCCAAATCTAAGTTTTAATCTCCTATCAATCTACCAAATCACTCACCTTGGAGATGGACATAGAGTTCAGTTCCTTCCAAACTCAACACAGGTGCACAGTCTTAAAGATGACTCCTTGGTTGCAGTGGGGAAAGTGAATCATGAAAAGAGGTTCTACTCTTTCTCCTAGTTCATGCCTAAGTCTCCTTCAAAGGCCTTGTTATCATAATCTAATGCTCAAATCCAATTATGGGATGAGTGGTATGGACATCTTTCCTTCTAATATCTTCAACAACTTTGCACATATAAAATGGTCAAAGGTCTATCGAAAATCAACTTTTCCACTGGTAAATGTGCAACAAATTTAGTGGATATGCATCTAGAGGGGAAGTTATAGAGAGGGAAGTCTTCAAGAGCCCCAGGTGTTCTACAGATGGTTCACATGGTATTAGCAGGACTTTTTACAATCAGTGAGGGTCACTACATACTGACTTTCATTGATGACTTTTCAAGATACACTTGGGTCTACTTTATTCATCATAAGAATGAAGTGTTGGACAAGCTTCTAGCCTTCAAGACTCATGTTGAAAAGAAATCTAGGAAATCCATCAAAGTTCTACAAATGGACAGTGGAAGCATGTATGTGAACAGAAGACTAAAAGAATTTTGTAGAATTGAGGGAATTGATCTTTAGAATCCACCAGCATTTAGTCTGCATAAGGCAGATGTTGCAACATTGAGGATCCAAGCTCTTAAGTCTATGTCAAGTTGCATGATATAGGCCAAGTCTCTAGATCCATCACTTGAAGTCAAAGAAATTAGTAGTGCCGATCACATTCTTAACAGGTCTCCTCATCCATCCTTAGATGGAAAGAATCCATTTGAGGTATGGTGTGAAAAAAACCTATTGTAACACACTTCAAAGTCTTTGGTTGTCCTACATGGGCAAAAAAATCTTCCAGGGGATGCAAGGTATAGTCACCTCAGCCTTCTACTTTCATTGGTTATGAAGATAGTGTGAAGGCATATAGACTCATGGATCTGAGACACATTAGATTTTTGTGGAGAAGGATGTAAACTTTTAGGAAAGTTCACCAAGCTTGTCCTCTAATCCTCTCTACACATCATATTGTGTGGAAACTGATAGTGACACCAGTGATAGTGCTTCAATAGATTCAGACACATGGGGTTCTATCGATAGTTGTAGAAAGTGGTCACTACATCTATCCAGTCCACATGCATATATAGCCACAGTGATAGGTCCAACACATCAGGGTACATCCAATCTTCTAGATCTAGCTTCAATGACAAATTTTGGGGACAGTATTGATGATTTGCCTCTTCTTCTTGATGTAGTAGCACCTTCTTCAGTTGTTACAAGGGTTCCATCTGACTCTCTTGTTCATTCTCTACATGATCAATCATTACAGGTTGAAGTGATTGTGGATACTTATGATCAATAGTTACAGAGGTTATCTTCATCAACTAAGGAGGTAGACAATTCTTTGAGAGAGGTTCTTTAGCCAGTTGAGTAGGTTTTAGAGACATCACTTACCTATGGGATTATTTCCATGCATAGTGGAAGTGTCTCATTTGTACCCTTGGTCTTGTTTCTTCCTAAGAGGAGGAACACCATTCTATAGTCTTGGATCAACTTCTTCATCAGAGAAATCACTGGTAGATATTCTTCTTTGGGGGGTAGGGAGCCTATCATATCTATCTTCCTCTTCTCATTTTTCTCTTATGTATATATTGGATGTATGTTGTAATGGGGGGGTCTTCATTACTCCATCCATCCATACATCGTGTGTGTTTATCTCTCTTTTTTTTTTTGGGGGGGGGGGGGGGGCGGGGGGGGGTGTTTCCCATGAGGTTTTCCCTCTTTCTCTGATTTATGAGAGATTGCATTTCATTATGTACATGGGTACTTAACATGGCCTAGTAGCTGGGACCCATCATGCATTACATCCTAGATTTTGTAAGCTTAAGGACATTCCCCTAAGTTGCACTTAAAGGGGGGTGTTGGTGTAAATAAGTATTTACTATTTACACTTCACTTAAGTTTACTTAGGTTAATGAATTATTTTATTATATTGCATTATTTTATTATTTATTTAGGTAAGACACTTAGGAGTTTGTGTACTCTCATGAGTTGTCATGTTGACAACATAGAAGTATGCAACTCTAATTCAACACATGGTGTCTACAACATTGGAGTTTGCATCATTCACTGAGTTTTTATTTAGACAACACAATTATTCACACTCCTAATTTAGCACATGTTGTCTACAACATTAATTTGCTTGCTACACCATCATAGGCTTATCCTCACATCATCACACTTACTTCTGTGCTTAATGGAGGATAACCCATATATAGTGGACATGTGCCTAGTTGTATGACTCATCATGTTGCTAACTTCTATGCATTCTAGAATCTCCCCAGAGGCCTTTATATACGGGCACTCCTACTGTACTTTCATATGTCACATGGAATAAATATATTGTCATTTTGATCATACTCTCTCTTTGGTCTACTATTGTGCTTGTGATTGAGTTCCTTGGTCTTGAGTGAATTTCGCCATAAGGAAAATTCTTACAAAAATAAAACTCACATTAAAACAATTAATCCCTTTAATTTCATTTGCAAACACTATTCCAATAAAAAGAGAGTATATTTTATAAGAAAAATGAGATTAGTTTAAAGAATAAACAAACAAGGAAATGAAATTAGGTCAAGTGAGAAATCATTTATGATGAAAAATTTGAAGATATTTTCTCTCCTAAAAAAACTCTTTTTAGTGATATTTTTATCTTCTTCACTCACAAAAATGATAAAATAATATCAGTATTTGATAGTCCTCATCCCTAAAAATATGTAGTGATTTGGTCTAGAATAATTACAAGAGGAAAAATGAAGGCACAATCTACTCTGAGATCCACAACTAACACAAATGCATCTTTCTCCAATAACATGTATTATTGTGTATTTCCTCTTCATCTGATCCAAGCAGACATCAAATATAAAACCAAATCGAAGATCCCTATAATTTTTAAAACCACTATTTTAAAATAGATGCCTACTTCATTATCACTTTTAGTTTACCTCTGCAACCAAATCCTTCCCTTCATAAAATTTATATTACTACTGTAAATTGGAATTCATATTCCTATCACATGGAAATTGTAGTGTTTTTTATCAAACTTATTGAGCAAGAACACTTTAAGTGTTGTCATGCTAAAAAATTGATGACTTTTTGGCAATAAAGAGAATCTTTTTTGTCAATGTATGTGGCACCCTTATATGGTTCCCATATCTTGTGCATTGGAATCTTCTACAATTCTACTCTTTCTTAGTCTCTAAGTAAATTGATTAAGTCTTCTACACTTTGAACTATAATCATAAAACAACCTAAATCATAAGTTGAATCCTCAACTAAATTTAAATCTCTTTAAACCAAATTGAATTGTAACCTTACAAATAAATAAAGTTAAAATAAATCATTATCTTAAAAATTAAATTGAATGAAAATCTTAACCTTTTGTTATATTGAATCCTAAACATAAGCCTAATAAAAATTTATATCAAATTAACAATGACTCTAAATAAAAATTTCTCTCAGACATTTACACCAAATAAATTTGAACCCTAACCTTAAAGCTAATAAAATATGCTAGTCTCAGATTGGTTTTGAAATTTGAGTGTCAATACACTTTACCAAAATCTCAAGATGATGCCAAGTATAATATAGGAGCTGAGCTATAGTGTATGCCGAGCTAGAGAATTCAATAGGTGCCGAGTGAACTTTAGGTGCCAAGCAATCTTTAGGTGCTGAGAAAAGTTCAAGTGCCAAGAAAATTATAGATGTCAAGTGAAATAGAATTACTCTAGGAGTTGAGTGAGTCAATTTTCCTATATGTGTCAAGCATCAGCAACTAGTAACTATCGAGTAACACAGAATTAGCATATGAGTGTGCATGCTCATAAATTTAGATGTAAACCATTTTTGGAGCCGACATAGGATGAATCTAAAAGGATCTTGAAGATAAGAAAAAATCTTTTGCATTACCTATTCTATCAACATGTAGTCAATAAGAAAAATGGAGAAAGCATGCAACCAATAGGAAAAGTGCATGAATTGAGCAAGAAATGAAGATTTAATATTGATCATAGATTCATACCTAACCCTAAGTCTTTGAAATATTTAAAAAGAAGGATGAAACCCCATGTATGTGTGGATGAGAGAAGCGTCTAGGTGAACTATAGAAAAATTTAGAGGGGAGTTTGAAAAGACATAGTGAAGAACAGAGTAGTATTATAGAATTCAATTGACTAAGAACAAAGTATCAAAAATTTGAAGAGTGACATATCAGATCAAGCAAGGATCAGGTCAGTCAGAGGAGAATAAGGATCTGTAATCAACAATTGAGGATTGCAAGTTATTAGGTCAAAATCTTCTAATACTTTCTAGCAATTGTATTAGATATGAAAATCATATGGACTTAGGTTGGCTTAGTAGCGATTTGTAAATCCTTTAACAAGGTGTCATTCCAAGTGAATGTACTAAAGTCCTTTAACTAGGCCTACTTTTAGTAGGGTAGTGAAATCCTTGAACTAGGTCACTTTGAATAGGGTGTAAAGTCTTTAATGGGATAGGCCTTTCATAGGGTAGACCATTGGTCAAACATTGTAACCTTGAATAGTTACACATTGTTGCAGTGATATTTTGTGGGTGTCATCCCCACCCCAGTTTTACTTTCTCATTTTGGAGGGTTTCTAGGTTACCAAATTTGTGTGTTACCTATTTTCATGCATGTATTTTACTTTCATGTTTATTAGATGAATTAGATGCATGTGGATAATATTAGTTGAAAGGATTTGAAAAGGTTAAAGTTAGTTACTTCTAATTCACCCCACCCCCCCCTTAGAAGTAAATCTTCCCACTTGTTAATTCCAACAAAAATGATCAATATAAGCAATCCCTAACCCTTATGAATTTAAATTACTTATAATTTTTGAATCCCAACTCTAAATTTAATTATACATCTAATCTCTAGACTAAAACTTTAACCAAATTTAGCCCTAAACTTAAACATGAGAGTAAAAAGTACCCTAACATTTTAAAAAATTAACTACTAACCATAAACCTAATTAAATACAAAATTAAACACTACAAGGAAAGATAATTCAATTGAAATGTCAAATTAAAATTAACCTTCTCCCTAATACTAAACCAAATAGAACCGAAAGCCTATACATTCCAAAACCTTAACCTACCTCAACATTACACCAAAAATGGTTTAAAATAAGAGTAAGAGTTTGATTAGGGTTAGGTCACAATAAGAGTTTAGTTAAAGTTATGGTTCTCAAGAGAGGAAGTATTAGTGTTGTATTTTATTTAATATTAGAATCTAATTTGGTTTTGGTATTTCTTTTAGTTATATTTAGAGTCAATATAAATATAAGGTCAAGGTTGTCATTTAATTTTGATCAATACATAGTTCAATTGCAATAAACAATAAGGTTAGTGTTGGGGAATTATATTTACAATTTATTAGGGTTATAATATGAAGCTAAATTGAAGCCTAAAACTAATACTTAACACAATCAACCCCTAAACCTAAACCAAGTTGAACTTTAACGCAACTATAAACAAAGTTGTACCTTAGTGCTTAAAAGTATTAGGTCCATAAACCCAAATCTAATTAAAATTAAACTTAAATAATTATCCCTAACCCTATCATTAAACTAGACTTAACCTTAGCCCTAAAAATAATTAAATAATAACCTATTTTAATTCCTAACCTAAAAATGAAGCAAATTGAACCTTCAAATAGTTGTCTACCCTTCTTGAGAATTTATAGGGGCCAACTATAGATCCCTTTGAGTGAGGAAACTTCAATTGGTGGTAGTTTCCCTACTATTATAAAGGGAAAATAGTAGGGGAAATCTAAACTAATCAAGCTTCTTAAACCAAAACCTAATTCAATATTAAGTTAAATTCAATCCTAACCAAGTAACACTAAAATATATAAAGTCATAATTATAAATCTAATTACACCCTAATTGTAAGCATAACCAAATTGAACCCTAAAGTTAATTTTTATATTATTTTTATCAGTAAAAGGCTTAAAAGATAAATTATATCATATTATATAAATTTACAAGCTTCTCATTTGTGTGCAACACTGGGATAAAAAGAATGGGGACAGAAACCCTCAGTATTGCTTGGGATTGTTTTAGTCTGAAAGAAAAATAGAATACAATTACCTTTAAATATTCATAAAGGACTTGGAAGGGCATCCTCTTCCTTACAAATTTAATAAAACTTTCATTTTTCTTTCTAGATGACTTTTCATCCTTTCTTTGAATGCCTCTTCTACTTTATTTGAGCTAATTTTTCAATTTCATTTTGAGGCCTACATTATGTTTTACCAAGTACTTTCATTTCAAGGTTAGTCATTAATGAATAATCAAAATACCATGATATACCTTGGTAACAAAAGGGTGGGAATAATCAAAGATACAATTTTTTATGGAATCTTTGGAGGGTGCCATTTAATTTGTTTCATTATATTTTCTGTTATGGCTTAGTGGTCCATCTCTTTACTATTTATTAAACTTTTGATTTTTCATACTTTGAAAAAAATAAATTAAAAATTATTATCATTTTTTAACAAATCTTATAAGTTACTTCTCTCATTAATTCCTTTTTATTAGATTATTATTCCTTTTGATATGGTTATTGTTTAAATACAAAGTCTAATTTATTTATTCAATTTCTTCTAGTTCGATTTTAAAATGATAGATTCTCATGCTCTTTCCAATTTTATTTTTGAAAAATTGGGAACTGTCGAACTTGATCAACTGTTGATTTATAAAATTTGGATTATATTATTGAATGTGGAGATGGAGTATTTTTTGTATTTCTATATTGGTAATGGATATCATAGATACTTTATTATATAAAAAATCCTTTCAAGTTCATATTTTTAATGGTTATATTCCACTGAAAGCTAATATAACATATTCTGATATTTAGCAATCTTATGTCTACCTCTTAAAATATGTATAAAATCCGCAAACTATTCTAAAACCAATTTTATTTTATTGATCATTTTGAATCTTTCTTTTACATCTAAATCGGGAAAAAAATTGTTTAAAAATATGACAGTATTAGAGTCGATGATGGTTCATTATCCTTGTCTTTTTTTCCCAATTTTTCCTAGAAGCTCAAGCATGTTGGCATAAAAAGTAGAATTACTATCCCAAACTTCAATCTCTTCTTCTACTAAATGTATGCCCATCCAATCATTGCAAATGGTTGGTCAAATGTGAAAGAAGAGTAACAAAAAGATGAGATTTATTTTGATGATAGGAAACCATCTTTTCAATTTGTTGGAATCAAAGGATGATATGAGAGGAGACAATGGAATAAGTTTTCTTTGATCAATAGGGACATCATAATGACAAGGTCTATAGATATAAGTATTAATTCTAATACATGGCCAAAACTTTATCAATATTCCCTATGTATTCATGTTTGAATAACCACTTATATGAGATTGAGATGCTAGATTTATTTGATTCAAGTAGACATATCATAGCTAAAAATATAGCAGGCATGTCACTAAGAACTCTATACCAATTGGAATTATTCAAAAATTCCTTTCCTAAAATCCTATATACTAGTCTCTTTAACAAGAAATATGAGTTCTACAGTGTTATCAAAAGGTGAACATCTAAAATGGGTTCATCAAAAGAAATTTGGGGAGAAGGTCCCCATAGCTTAAGAATCAAACTCATATTGAGAACCCTTGAAGATTAAACAATTTCAAACCTTCTTAAATAGAAACCCCACTATATATAAACCAAGAATTTGAATGGCCAAGGGAAACTAAATCACTGAATAGACTATCAAAGGGTGAACATTAAGTATTCAAACACCTCAAAATGAAAACTCTTTATCTCCTTATTTCAATGTACAGAAAAAAAATGTTTTAGTGAATGATTGATTGAAATTCCTCAATTCCATTTTCCTTGATATTTTGATGATCTCTATTATGAATTCAACTAATTGTGGTCTTGATATTCCTTTTTATTGATATGCCCAAGTACTTTTCTATTTTAAATGGATGTCCTAAAAGTTCAATCTCAATCAATTTAGAATCTAATTACTAAGAAGGTTCCTACCATATTTTCCATTCTAATTTGATTGATCTATCTATTGTGGAATGGATCAAACCACTTTAATTTGATTTCCATAGTACAATTAGTCTTAAATAAGTCCTTGCATTTCTATTGTTTTATTATTTTCTATTAGTCATTATTCATTATTTTTTGGTTAGTTACTAAAATGTGCCATTTAAATGATTTTGTAGGGCTAAAGTCAAAAATTAAAATTTTGGATTTAGTTAAAGATATGCTAGCCCAAATTCACTTATGAAAAGGAGTCTACCCATTTCCTTATTCCAAAGAATGAATTTAAGCTTTATGAGATCTAAGAATTCTAAGAACTTAGATTGCTAGATAATTAAAAGAGATTAATTCCATACAATATGATTTCACACTATGGTCATAAGAGATAGTGACATTACTATTCATAAAAGATTATACATAGCATAATTTTTTTAACAAACAGTGAGAGAGGCCCAAATCTTTACTATTTCCTTGATAAGAATCTAGGACTAAGAGAGATAGAAAATCCCTTAACAAATCAAGCTCACAAAAACCATACTTTTTATAGCATATATGACACTAGGTATGGAAAAAAATTGATGATAGCTAAGCTCTTGCATAGAAGTCAAAAAAAATTCAAAGTCCCCAATGGCACCCATCAACTAAGGCACAACACCAAACGTGAAAATACAAAAAACCAAACCATATACTATAATTACAAAAGGAACTAAGGAAAATAATCAAATACATCTACTACTATCAAAAAACCTTTCAACTAACTCAAAGGTATTCTTTCTTATAGATCATAATGTAGTCTTCTACCTTTGCTATATCAAATTCCAATGATCCTGACATAAGAAAAAAGGAATTTTATCTTGCTAGATGTTTTGAAGTTGAGAAGAGAGAAATCCAACTTACTTAGTTTAGAGAAATCCACATTTGGCTTTGCATAGAAACTGAAGGCTCCTAGATAGTTAAAGAGTCACTCCTAGTTATGGTCATTTATAATGTTACTCCACTTGAGAAGAAAGTGAATACTTGTTTCCATCTTTGACCATGCATAATTAAACTAGTTATTG
Organism: Cupressus sempervirens; assembly: GCA_028749045.1. Taxonomy (NCBI): domain Eukaryota; kingdom Viridiplantae; phylum Streptophyta; class Pinopsida; order Cupressales; family Cupressaceae; genus Cupressus; species Cupressus sempervirens. The sequence continues at coordinate 905,398,788 of CM053789.1, forward strand.
TCTATGATTTGCAAAGTAAGAATCTTATCCTAAAGCAAATTTCCAAGAGGCTTGGACATATAGTCTTTAGCATAGGAAATTTCTATGTTCCTATTATTAAGATGGCTTTCTCCAAACCATCCAACTATGTCTATTCAAATAAGTTGTAGTAGAGATTAATGATGTCCCTATGTCCAACCCACACTCTAACCATGCAAGAAATAAAGGTTCCAACAATCAAGCTATTAGTTCTCCAAGGGTATTTGTAGTTAAACACCTTTTCACCTATAACCCTTAAGACTATCAACCTAGTCATGTCATCTACAAAGTTCAAAATCTTATTCTATCTCTTAGGTTTCAGAAATTTTCTAAAGGTCATGGTTCTATCTTCATAGGTATGGAATAGGGCAATAGCACATTCTTGTTGATATCATTGTAGTTATAACAAGTTAGTGACAAAACGCTTAGTCATTATCTAGCAAAGCTAGTTGGTCATCACTGCGACCAAGCTACTACTTAGGCCAAGTAAATAGAGTAAACTAACCACAAGTGTTTAGATAATACACATAATACATACTGAGCTTATATGACAAGTTAGTATGTACTGAGAAATAGTTACTACCAAATTATCTAGGTGGTGAAAAAATAGTGAATGTTGAGTCATTCAAGTATCAAGAAAGCAGTTAGTGCCGAGTAATTTAGGAGCCAAGAAAATAGTATGTGTTGAGTCATTCAGAGGCCAAGTGACAATAGAGAGCATGGTTAAGGCCAAGCATCAGAAGCCTATTGGTTCTGAGCAACCAATTTTGGATATACAATTTTTTAATGGTGCAAACTCATATGTAAACCATTTTTGGTCTACATAATCTTTAATTTACAATATTAAGAGATAGGGAATAATTCATATCATGCATCCTAAGATTACCTAAGAAACCAATAAGAATAAGGGAAGCTTAAGGTGGCAATAATAATCAACCCTGGAGCCATTGATTATGACCTAAGATCATTTCCAAATGCTTATTTAAAGAGGAAAACCCCAAGGGAGAGTCATCATGAAGTGAAGAGGAGTATCATATATGAAGGAGAGTGAATGTTAAGAGAGAAGGAGGCATTCATGATGGAGAAGATGTTGAAGTGAAGCATCAACAATGAAAAACTAGTTGATTAGAACAAATTCAATTCAGAAGACAAGCGATGAATGGTCATATAAGAGAAATTCAATCAAAAGGATCAAGATATAACTAGTAAAGAAGAGATCTATTATCTACTTGAAGGTGCTAACTGAAGGATTAGGTAATGAATAATTTTGATAGGTGAAATGGGGTAAATATCTTAATATAGTAGTCTTAATAGATGTTTGTAAATATACTAAAAAAGTGCTTACTTAATTGTGATTTTAAATCATTTCATCAAGGTGACACATAAGAGTCTTATAAGCCTTTAACAAGGTAGACATCATAGCGTATGATCATATATTATGATCAAAAATTTGTAGCCATAATTTGACACACTTTATTGCTTTAGTAGTGACTTGATTGGTGGGTGTCATCCCCAACCCAATTTTACCTTCACCTTGGAGGGTTTCTAGGTAACCAAAATCTTTTATGTTATGTGTTGATTTACATTATGCTATGGATGTGATGCATGGTTAGATATATTTTAGTTTATTTAATAAGTTATAAGATGGATGAATGGTGAAATTTTTTTGGTGGTAAAATTTTAAAAGTAATTATTCACCACCTCCCCCCTCTCAAAACTTACTTTCCCATTTACATTTCCAACAATTGGCATCAGGGACCTATTCTCTAGAAAGTAAGTTTGATGCTTGAGAGGTAAGATCTTGAAGATGGAAGTCTACAAATTAGGAAAGACTATCAAGAACTAGAAGATTGAAATACATCTTGCCCTACATCAACTAAATGAGGCAAGAGATGAATTGAAGCAATCATTAAAGAGAAGAAAGGATTTGGCCATTCAACAAAATGACACACAAAAGAAAGAAGAAGAAATTACAAGATTGTTTGAGGACAAAAACTCCAATGAATTTGATGCATAGATTTTAGATATGATGGAAAAGAATAAAACCCTAAATAAAGAAGTTGGGAATTTGAAAAGGGAATAAGAAACTTAGTCAATATTGTGATGTGAGATATTTGAACTAAAAAAGAAAGTTGAGGAAGATAAATGCATGATTGAGCAAGAAAAAAGATTACTGGAAAATAGACTTGAGGAGAAGTCATTAGAAGTGCAAAAACTAACAAAAGGTCAACTAGATTTAATGAATCAAGTGATTCTTACAAATCAAGAATTGAACAGAAAAGACATTGAGATTGTAACTTTAAAATCAAAGAATGACCTAATGTAGAATGAATTGAAAACTAAGAAGGAACTAATTGAAAGGTTTAATAAGCATAATGAAGCCATAAATTACTTTGAAAACTAATGAGAACACCAAGAACAAATGGTGACATTGCCAGATTGGGATATTCTACTACTAAGAAAGGAGAATCATCTAAAAGTGGTGAATAAAGGAGTGATAAGGAAAAAAACATCAAACCCATTTGTTATCATTGTGGAAAAATAGGTCATATAGAGAATTTTTGTAGAAGTAATAATAGAAATCAAAACCCTCAGCAAAAATGCAAGGGACACTACCATAACTACAAGAAACAAGGACATTAGGTACATGAATGAGGGACAAAGACCATCAAAACTCATAAATTTGAAGGATATTGTTACAACTGTCAGAAGTATGGACACAAAGCATATGAATGTAGATACAAACCTAAGTGGACATCAAATAAACAAAAAAAGGTACATCATCATGGAAATTCTTACAATTGGGATTACAATACAAGGTATAGTTGTTACTAATTCTAAGATTATGATCATGTTGCTAAAAATTTCATAAGGACACACTTTAGAGATAATTACAAAAAGTGATTGAAAGGAGATATTTTATTCTTTATTTTTCTTAAGGTCGGTTATGTAAGAAGAAACTACCCAACTCGATCACCTACATTGAGAAATGAAAAAGAAAAGGTAAGGTAGATGTTGAAAAGGTAAAGATTGAGATGAAACAAACATGGAGAAAGAAAGAAGATTGTAGCACATCAAGCCAAGATGAGGTCACTTTATTCAATGGATCAAGTGATCACATCACCCCAAATAAGCAATCAGAGGTATGTATGGAACTAACATTTAAAATGATATATTTTGCATCAGTTCCAAGCATTTAAGGTATGAAAAGGATTTTGTTGGAAACAATTATTCAATTGTGTGTTGTCTTTGATGTTACACAAATGTCATGTTAGTCAGTAGACAAAGTCTACCTAGCTCAGTTGGCTAGCAAAGAAAATTCCAGAGTCTATCAAGCATTCCTGAAAGTTACTCTGTGCAAATAGTTTTTAATGAGCTCACTTAGTTGTTGAAGGATTTTGTGGTAGAAGTCAGTCTTAACCAAGCTCACAAGGTTAATGAAGCAAAGATAGTGTTTACCAAGTGCACTCAGTCTCCAAAAGATTTTTTAGAGTTCATAGTATTCACTGAGCTTCAGTTGGTTAACACTAGAAATCATTTATGGAGCTGTGTTTACCGAGCAGGGTAGGCCAATGAAGGATTTCATTATTTTCAGAAATAAAGTTTAATTATTTCATGTAATAATTGTAGCCAGTTGATGTAATGATTATTGGTAATTGTAACTTGTAAATGAGCCAACTTGATAATTTGTAAAGTATAAATAAGAGGTCAAGTTATGAATTCTAAAGTATGGATAAGTGTAATGAGTGAGCATGCAAGTGTATTGATTATGTGAAGAGGAAAGTGTGAGAAAATTTTGGAGAAGGATCAGATATCCTTGAGGAATAGCAAATTTGTATTTGATCAAAAGAGGATCTAGTAAAGTAGAACACAGATTTGTATCAGAAATTTAGTTGCATCTCATTAAGGTCAAGTCATTGTTACTTTCTCCCCATTGTAGCAGTGATTTCTAAATCTCTTAATAGAGTTGGTCTAAGATCCATTTTTGTAAATCCCCTAAGAAGGTGACAATTCTATTTAATTGTTCAAAAGATCTCTAGCAAGGCCACTCCTAGTAGGGTGATTAAATCTTTTAACAAGGTCACACCTAACAGTGTGTTTTGTAACCTTTAACAGGGTTGGCTCCTAACAAGCTCACTTCAGAAGAGTGAAAATTAGTAGCTAGTTACTTGGTGGTTTTTCCCATTTTGGGTTTCCACATTAAATCTAGTGTCTCATTTGTTCATGTTATTTTTTTTATGCATGCATGTTAATCACTGTGAATGTTAAGATCTGTTTAAGATAACATATACTGCATTTACTAAGTTACAACATTTTTATGTATAGCTACCAAGTGAAAGTAGTAACTACTTTTACAAGGCATCTAAGGGATCTTTGGATTTTTTTTTTGTGGTAACTGATTCACCCCCCCTCTCAGTTACTCAATCTATATTTCCAACAATTGGTATCAAAGCATTTGGTGCTTGTAGTAAGGATTTCAAGGATCTAAGCTAAAGATTAGGATGTCTTACAAGAGGGAAATTCCAAGACTTAATAGGGAAAGCTTTTTAGCATGGCAAGGTCTCATGAGACTCCATCCGGCTCCCATTGGAGATATAGAATTGAAATACCTTGATCAAGAATATGTAACTCCTTTTCGTATATTATCTGTCAATGACATTGCTAAGAAAGAGAATCATAACACCATGATGATAGACATTGCATTTTCCTTAAGTTATGAAGAATTTGATGATATCAAGGATTGCAAAGTTGCCTTTGAAATGTGGAACAAGTTGAAAGATATCTATGGAGGTGATGATAATGTGAGGAGAGCCAAAGCAGAAAGTCTAAGAGGACAATTTGATCAGATGAAGATGAGAATAGTGCTAAATATGTGATGGGGTCAAGCCAAATAACAAAATGGACACAATAGGAAAGGGAAAATTTTATTAACTATGAAAATATGCTAGTACACTTAGTGGAGAGAAAATAGACTCCAAAACATGCCCTATGGGCTTACAATAGCATGAAACTGGAGATAAATTCTTCTCCTAGTACCTTCTCTCAAACTCCACTCTAAATTGCCTTTTACAATGCCATAAATGTTCTTAAATAGATCCCAAAGGGTTAAGGATTAGGAATACATTCTAGAAAGTGCTAGTTGGCATCCACCGACCAAAAAGAAGGCTCCAGAAGTCACATTAGAAGTCAGCACAAAACTAGAAGAATCTAGAAATGGTAATTGAACTTTCAGGAGGCATAACTTTTGAACCGTAGTTCTGATTGATGAACCGTTTACATTTCTAGAAAGCTCTCAAAGTTCTCTATAGTCTTATGGATGAGATTTTTTCATCCTCCATTTTTTGGCACTGTACAAGTTCATTTAATGCTGCAAACCAGACTTTGAAGCATTCTTAGGAGGTCTCCAGAAACTAAAAAACTGCGATAACTTTCAAACTGTGCAACCTTTTGACCTGATTCTTTTTCTGGAATATTCTAGATTAAAATTTTAATCATCTCTCCAATTTACACCTTCCAACTCACCATAATTATGGCTCAATTACACAGTCCTATTTTTTTGTCATTTACATGTATCCCAAGGTGCTTAAAAACTCTAACCTAGAACACTAATTGTGGAACTGTCAGAGTTGGAACCTTTATTTGACCCAAATGGGTATCCAAAAATGAAAACACATGAAACAAAAACTAAGTCTAAGTACATTTTTTTTGGCTGACACAAGATTGCCCTTATACCTTTGGATGCTCCTACATCAATATGTTGAAAGAGTCAAAGCAAGCATCAGTGCAATCAAAACTTATGGAGGAGATATCAAAGAGGAAATAGATGTAAGTAAAGTTCTTAGAACATTTCTTCCCATTTATGCAATTAGAGTTTCTACAATTTAGGAAAGAATATGTGAAGCAAATCATAAGATAAATTTAGAGGTCATAGTAGGAAGATTGACTGCATTTGAGCTAGATAACTATGACAACTATGTTCCAGCTTCCAAGAACATTGAATCAACATTTGAAGCCAAGATTTCACTCAAAGATAAGGGGAAAAAGATAAAAGATTCTTAGTTAGAAAGTGAAGAAGAATCAGAATAGAAGCTCTACTAGTAAGGAAATATTCTAGAGGCAAAGAAAAATACAAAGGTAAAGTTCATCTAATCTATTTTTCATGCAAAGAAATTAATCATAGTGCTGCTAGGTGCCAAAACAAGAAAAAAAAGGATGAGAAGAAAGGTCATGTAATGGCAAGAAAGAATTCAAATCATTCAAGGAAAAAGGTAAGAAAACATGTTTCATGGCTAAAGATTCTAAGGATTCTAATAATAGTGAAGACGAAATTGTTTACATTGTTGTGAAAAATGAATCTAATAATGATGAGGAAGATAAGATGGCACTTATCTCTCATGTAAGAAAAAATAATACACGGATCATAGATAGTGGTTGTTTACATCATATGACTGGTTACAAAACAAAGTTTGAACAATTTGAAGATTATGATGTTGGCAGTGTGAGATTTGGTAATAATGAACCTTGTTGCATAAAAGGAAGAGGAAGAGTCTCATTAACCAAAGAGCTTGTATGTGATAATGCTTATTGGGTTGAAGGACTAAAACACAATCTGTTAAGTATGGCACAACTAATCAATATTGGATTCAAGGTGGAATTTATGCATGGAAAACCAAGACTAATAGATGACAAAGGAAAGCTGATTGGATCAGGCATACAAATAAAAGGTAACTTTTTTTATCTTGAACTTGGTGAATGTTCATGTTTTATTGCTCAAGTTGAAGAAAGTTGGTTATGGCACAGAAGGTTATGTCATGTGAATTTTGATAACCTGGTGAAAATAAGAAAATTTAGGAAAGTACGAGACATTCCTAGTATAAAGAAACCTGATGTTGGTCTATGCAAGAATTGTTAGATTGGTAAGATGGGAAAGACTAGCTTTAAAAGTAAAAACTATCAATCTAAAGAAATTTTGTGCATACTAATTTGTGTGGACCTATTGGAATTGAGAGCTATACTAGAGAAAAGTTCTTCATTCTTTTTTTTGATAACTATTCTAGAATGATGACTATCATGTATCTGAGAGAGAAATCAGAAGCATTTGAGAAGTTCAAATGGTATTTGGCCAGAGTAGAAAAGGAAATAAGGAAAAGACCAAAATGCTTGAGATCAGACAGAGGTGGTGAATTCATCTCCCATGAATTCAATAACTTTTGCATTAAAAGACAAATCAAAAGATAGGCATCAGCTCCTGGAACTCTTGAATAGAATGGAATAGTTGAAAGGAGGAACAAATCTATCATGGATTGTAAAAGAACTCTAATGATTAAAAATAAAATTGCTATCAAATACTGGAAGGAAGCTATCAGTACTGCAGTTCATACCTTGAACCAAGTATAGTCGAAGGAGGACTCATTCAAGACTCCCTATGAGTTATGGTATGGCTATAAACCCAATGTAAGTTACCTAAAAGTATTTGGAAGCAAATTTTACATTTTGAAAGAATCTAGAAAAGGTAAATTTGATGTGAAGGGTGATGAAGGCATATTTTTTGGATATTCTTGCAAGAGTAAGGCATATAGATGTTTGAATTTATCTACTAACAAAGTCATAGAAAGTGCACATGTGAAAGTTGATGAGTTTGCAAAAAGGACAAAAGAAGAAAGAAAAAAGGAACCAAAAGATTATAGGAGATTTGTTTTCATTGAACCTGATACAGTGCTAGACACATTTTCCAATCAAGAAACTTCTACTCCTGAGTCTTTAGTCACCAAGTTGCAAGAAGTTCAAACTGAGTTGAAGGAACCTGAGTCACATTCAGATGCTATCGAGCCAATGCCTATCAAGTCTGAAGGACTAGAGCAACAATTAGATCAACCAAAGCTAGAAATTGAAATTTAGAATGAAGACAATGGAACTCATTCAAAAGGTAAGGAACCTATATTGGCCAAGTGTGTCAAGAGACATCATGCACTAGATAAAATTATTGGAGATAATTTTGAAGGTACTATAAAAGAAGTAAGTTAAAAGGTACTTGTTTACTTCTTGATTTTGAACCTAGAAATGTCAAAGATTCATTTGAAAATGAAAGTTGGATTGACACTATGAATGAAGAGATAGAGAAAATAGAGAAGAACAAAACATGGACTCTTGTACCTAGGCCTAAAGATGAAAATGTGATTGGAACAAAGTGGGTATTCAGAAATAAGTTGAATGAGGATGGTAAGGTATCAAGAAAAAAAGTAGATTGGTATGTAAAGGCTACTCTCAAGAGGAAGGAATTGATTATAGAGAGACTTTTTCTCCTATTGCAAGATTGGAAGGTGTCAAGACCTTACTTGCATATGCTGCATACAAAGGATTTAAGGTATATCGGATGGATGTTAAATCAACATTTCTCAATGGTATTCTTGATGAAGAAGTCTACATTAAGAAACCTGAAGGTTTTGTTGATTCAGACAAGAAGGACATGGTTTGCAAGTTACACAAAGCATTGTATGGTCTGAAATAAGCCCCTAGAGCATGGTATGAAAGATTGCATAACTATCTTATTGAAATTGGTTTTCAGAGAACTAATGATAATAGTAGCTTGTATATCAAGGAAGGACCAGATAATAAGATTTTTTTGGCAGAAATATTTGCGGATGATACTTTGTTCATAGAAAATGATGATCAATGCAAAGAATTTTGAGAGAAAATGAAAAAGTAATTTGAGATGTCAATGTTTGGTGAGATCAAATTCTTTGTTAGTCTTCAAATTTAGCAAAGAAAGAATGGTATCTACATCACTCAATCTAAATACATCAAGGAGATACTCAAGAAATTTGATATGGAAGATTGTAAACTAGTTGGGACTCCCATGTGTATTGGATTAAAGATTACCAAGGATGATGAATCAAAAGAGGTAGATCAGACCTCATATAGATCAATGATTTGAAAGTTGTAGTATGTAGTTCACACAAGGCCTGATATTGCTCTTGTAGTTGGTATAGTAGCAAGATTTTTAACAAAACCTAGAGAGAATCACATGATGGCAATCAAGAGGATCTTGAGATACTTGAAAGGTGTTAGAATTATTTAGAATAACTGAGGGCGAGGGGGGAGGGGGGGGGGGGTGTGAATCATTTATTCAATGTCCAATAATGTCCAATTAAACTTAATAAAATGAGAGTGAATCAAAAGTACTATCCTTTTTACTTTCTTGTCATGCATGCAAATAAACATTAAACAATCATGAAAAGTAAACATGCATCACACCATAACACAATGGATTTTGGTAACCACAAAACCCTCCAAGAATAAGAAGGTAAAACTAGGGTGGGGATGCCACCCACAAAATAACTAGGCAATTAATTTCAACCACTTTTGATGGGCTGCCCTGTTAAAGGCTATAGCACATTGTTAAATGTGACCCTATTAAAGGACTTCTACACCTTGTTAGGAGTGTTCCCTGTTAGAGGACTTAAGAAAATTCAACTTAGAATGTCACCTTGTTAAAGGGTTTACATAGAGCTATTAGGCTCACCCAAGTCCATGGGATTTATAGTCACCTTCTCAAAAGAACCTTTTATCCCTCTATAAGGATCTACTATCCTCCTCCTAAGGATCTCCTATCCTTCTCTTAAGGATCTCTTTATCCTTCTCCTGGGGATCTTCTATCCTTTTCCTTAGGCTTATCCACCTAGCTGTTAAGCTAACCTATCAATGTAGGATTTCAATATCTAATACAATGGTAAGAAAGTATTAAAAATGTTTTGACCTATTAAAGATTGCAACTTTAACCTTGTAGATTTTAGATCACTCTTCAGTTCCTTTCTTTTCTTGGCTTTTCTCCCTTGCAATGCTAACATCTTGTTCACCCTTCAAGATCTATCTCCTTAAGTTCTTCCACTCATTATACCAATTATCTCTATGATCACTTGATCAACTTAGAGTCTTGATGCTCTATCGTTACTCCTCACTGTGTCCTCTCCTTGAAACTTCACACTAGCCTTCTCTTGGCTCCTTCACATGACCACTCTTCTGGTCAACTCCCTCTTTTCACTTACTTGATCTTTGACCTATAACTCCTTATAAAGAATTTTTTTTCTTCATTTCCCTCTAAAATCTTAATTTGATCTTGAGAAAATGGTATTGCTTTCCCTCCAAATTGCTTCTTCTAGAAACTTCATGATAAATCCATTAGCATTCACCTTGAATTGGTTTGCATGGATCACATGAAATTCTATGACATCTACTCATCATCCTATCATCCAACTAATTCTCAAAATTTGATGTAACAAACTTATTGTTATTGATCTGGCAAATCTCTTGTCTTAACAAATAATGTAGCAACTTGGCAATATTGGTTTACTGATGCTGGGTACCTTCTGTGTTACTTGGCTCCTTCTATTGTTTTACTAGTGCTCGACACCTATAGCATTTCTACTTTTCTTGACACTTGAAGACTTACTTGACATCCATTACCTTTTTCTAATGCTTGGCACCTGAACAATTTTGTGTTACTCAACACTTGAAGGATTGCTCGGCTCACACTGAAGTTGAACATGCTCAGCTTTACAAATGACTTAGTGTGTCCATTCTCTGTGTCTTAGAGTATGTCATCAATACACTATTTCATCAATAGCTTAGCTGATCCTTATACTTCATTATAACATCATAACTTCAACCTTTCTCTAGGTGCTCTAGTTACATCTTATTGATTGCCTCCTCCTTTTCAATCAACCAATTGATAGTACTTGGATCACTTAAGCAATTGTCATTCCTACAAGTAGCAAGTTTGACATCAATGAAAAAATAATGATTGAAAACATTCTTTACCAGTTCCATCCTTCATACATGATCTTTTCAATCATTTCCAACAATCTCCCTCTTTAGCATATATGGAAAACCAAACTGATCAATTGAGCTGATCAACTTAGTTACCACCAAAATTATATATGTTTTCTATTTGGTATATAACTCCCTCTTTTGCTAATACAAACTAAATCCTTTATTCTTCTTCTCCCTCTTGATTACTACATTCTTACTTTGTATTCCTAATCCTTCCTTCATAGTTGCTTGCTTATCAGTTTCTTATCTCATCTGAATCTCCCTCTTTCATCTTTCCTTTCATACATTCTCATACTTCTCCATATCTCCTTTCATTGATCAATTTCTCATAAATCTACCTCTTTGACATAAATGCCAAAGATGTAGCATCTTCAACATGCTAAATATAAGCTTTGCATCTCATGTTTTCTCCCTTTTTCACCATGCTTGTGACTGATCTGAAATTTCTATTCCTATTGTCATCCTCTGCATCATTCTTCTGATATTTCAATGGTCTACTCCTATTGATGCAAGGAAACATCTTTGTTCCTTTAGACTGCTTGAGTTAGGGGCATTACCCCCAACTTTCCTCTAAGATATTCATAAGGATCCTTGGGCAATAGTTTGGTGAAGATATCTACAATTTGTTCCTTTGTGTGAATGTACTCCATCTTCACTTGTTTGTCTTCCACCAATTCTCTGACATAATGATACTTGATTGCAATATGCATTACTGGATTCTTGGATATGTTTATATCACTTTTATTATCACAATATAGTATCATAGGTTTAGTTACCTCTTCTTTCATTCCTTTCAATAGATGTTTAAGCCATACAATGTTTGTGCAATTAACTGCTGGTGCCACATATTCTACTTCTATAGTGGACTGAGATGTGCATGTTCTTTTCTTGCTAGTCCAAGTAACTAGCCTTTTACCTAAGAATAATGCTCCTCCACATGTTCTTTTCCTGTCATCAATATTGCCTCCCCAATCTACGTCTGTGAATGCATTGAGCTCAAACTTCTCATTCCTTTTGTAATATAGGCCAAAATCATCAGTCCCTTTGAGATACCTAATTATCCTTTTCACTGCCATAAGATGATTTTCTCTAGGATTAGCAAAGAATCTAACCAATATCCCAATTGCTAGTGCTATGTCTAGTTTGCTATGTACAACATACTATAGTTTTCCAATCATGGATCTGTACATTGTTTGATTGACTTCAACTGATTCATCATTTTTGGATAGCTTGTGTCCCATTTCCATTGGTGTGCTTATAGGTTTGGAGTCTTCCAATCCAAATGTCTTGAGTATCTCTTTGATGTACTTTGATTGTGTCACAAATATACCATGTATTAGTTGATGTACTTGCAATCCAACAAAGAACTTGATTTCTCCAAACATAGACATTTCAAACTCATGTTTCATTTTGTCAGAAAAACTTTTGCAAAGCATTTCCTTTACTCCAAAAACTATGTCATCCACAAATATTTTAGATACAAGAATATCTTTACCTTCTTCCAATTTGATGTACATGTTGTTGTTATCATCAATTCTTTCAAATCCTATTTCCACTAGATACTTGTGAAGTCTCTCATACCGTGCTCTAGGGGCTTGCTTTAATCCATATAGAGCCTTGTGTAATTTGCATACCTTGTTTTTGTTCTTTTCACCAACAAAACCTTCTAGTTGCTCTATGTAGACTTCCTCTTCAAGTATACAATTCAGAAATGTAGACTTAACATCCATTTAATAGACTTTAAATCCTTTGAAGGCGGCATATGCCAGTAAGGTCCTTACTCCTTCCATTCTAGCAACTAGAGTAAAAGTTTCTCCATAGTCTAGTCCTTCTTCTTGTGCATACCCTTTATAGACTAGTCTTGCCTTGTTCCTTGTGATTTCACCATTCTCATTTAACTTGTTTCTAAACACCCACTTGGTTCCAATTACATTCTTGTCAGCTGGTCTTGAGACTAAGGTCCATGTCTTGTTCTTCTCAATTTGTTCTATTTCTTCTTTCATAGCATTGTACCAGTCATCATCTTTTATGGCTTCACTTACTATTTTTGGTTCCATTTTGCTGAGCAAACATGTCTCACTTTTGAGTCTATTCCTTATCATTGGTCCTGCCTCTTTATTTCCAATAATTTGATCTGTAGGATGATGTCTTCTTACATACTTTGCTAATACTATTTCTTTCCTTGTTTGCATGTTGTCTCTTTTAGAATCTAAACCTTCATGTGTATTTTCATTAGATATTTCTTCATTTTCTTCTTGCTAATAGTTCTTAGAATATGAATGAACATTCTCTATATTCTGCAATTCGACTTTTGAATGTGTCTACTACTTAGCATTCACTGTCTGTGATTCGACAGATGCTGGATTTTGTTGCTGATTGCCATTCTGGGTTGCAACTTCACCATTATTAGGTATACCTTCATAAAAGTATACAAAGGTCTTGTATTCTTCTGCTTTCTTGGTGTTCTCAACACTTTGAACTTCTGTAAGCTCATCAAATTTCACATTTATGCTTTCTACTACTTTGTTAGTGTTAACATTCAAACACTTATAAGCTTTGCTTCTAGTACAATACCCAAGAAATGTGCCTTCCTCACTTTTTACATCAAACTTTCAATTTTTAGACTCTTTATATATATATAGCATTTGCATCCAAATATTTTGAAATGTTTTACATTAGGAGAGTGCCCATACCATAATTCAAAAGGTGTTGCATTTGTACCTTTCTTGACTTGAACTTTGTTGAGTGTGTAGATTGTAGTACTTATGGCTTCTCTCCAGTACTTGAGTGCAACATTTTTCTCCATCATTAAGGTCCTAGCACAATCAATAACTAATCTATTCCTTCTTTCTGGTATACCATTCTGAGGTGGAGTCCTAGGTGTTGATGTCTTCCCTTTGACTCTTCTTTCATTGTAGAATTCTTCAAATTCTCTTGATGTGAATTCACCTCCTCTATCTGATCTGAGACATTTTAGGCTCTTCCTAGTCTCTTTCTCAACTCTGGCCAAGTACCATTTGAACATTTGGAATGCATCTGATTTTTGTATCAGGAACATGACTACCATCATCTTTGAATAGTCATCTACAAATAGCATTATTTAACTATCACCTTTGTAGCTTTTCACTTCAATAGGACCACACAAGTCAGTATGAACTAGCTCTAATACTTCATTAGAAGTATAATTTTTTCTTTTGAAAGTTGACTTGGTCATCTTCCCTAGTTGACATTGTTTGCACATGGTGTTGTTAGGCTTCTTCAACTTTGGTAGACCTCTGAATTTCTTCATTTTGTAGATGCTTATCAGATTGTCAACATTTACATGACATAGCCTCTTGTGCCATAACCATACATCATCAATTTGAACAATGAGACAAGAGGCATCTTCCATGTCTAGGTAAAACAAATTACTCCTAGTCTGATCACCTTTTCCTATTAGACTTCCTTGTAAATCATAGATCTTACCAACTCTATTTTCAAATTCAACCTTGCATCCTATGTTGCCTAACTATGAGACACTTAATAAGTTATAATTTAGGCTTTCCACATAGTATGCATTATCACATGTTATCTTTTTAGTAAGCTTGATACTACTTTTCCCATTGATCTGACATGGTGCATTGTTACCAAATCTAACACTATTTCCTTCATATTGGGTAAAGGAAATGAACTTACTTTTATCTCCAGTCATGTGATGAGAGCATCCACTATCTATGATCCATTTATCATTCTTGTTCATCCAGGTTACCAGGGTAGTTGCTTCATCTTCATCTGATTCATCCTTCGTAGCCACATAGACTACTTCATCATCATTCTTGTCAGAGTCTTCTTCAACAATGTAGCATCTTTTGCCTTTACCTTTGTAGTCCTTGTTGTAATCCTTTTTGTTCTTGAAGTTTCCTCCATCCTTGTAATTTTTCTTTTGTGTGCATCTTGCGGCAATGTGACCAACTTCATTGCAACTGAAACAAATGATTGGCAGCTTACCTTTAAATTTTCCTCTTCCTCTATGGAATCTTCTTGCTAGTAATGCCTCCAATTGGTCTACATCATCTTCATCAGTGCTATTGTCACTAGATACATACTTTCCTTTTCCACTCTTTTTCTTTGTTTGCACCTCCTCATTGTCTTTTGTTGTCATCTTGGCTTTGAATGCAGATTCAAAGTTTTTGGCTTGTAGTTGTCAAATTTGGATAGCTCAAAGGCACCGAGTCTTCCAATTATTCCTTCAAATGATAATGTGTTGCCTGGTACACACCTTAGCTCTTGGATGGAATGATACTCTTATAGCATAGATAAGAAGCAAAGTTCTTAGGTATTTTCTACATACTGTTTCTTCTACTAACTGTCCTCCTAGGCTTCTTATGACACTCACCACTTCCTTCATCCTTGCACCATATTGAGAAACATTCTCTCCTTCTTCCATTTTCATGTCATCAAACTTTCCTCTTAGGCTCTCTCTTTTGGCTCTCTTGACATTATCGTCTCCTCCATAGATTCTTGATAATGTTTCCCACATATGATGTGTAGTACCACATTATTTGATGTCATCATACTTGGCATAGCTTAGTGCTGAAGCAATATCTAACATCGCTTGATTATGCTCCTTCTTCTTGCTCATGTCATCTGCAATGAGGGGTCCTGCAGGGTCTACATGATCAACTATGATTGAGGTCTGTGCATAGTCACCTATTGATCTGAGGTGTAGCTTCGTTAGAATTTTCCATGCTACAAAGTTGTCTTTATTTAGCTTGGGAACTTCTCTTTTGGACATATTCATCTTCCTGCTGCTAGTACCTTGAAACAAATTAGTAGTGGGCTCTAATACCAATTATTAGAATTATTTAGAATAACTGAAGGGGGGGGTGAATCATTTATTCAAGTTCCAATAATGTCCAATCAAACTTAATAAAATGAGAGTGAAACAAAAGTACTATCCTTTTTACTTTCTTGTCATGCATGCAAATAAACATTAAACAATCATGAAAAGTAAACATGCATCACACCATAACACGATGGATTTTGGTAACTTAAAAACACTCACAAAATAACTGTGCAATTAATTTCGACCACTTCTGATGGTCTACCATGTTCAAGGCCTGCCCTATGAAAGGCTATAGCACATTGTTAAATGTGACCCTGTTAAAGGATTTCTACACCCTGTTAGGAGTGTGCCCTATTAAAGGACTTAAGAACATTCAACTTAGAATATCACCCTATTAAAGGATTTATATAGAGCTTAGGCTCACCCAAGTCCATGGGATTTACTATCACCCTCTCAAAATAATCTTTTATCCCTCTCTAAGGATCTCCTATCCTCCTCCTAAGGATCTCCTATCCTTCTCCTAAGGATCTCTTTATCCTTCTCCTGGGGATCTTCTATCCTTTTGCTGAGGCTTATCCACCTAGCTATTAAGCTAACCTAGCAATTTAGGATTTCAACATCTAATAAAATGGTAAGAAAGCATTAAAAATGTTTTGACCTGATAAAGATTGCAACTTTAACCTTGTAGATTTTAGATCACTCTTTAGTTCCTTTCTTTGCTGGCTTTTCTCCCTTGCAGTACTTATAGCTTGTTCACCCTTCAAGATCTGTCTCCTTGAGTTCTTCCACTCATTATACCAATGCTCTATATGATCACTTGATCAACTTAGAGTCTTGATGCTCTATCCTTACTCCTCACTATGTCCTATTCTTGACACTTCACACTAACCTTCTCTTGGCTCCTTCACACGACCACTCTTTTGATCAAGTCCCTCTTTTCACTCACTTGATCTCTAACCTATAACTCCTTATAAATAAGTTATATTCTTCATTTCTCACTCAAATCTTAATTTGATCTTGACAAAAAATTATTGCTTTCCCTCCAAATTTCTTCTTCTAGAAACTTCATGATAAATTTATTAGCATTCACCTTGAATTGGTTTGCATAGTTCACATGAAATTCCATGACATCTACTCATCATACTTATCATCCAACTAATTCACAAAATTTGATGTAACAAACTTATCATTACTAATTCTAAAAATCTTGTCTTAACAAATAATGTAGCAACTCGGTATTATTGGTTTACTGATGCTCAACACCTTTTGTGTTACTCGACTCCTTCTATTATTTTATTGGTACTTGGCACCTATAGCATTTCTACTTTTCTTGGCACTTGAAGACTTACTAGGCATCCATTACCTTTTCTTGGTGCTTGACACCTGAACAATTCTGTGTTACTCGGAACCTAAAGGATTGCTCAGCTCACACAAAAGTTGAACTTGCTTGGCTTTACAAATGACTTAGTGTGTCCATTCTTTGTGTCTTAGAGTATGTCATCAATAAACTATTTCATCAATGGCTTAGCTGATCCTTATGCTTAATTACAATATCATAACTTCAACCTTTCTCTAGGTGCTCTAGTTACATCTTATTGATTGCCTCCTCCTTGTCAATCAACCAATTGATAGTACTTGGATCACTTAAGCAATTGTCATTCCTACAAGTAGCAAGTTTGACATCAATGACAAAAAAATGATTGAAAAAATTCTTTACCAGTTCCATTCTTTATTCATGATCTTTTCAATCATTTCCAACAAAAGGCATTGAAGATTATGGACTGTGGTACAAATTTGGAGGAAATTTGGACTTAAAAGTGTTTTATGATGCTGATTGGGCAGGAAACATTGATGATAGAAAGAGTACAAGTGGTGGAGCATTTTTTTTTGGAAAGAAGTTAGTTTCTTGGACAAGTAAATAGGAAAATTGTACATCCCAATCTATAGTAGAAGAAGAGTATGTTGTAGTAGCAGTAAATTGTTCAAATATTGTTTGGTTTAAATAGTTATTGGAAGGCATAAAGGTTGAGATCAAAGAACTAGTTGTTATGTGTTGTGATAATAAAAGTGCAATAAACATATCAAAGAATCTAGTAATGCATTCCAAAACCAAGCACATTGCAATAAAGTATCACTTTGTTAGAGAATTGGTGCAAGATAAAGAGATTAGATTGGAATATGTCCATACAAAGGAACAGATTGTTGACATATTCACCAAGCCATTACCTAAGGATGCATTCTTTTATCTAAGAGGTAAGCTAGGGATCATTCCCCTATTTAAAGATCACTATAATAAAGTTCTAGTGATGCATCAACATGAATGAAGTTGAAGATCTATCAGTTGATGTAGCATAGTCATGGAAACATTGCATATAAATTAGTACTCAAGGTACATTATTAGTCATTTGGTACGTGTTGTCTTTGGCATGTGTTGTCAATGAGGGAGAGTGTACTATCATATCTTTTTGAAATTTGAATTTGTTTGTGGAGAGTTTGTTGTTTAGAAAAGAAGCTATGTAATTCCTTCATCGAGGGAGATTACTACATTAGAGAAGTTTGTGGCATAAAATCTAAGAGGGAGAAATGTTCTATCAAAAAAAATAAAACTTGTTTTCAAATTTCATCTGCTATGACATGTTGTGTTGCCATCAATGCTAAAGAGGGAGATTGTTGGAAACAATTGTTCAATTGTGTGTTGACTTTGATGTTCCACAAATGTCATATCAGTTAGCAGAAAAAGTCTACCAAGTTTAGTTGGTTAGCAAAGAAAATTGCAAAGCCTATCGAGAGTTCCTAAAAGTTACTCTATGGAAATAGTTTTTACCAAGCTCACTTGGGCATTGAAGGATTTTGTGGTAGAAGTCAGTGTTAATTGATCTCACAAGGTTAATGAAGGAAAGTTAGTGTTTATTGAGTTCACTTGGTCTCCAAATTATTTTGTAGAGTTTTTAGTGTTCACCAAGCTTCAATTGGTTAACATTGGAAATCATTTATGGAGCAGTGTTTACCAAGCAGGGTTAGCTAATGAAGGATTTCATTATTTTGGGAAATAAAGCTTAATTGTTTCATGTAATGATTGTAGCTGACTAATGTAATGATTATTGGTAATTTTAACCTTTAAATGAGTTGACTTGATAATCTATAAGGTATAAATAAGAGGTCAAGTTATGAATTCTAAAGTATGGATGAGTGTAATGAGCGAGCATGCAAGTGTTATTATTATGTGAAGAGGAAAGTGTGAGCAAATTTTGGAAAATGATCAGATATCCTTGAGGAGTAGCAAAATTTTATTCAATCAGAAGAGGATCTAGTAAAGTAGAACAGAGATTTGTATCAAAAATTTAGTTGCATCTCATTCAGGTCAAGTCATTGCTACTTTCTCACCATTGTAGTAGTGATTTCTAAATCTCTTAACATAGTTGGTCTAACAACCATTTTTATAAATCCTCTAACAAGGTGATAGTTTTATTGAATTATTCAAAAGACCTCTAGCAAGGCCACTCCTAGTAGGGTGATGAAATCTTTTAACAAGGTCACACCTAAAAGTGTGTTTTGTAACCTTTAATAGGGTTGGCTCCTAACAGGGCTCACTTTAGAAGAGTGAAAATCAGTAGCTAGTTACTTGGTGGTTTTTCCCATATTGGGTTTACATGTTATATCTAGTGTCTTATGTGTTCATGTTATTTCTTTTATGCATGCATGTTAATCACTGTAAATTTTTAAGATCTGTTAAAGATAACATACACTACATTTACTGAGTTACAACATTTTTTTGTATAGCTACCGAATGATAGTAGTAACTAGTTTTATAAGACATCTAAGGGATTTGTGGATTTTTTCTGTGGTAACTAATTCATGCCCCCTCTTAGTTACTCCATATATATTTCCAATAGGATTTATCCACATAAATCAAGATGTAATTAATGTTTGGAAGGATGAGACATTTTAGTGCTATGAGATATTCTATGTTATTTTTGAGTACTAGAGGTAATTGTTATGATAGAGTAGTAAGCTATATTGACTAAGCATATTGTAAGACCTATGGTAATCAACCTAATAGCCATGTAGGTATAAATATTTAAATGCATAGTTTTCAATGCTATATAATCATTTCTTTCAAGTCATTTACACCTACTAGAAAAGCAAGAGCAACCAGGTGATTTGTGCAAAAGAGCTTCAAGTGACTGCAAGGTGATTCAACTACATTATTTGACATTATCATCTTGAGGTATTTTACTTGTTCTGAGTTACTTTGTTTTTCTAATCTTCAAACCCTAGCAAGTTACAATGGTAGTGAGTTCTTTAGCAGCAAAAAGGAAGGAAGGTAAAGAAGTTACAAATGTTCAATTGATTAGAAATGATGTATAAGAACCACTAAAGTTTCATGCTATGCCTATGATAGCTTGCAAGGAAGATTCATCAAGCGCATTGTCAACAATCCCATCAAAATTTTTGATGATACATGATATGAGATGTTGTTACATGTGCAAGTTTGGAGAGATTGGTGACCTTGTAATCAATGAAGCATACCAGAAACTATGTGACAATGGAATTTTGAAGGAGTATAAAATTATTGAGCAGAAAGGGTTAACAATTCCCTAGATTTTCTATAGGTTTTCAAGATAGAATCGATAAAGATAATCTTGAGTTAAATACATGACAATCAACTATGGTTGGAAAACAAGGAGAATTATACATAGGGTAATAGGGTATCCTACCCTAGATAAACCCAAGACCTTGAGGTGCGATACTAAGGAAATGATTGAAAAAGCTACAAGAGCTACATGGAATAAGAGGGGAATGCCCATAGACACTATCAAAGACCCTATTATTGCATTTTCAATACATATGATTGCCACAAGTTCTAAAAATCTAGCCAACTCAATAGCATGCCATGTATTGTAGTAGACCTTAGATACAATTTTTTTAAAAGTGATCACAACTAAGACCTCACCAAGTTGCAACTACAACAACTATTAGAAGACCTTGGAGCAATCAGGAATGCCAAGAATTATTCATGTAACTTTGGTTCACTTCTTGTTTGTATATTTCTCTATGTGCAAAATACATTCCCCACATTTGGTAAAAATGTATGGAAGACCACTCAATCAATTAACCAACAAATAGGGGATTACATTGATCAATTGGAAGAAAACTTTGACTCAATAATGACTAGTTATTTTAAAGACTTAAAGAAGTAAATGAAGCAAAGATCATGGAAACCTATATCTCTTGTGAAGCAACATTACAGTGATGTTTGTTTCCTAGTAGATGTCGAATACACTCATGTACAAGTAGTTACTCCTAGGGTGAGATGGCTGAGACCCCTACCTTATGAGGTGAATGTAGATGAAGCATTAGCAGCCATCACTAGATTATTAGTAGCGGACATATATTAGAATTCTATGGAATTTGGATAGTATGAAGAGGAAAAGGAAAGAATAAATATAAACTTGGAGATTGCTACCATAGCTAAAAATAACAATAAAATGATGAACAAACTGGAAGAGAAATTTGGTGAAGAAGAGGAAGAAAGTCAAGGACCTTTAGAACTAACTCAAGGGATAGGTGAAGACTATGATGTTGATGAGGAAGAAGTTGAGGAAGAGGCAAAAGAAATAGGAAAAAAAAGAAAAGGATAGAAGAAAATATTAGAGTCCAAAAAGACTCCAAAGAAAGATTAAGAGAAGTCTGTTGCACCTTTAACAAGGTCAAGCACACGAATGACCACTACGCTAGCAAAAGAATCACAATTAAAAGGTAATTTAAGGAAGAATGATAGTGGAAAGCTAAGAAAGCCTAAAAAGAGAAAAAAGAGGAGTCTTAGACTCTAAGATGAATCAGTTGAAGATAAGAAAGAATCAGTTAATATGAGTTATTATAAAGTTGTAACAATCCCTCATTTGAAATAGACAACTTTTGCAAAAATGTAAAGAATAATGGAGCTTTGTCAAGATTTCAACATATTGATTTTGATAAGTTAGATAATGGAGAAAAAAAAAAATATTGTAGAGGTTATATATGATATGATGGCTACATTTAAGACTACTCCATTAGAAATTGAAAATTTACTACCTAAGAGCTTGTATGAGCGAGTAGAACAAAAATGGAAATTCAAAATGACCACTAAAAATAAGATAAGTGAGGCTACTTTAGCCCAATTTATGCCTAATCTAGACAAGAAAATGATTGCAAAAGATATAGAAAAGTATAAAGGGATATTTACTCCTAAATACAGGGCTTTTCACATTTTAAAGAATCAAGTTGAAGAGGTGGTAACCCAAAGTACATTACTTTGGAAATCAATCTATGGGTTGACCAAAAAAGTAGTACAAAAGAAGGAAGAAAAAAAAAAAGGAAAACACACAAGAGGACACAAATGTTAATATGTCATACACCAGTCTTCCATAGAAAGAGAAATAGAATGAATAGGACTCTATAACTATTGAGGACATCATTGACAATAGTACACAAAATGTTAATCCACTTAGTAATGATGACATTAAGAAATTAGCACAAGAATCTACCAATGCACCTATTCCATGTGTGAATCCTATCTTGATAAGGGTCGATGAATCTCCAAGGTTGAGGTTTCACCCTCTGAGAAGCAAGAGAGATACATCCATTATGCCCCCACATGTTGCAAAAGATAAGGAGAAAGAGTCACATGAACAACCAACATGTCAGAATGAAGTTTTGGAGAAGAAACATGAGCATGATGAGGGTGATAATGAACCATCTTCAATACCAACATTTTTCATTGAGATGACAGAGAAAGAGATAGATACACAAGCCACATCATTGCCTACTTTACAAAGCTTAGGACTACTACTAGTAGTGGTAATTGATAAATAGGGTTGTGCAGAAGAGAATAAGGGTAAGGAAGATAGTCCTACACCCACCTCACCAAAACCTATTGAAGAAAATAAGGAGGATGAACAAGGAGAGGATGAAAAAAATACTACTGAAACCAAGGATTAGGAAGTCATGTAGACATTGGTTACCTTGCCAATTATTACACCACCTCCTAGCAATTAGAATCTTCAAAGATTGAGTAATCAAGAAACTCCATTACAAATTTTAGTACTAAGTACCAACACACACCTAAGAATTATAAGAATACATCATATGAGGATGTTAGTTTTTATGAAGTGATTGTGTTGCCATAGTTCAATCCTATAACATTCACACTTAATGAGATGGAAGTTCTTCAAGAAGCTCTAGAAAGAAAATCAAGGCAAGAGAAGCTTAGGAGGGAGGATAAGAAAAAACAATTTTTGCATGATATTAAAGATATTTTTGTAGGTGCTTTTGATATTTCATATTCATTACCCAATAAGCTTATCATTGGACAACTAGTTGTACATATAGTTGATAGGGTAAAAGATGAAGACTTGGAGGCTAATTTCAAATTATTGGAATGGTTTGAAAAGAAGTTTCACACTAAGGTCATGGATAAAATCTCCAGTGCTACTGAACTCAAACAGGTTGACTTGTCAGCAAAGATGGAGAGTGTGAAGAAAACTTTGGAAAATATCTATTCTCTATATACTAAACTTTTCAATGTTGATTTATTTGCACAATAAAATCAACAAACTATTCATAGGTTGCAAGAAGAACTGAATTCTATTGGATCTACATTGAAAACATCTCCTAGCACTAGTCAATTAAATTTTCAAAGATTACTCCTTACACAAGAAATACTTGTTGGGTTGTAAGATAAGGATGCCAAAATTAGATCAACTTTGATCAGTAATCAGTCCATATTGACCCCTCACATGAAATTTTTGCAAAGAGGGATCACATATGCAAAGTCATTATTGAAGAAAGATTCCCATATTTTGATTGAAGAAGGCCTAGTGGACATGGAAGAAAACTTGGAGATTCAAATTCAATCTTTGCATGTAGCTAGAGATAATTGGGATTCCACCTTGGGAATCATTATGTGGGTCCAAAAAACATTTTTAGATAAACAAAATGTAAGTGTATTGCCCAAAATTACATAAGTTTCAAAAAATGGGGGAATTTATGTAAATGGGGGGATGCAATATATTTTGATAAGAAACATTTACTCAAGGGGAGTAGCAAGGAGAAACAAGGTATGAGACAACATGAGACAACATTTTTTGTAGATTTTGAAATTTTGTATATAGATCGAGCAGATATTATACATTGTATGAATTTTGTGTGCAACATAATATATATTCCATGACAAAGTATTTTTGTCACTCATGTCAAAGGGGGAGATTGTTGATCTCATTGTGGTTTTGATAAGTTCGTGAAAAAATACTCGTCATTATTTGGAAGAGGCAGTCTGTCATCATTGTGATCATGTTACTACTTAGGTTGAGAAAATAGAGTATGTTGAGCACAAGTGTTCAAAAAATACATGCCAAGCTGATATGAAAAGTTAGTATGTGTTGAGCAATAGTTAGTGATGAGCTAGGTTTCAAGAAAATAGTGAATGTGAGTCATTTAGGCACCAAGCAAAGAGTTCATTCTAATTTATTTAGGACCTAAGAAAATAGTATATCTCGAGGCATTTAGAGGTTGAATGATAGTAGAGAGCATAGTTAAGGTCAAGCATCAGAAGCCTATTAATGTTGAGCAACTAGATTTGGACATACAAGTTTGTAATGGCACAAATTTGTATGTAAACTATTTTTGGCCAACATGATTTTTAAGTTACAATATTAAGATATAAGGACCAACTCATATCACACATCCCAAGATTACCTAAGAAACCAATAAAAAAAGGGAAGCTTAAGGTGGTAATAATAATCAAATAGAGTCATTTATTATGACCTAAGATTGTCTCCAAATGCCTATTTAAAGAGGAAAACCCTAAGGAGGAGTCACCATGAAGCAAAAAAGACTAACATATGTGAAGAAGAGGGAATGTTAAGAGAGAAGGAGGCATTCATGATGGAGAAGATGCTTAAGTAAAGGATAAAAAATGCAAAACTAGTTGATTAGAACATATGTAGTAAGTTGAGAAGACAAGCAATGAAGGGCCAGATAAGAGAAATTTTATTAGAAGGATCAAGATATAACTAGAAAAGAGGAGATTTGTTATATAGTGGAAGATGCTAACTAAAGGATCAGGTACTAAATCTTTTTGACAAGTGAAATAGGGTAAATCTCTTAACAAAGTGCTTACTTAATTGTGAGTTTAAATCATTTCATCTAGGTAAGACCTAATAGTCTTTTAAGCCTTTAACAAGGTAGACTTTTCATAGGCTATTATCATAGATTACAATCAGAATTTTGTAGCCATAATTGGTCACAACAATAGTGAAGATTTGTGGGTGTCATCCTCACCCCAGTCTTACCTTCACCTTGGAGGGTTTCTAGGTGACCAAAATCTTTTGTGATACATGTATTGATTTACATTATGCTATGGATGTGATGTGTGGTTAGATATATTTTATTTTATTTGATAAGTTATGAGATGGATGAATGGTGAAATGGTTTTTGTGGTAAAAGTTTTAAAGTATTGATTCATCCCCCCCCCCCCCTCAGAACTTACTTTCCCATTTATATTTCTACTAATTCCATGCATTAGCCAAGGCTAAAAATTAACTAAAAGAGAGGTATAATATTAGGGAGAATAAGTGCAAGTGCCCATTTTAACTCCAAAAATAAAATTAATTGAATTCTAATATTACACCAAGTAGAAGTTAAACCCTAAAAAAAGTAAATACTAAACCTAAGACAAATTAAACTCAAATCCTATAGAAAATTTGAACCTATCTCTAAGACTATTGAAAATCAATCTCTGACTATAAACCTAATTAATTAAGAAATAAAATGGAAACCTAATTGTATTTATTGTATAATCTTCACATTGAGTAAAATCCTTGATATATTTAATCAACCCTAACACCAAGTGAACCCTATCAATTATTAAATGTTAAGCCAAATTGAAACATAGCCTTAAACCTAATAAAATACTAGACTAGAGTGAACCCCAAACCCAACTCTAAATCAATTAGAACCCTAACCTTAACACTAAATTGAATTGAATCCTAACAATAAAAATCAAAACTAAACTCAAACTAATCAAAACATAATCATAATAATAAACCAAATTATATATTATAACATTAAAATAAAACTAAAACATATATGTGGACCTAATTGAATAAAAAATTGTACACTAAATCAAAGTGAACAATAATCCTAACCCTAATTAATGCTAAATCAATATTGAACCCTAAACCATACATTAAATTGTATTTTCTTTTTACTAGAAAATCCTAAACGTGTTTCTATTTGCATCCTATAAAAATCTAATTCTATATATAATCTCGACCCTAACATGAACCAAAGTGAACCATATCCTAGAATTCAACAAAATTAAAATCTTGGTGCTAAACCAAAATGCAAATTGAACCTAACTATGTAAACCTAATTAAATAGTTAACCTAAGTAAGCCTTGAACCTAAACCAAATAGAACTATATCCATAAACCAAAACCCTGATCTAAAAGTTAACTGAAAGTTAACACTAAAACTAATTAAACTATAATCCTACACCTAATTGATTACTAAACCTTCGAATAAATAAAATCTTATCCTAAAGATAAAGCTAAATTTAAAAAATTAGATGAAAATGTGGCCCTAACACTAAGTCAAATAAAATACTAGAACCCTACTCCTAAAGAAAAATAAATCTCAATCCTATAAATAATCAAAATCATATTCTAAATCTTATTAAATCAATATTATCATTTTAACATTAATCCTAAATCTATGTTTTATAGTTCAATTAGGATTAGCTATACTTAGGATTATAGTTCTACCATTGTTGTTGATTAGTATTATGATTAAGATTGCACTTATATGATGAGAATTAGGATAATAGTTAAGTATAGGGTTCAATATAATTATAATCAACTTTATGGTAACATTTCAAATAAATAAGTAGGATTAAGGTTTAGTTAAGAATAGTTTCTATTTTGGGCTAGGACTAGGTGTTACAGATCAATTATGTTAGGGTTTAGTTAGTTTATAAATAGTGTTAGTGTTAGTGTTCAATTAATTCTATGGTTTAATAAGGATTACAAATATGAAAATTGTCAAATTGATGTGGAAGTGCACAAAAATGGTTTGAGGCCAAAAGGGGGGTATAAGTTGCCACTTTTTTTTGGAAATTAGAAAAAAATTGAACTTTAACAAGGAATTGAAGATAATTGGACTCAATATTTGAAGATATGACTAAAAAAAAGTAGTAGTCCTCTGAATCTAATTTCATAACTACCAAAATTTTGTTATATGGTGATGTTTACGACCCTCATAAATGGGGAGCATACAAAGTGGTCTTCTTTTTCAAGTAAATTTATAACATAGTATCAAGTGTGCTCCAACTAAAATCTTAATTTTTTTTCTTGAATTGTTTTTATTGACATGTTCAAGAGTTAACTAACACTACTTAGTTTATCCCAAATTATTTTGGT
The DNA here is from genome assembly GCA_028749045.1 of Cupressus sempervirens. NCBI lineage: Eukaryota > Viridiplantae > Streptophyta > Pinopsida > Cupressales > Cupressaceae > Cupressus > Cupressus sempervirens. The sequence goes on from CM053789.1 coordinate 905,425,919, forward strand.
AATTCTTTACTCTATATTTGGTTTATTTTGGATTTTGGAAGTGGATTCATCTCGAAAATGTGAAATTTTGTTGTGGCACCCTTAGAAATCATTCAAGACTAATAAAAAATCATTTTTTTAAAAGTGTGTAGAATGGTATGTAGTTTCAAAAAAAGTAACTTTTTGTAAGAAATAATGAAAGAGAAAAAACCTATCCCCAAAATACTACACATTAGTTTTAATAGAAAAGGGACACACATTGAAAAACAAGTTATTGATGAAAGAATTAACATAATTTGAATTCAAAGAAAATTAGTTTATATAGCTATCAAAGATATGTGTAATATTATGTAACTTGATTCTCTCATTACATAACCATGAGTAAACTAGATGGCTAACACACATCCAAATATATGTTAATTTTGTATACTTGTTAGAAAACACGTCTCAGACATTTTTGAGATGTTCAAGCCTTTGGGTTAGATGTCCAAGGAAAATGAAAGCCTTAGGAATGATAATCTATGAGAAATAAGATAGTGCATATGCACTATATAGTGTATAGTGCACACTATATAGTGTGTATGCACTGTAGTGTGTTTGCACTATGTAAAAAATGAAAAATTCTTTATAGGCAATATACTATTGAGAAAGGCCCAAATTTTCTATTTTTTTCCTATATGAACCCTACTCATTTATGACATAATTTTTCTTTTCATGGTTTTGAAGACAATAAAAGTGCATAATCTATAAATTTGCACCATTAGTTTACATATTATTCCATATTGAATTGGGAAAGTCAATGATTCAACATCAAATTTGATCATTTGAGGTAAGTTCCACTATTTTTAATTAGAAATATCAATAAATATCAATGATAATTTGAAATATTATAATAGATTTTAATTTTAATTTGATACATTATATAATTTTTTTTGTAATTGTAATTCACATATTTTAATGTTTTGATGTGTAGAATTCAACATCATTCCAAGAAAATTTAAAAAAAACTCTAACACTAGAAGAGTTTGAGAATGATTTTTTGAAGAAAAGAAAATAATGAGACTAAATTGTAAACAAAAAAAGCTACAATTTGTGAGCAAAGAATAGACTTTGGATGAGGAACATGAACCATTAATACTAATTAAGAGAGATTTAATGTTAGAAATAAAAAGAGAATATATGAGATTCTTGCACTGAAGAAAACAATTCAATTGTGAAGATGTTGGTATATTATCTATGAGTTTAAAAGTTTAAGTGTCACCATCATATTGGTGGGACAATATCATCCAATATTGGAGTCATACAATCAAACCATTGACTGGTTAGAACAATATTCTAGTAACACAAGAACTGGACATCCTTAAACAATGATTTATTGCTTAAATTCATCATGGTTCTACTTAGAACATCATGCTAGACTCATTTAATGTATCAATCCAAGAATGTAAACTTGAGATCATGACTGCAAATTTTATTCTTTAGTTCTTCTCATTAGTCATCACTACTAAGGTAAAAGTAGTTGCAACAGGAAACTTATACCAGAAACTTATACCAAAAACTAAACTTATAGATTAAATAAATAATGCTTTGGAAATAAACCTATGTTTCAGGATACAGTCAATGGTTCTACTACTAGTGACTATAGGAACAACAATACTTAACAACTCAAAAGAAATTTAATTGAATTCTACCTAAGCATGAGCAAAGAATTCACCTTCCACATGGGCCCCCATAGAACTATGAATGAATTATAACTCCTAGATGGAAATGAAGAACTGTCATATATTCATTCAATAAAACATGGACACAATATAGAATACCAAGATTCTTACTCTATTGCTTGACTATAACATGAATGTCTAAAACAAAACATCTAACTCTCTTGGAAATAGAAGTTCCATCTTATTTAAAGGAAACTAAGAAAAATAGAATACCTACAAACTATGTCTTCCATTACATAGCATAAAAACTTTTAGCTTCAAGAGTGACAACATCATTTATGCAAGAAGATAAACCACATTCAATGATTAAGAAATATAGGAATGCTCGGAAACTAAACTAACCTGGACTAAATCAGCAACTACAAAGTGATGGAAGGAGGGGAGCTATAAATGAACTCTGAAATAGTCACCCACCTTGAAAGACCCACTCATCCTTTAGTCTGTGCTCCTTGTTTGACTTATTCTTCCTACAAAGGTTAACACAAAAAAATCCAAAACATGAATCCAAGGCATAGATCATAATAAGTTTTTCCTATTTAAATTTAGCCTTGTCACACAACTATAGGAGGTCTACCCATTAAATCTTAGAGAAGAAATATACCATATTTATCATGACATTCATTAATCTAGATATATATTCAATATTGTCTTTAAGTTTCATAAGCATCAAATATACATATAATTAAAACTTATAAACATAAAAGATTGTATCATGTTCATGAAAAACCATAAAAACTATAAGATATTCAAGTTTGTAATTCAAAAATCATAAACAAAACATCCCAAAAACTTGACTCATCAATCATGTTGAAGTTACATCATTGTGTACATATGATAGTGTACATTCTCTATTGTGTCATCTTGAAGGAACAACATTAACAGATGAAGTTGGTGAGGATCCATGTTTTACATCTCACTATCAAGATATAGCATCTTTAGTTGAAGGTATGCAATTCACCTATAATATTATTGATGTCCCTAATGTTGTGTCTACTAAAGAGTTCAAATTACCTCCTACAATTTTTTTTTATAAAAGATATGAAATATCGTATTGATATTGGTTCTAATAGTTTGAAATAAATAATTGATAAGATCCTTAGGTTTACATTTCAAAGAAAAGTGAATCATATTTGGAGATTATTTTTTCAAGATTTAAATACAACTAGAAGATATCAAATATTTGTTAAAATATTGAGAAATCTGAAACATAGGCCCATAATGAAGATTCATAGGCTAAGAAAGATGGATGAGTCGAGTGAAACAATTTTTCTTTAAAAAAATTAATGATTGTATATGAGAAAGTGGCCTCTATGTCACACACCAAGAATAATAGTACCACAACATGCGTACTTACGTCAATAATGTGGGGCCCATTTTCCATTGCACCAAAAAGCCATGACTATTAGTGAACATGGAACACCACATAATTAACAACCTATGGGCAGGGGAGTGCGTCGTATCACCCAACAATCTCCCCCTCGACGTGCATACCAATTGCTTACGCGGGTCGGGAAGGCACGAGAGAGATTTGAACCCATGACTAAGCCAAAACCAGGCTCTGATACCAATTGTGGGGCCCATTTGCCGTTGCACCAAAAAGCCATGACTATTAGTGAACATGGAACACCACATAATTAACCACCTGTGGGCAGGGGAGCACGTCGCATCACCCAACAAATAATAGTAAACATTGATATGAATAAATCTCAACTCATTAGAAAGACAAGAAAAACATTTTAAATAAGTAGAAATTCTCAATTAAGGGTCACTGGAAGGCATGATAGAGTGGAAGATTGAAATTAGAATGAGTTGTGGGAATATTTTGATAGACTTCCACAAAAGGATAAAGCTTGAAATTGTTGATTAAAGGTTTTTGGAAAAATAACACGCAATTCCCTCCTAATCAAAGAGATGTTGTAAGAAGGAGGATTAGTAATCAAATCCATGCTCCACGTCTAAAACATTTTTTTGATATAACTTAGACAAAATTGTTTGCCAAATTTATAGGAATATAATATCAAATTAAAATTAGTCAACACTTTTTTGAAATGGGTAAATGTTTTTATGTGAAGATAAATCACACATGAACAACTAGGGTACATATATAGAATTCTCTAACCATTTTGATGCAAATATAGGCATATATGTGTCTTTGAATTTTAATAATGTTTTTTAGGATTGTAATATAATTGAGTGACCTAAATATTCAAGGGAAATGATATCTACCACTTAATGTAGAAGAATGGATACTAAACAATTTTACAAGTTGTCATGCTTGAATACAACAGGTATAATTTGTGGCAGCTTGAAACATTTATCAGTTTGTCAACATATGGGGATTGAGCATGCAATTGTGAATGAAATAGTAGATTTTGGAAAATATTAAACTTGATATATGCTTTAAAAGATGGAAAAGAGGGTAGAAGATGTGATTTAGTTATTGAGAATATTCTAGTGTATGATTTCATGAATATTTTTCATGAAAACATTAAGTGTGAGTATGAAATGCATATGCATAAGGATTGAAGGTTGGATTTATAATTCATTTTCTGAAAGGAAATGGTGAACCACTTGATACCATTGTTTGAGTTGTCAACTTGTAGATAACTACACACTACAACTAAAAAATGAAATACAAGCTAAGTATTATATGTCTCAATAGGTTTTCATATGTTTTCATATATATCCATGCATGCACCTACAATTATAGAAAAGGAAAGGAAAATATTAAGGGAGTATCATTTTTACTATACTAGTTATTGGGACCATTCTACATAGTTTGTACATGGCTTCTTTCAACTATCCTATGGTCATTTGGCTAATAGAGGCATATCATATCATTGACACATCATATGGTCAAAAAATTATGCATCACAATTCAAGAATTCTTAGATATTTTATTGGCTAAGAAGGATACATCAGATCATTGGTATTCAATTTATGTGAAATTTTAAAGAGGCTAATCATGGAAAGAGAGAGCACAATTGTGTAGATGGATGTATCAAAAGAGTCATAGCTCATGAAGAATTAAAGTACAAAGGTGGTTCATAGTTATTTTTGGTTGATAAAGGAAACTAATAGTACACCATATGAGGATTGTTGTACAATGATGTGATCAATAAGATATACTCATTTGGAAGGTCTAATGCAGGCTAATGGAGTATACATACATGATATGTGACATGCATTTGTCCATCACATGTAGATTAGTATTATGATGGTTGTAAGTCAACTGAATGAGTCGACAAATGACAAACTCAGTTGTTGATGCTAGTTGACTCCTATCATCATCCAACAACACTTAAAATGGTAGAAATGGAATCATCCATTGATTTTGACCACTTGTCTAATTTGGTTAAACAAATTAAAATATTAAAGTTTATAATTAATATGCACATTTTTTTTACGTTGAGATAACTATTTGGAAATTTAAATTTTTTTGAGATACTCTATATCTTTCTCTTCTTGTTAAAGGTGGATGATGGTGGTTTTTACCTTAGATAACCTTTCACTTTCCCTTTCCTAAGCAATTTTCCTACACTTATGGCTAATTATGTCAGAAGGGTCATTCTTGGATGTCAAGTGTACCTTTGGTGGAGGGGAATTTACTTCTCTTACTTCATTGGATCTACTAGAGGATCTAGCATTTTTGCAATCTTCTAGGCCTAGGATTCCTAGGATAGAACCAGGCGAGGTTGGCCTTAAACCAAGCTAGAAAAGTGTGCTAGTGGGAATGGATTTAGGACCCACACATGGCTAAGGGTCAGGTTGGGTGGAACTAAGATCAAGTGCGAGCTATAGTTCCTCGGCCTCTCCCCTACTATTGTGATGCAGAAGGTAGTCTATTGGTATATGGCATTGAAGGTGACCTAGGTGAAGATAAACTAGAACCTATGGCTTTGTAGCTAGTCATGTTTTGCATCCAACTTCATATGTGGTTGGATATTTTTCTAAGGCTATTGTATCGACATATGATGGTTTTGACCTTAGAGAGGGGTGTGTTAACCTAGCTACCAAAGGGCCATTCAACTATAGTATAACCATTGGGAGTGAATTACTTATAGAATTATAGGTTCATCTTGACCTACTTCTATGTTCTTCACCTTGCAAGGTGAAGTGGTTATAGGGACAAATCAATGGTCAATGCCACTAAAAAAATCTCTTTGTTGGGGGACACTAGGTGGAACAAAAGGAAAACACATCAATCTAGGACTTGGGGTGATTGGTTATTCCCACTATCTTGCATGGGGACTTTGTTCTAAAGATTTCATTTCCAAACATGATAGTGGAAAATGTTTCTAGAAGCTTTTTGCTAAGTCTCATGGGAAGATCTCTAGGCTATAGACCAACCAAAGAGATAACTAGGAAATAGGTCTCTGAAAGATGGAAGTTGAGAGGATTGATCATGGTTACTACCATGGAAAGGGAAATGTTCCTTTTAAAATTCAAAAATGAGGAGGATCAAAACCAAGTTTTGGTGGGTTCCTAGAGATTGGGGAAACACAATCTTGTCATGGCTAAATGGAAGCCTAGTTTCAATCCTATGTTGATTCATAGAGAATGTCCCTAGTTTAAGTTCACCTCTTTAGCTTGCCATTAGAATTATAGGATGAAAGGTCTTCTAATAGATCAGGGATTTAGTTAGTCACTTCATTAAGGTGGAGGGTACTACCCAAAATAGGTCTCAATTAGGATTTTGCAGACTTTGTGTGAATGTTACAGTTAATAATATGCTCCCTAGTTGTATTATTTTGAATTCAAAATGGAAAACTTGGAGACAAGCTATCAATTATGAGAGTACAAAATTATATTTCCAAAGATGTAAATAGTATGTCCATGTGGTCTCTAAATGCAAAAGAAGTCTTGGAAAAAGGGAAGATAAAGAGAAGGAACCCACAAAATGATTAGGTGTCCTAGTTGTGAGTCTTGATGAATCCCTAATGATGTCCCATGACTAGACCACATGGAAGGGGGATTTGGGTGGGCCTATTAACAAGGATCTAACTGACCTCTTGGAGAAGGGAGAATTTTAGAATAAGACTAATGAGGCAATATTTCCCTAGGTTAGTAAAATACTCAACAATCTTTTGTGTGATCCTTCAGAGGCATGTGGGCTTTGCATGGAGGCTATGGGGAAAGGATGACCCAAAATATTGAGATATCATTGTCTTAGACTACTAAGAAAAAGGAGACACAAGCCCTCTTAGAGTATGGTCAAGTGAATATGAACACATTGGAGGAGAAGGAGGGGTCAAGTTGCTACCCACCACATGGCACTCTTATGATTAACCTCCCATTTATTGAGATTCATATGGATTCTGAGTTGAGCTCCTCACCCTCAACACTAGGTACCCCATTAGGGATGGATGAGGGTGGCAAGAACCCTAAAAAAAGGAACATGGTCAACCTAAGGTGGATGTGGGCTTGGAAACAAGGATTGGAAGGCCCACAACAAGGGTTGTAAGAACCAAAGATACCTCTCAAGACATAGCTAATGGTTCCTAAAGGATCTTGGAGGATACTTTGAGAGGTAAAAAATGAAATTAATCTCTTGGAATATTAGGGGCTCTAATAGATTGAGAAAAAAAATTGTTTTCAAATCTATGATCAAGGATCATATTATAGATATAGTTCTCATTTAAGAGGCTCCAAGGGTGAAATATACGTATAATGAAGCCAAGGATGCTTGTGGGGGTATTGCTACTATGTAGAAACCCAAAAAATTTGAATTAATGGAGCTCCATTGTCACCCCCACTTCATGGTAGTTTCCTTTAATGATGAAGGTCAAATCTAGGTTCTTTTCAACCTTTATGCTCCAAACACTAAGGTTGGACACCTTTAGCTCTAGGATGAAGCCTCTAATTTCATGAATAAATAGAAGGATACCCATTTCGTGTGTGTAGGATATTTTAACAACTATTTATATGCTTCAGAGAAGAAGGGTGGTGTAGATGACAACTTTGAGAGCATACAAGATCTAGAGGTTTTCTTGAGTGGAAATGACCTCATGGATATTGAGAGATAAAGAGTCTAATATAACTGGTCTAATAATAGGATGGGAAGGAATCTCATTTAGTTATGGCTTGATAGAGTGCTAATATTAGTGAGATGGGATATCTTACCTTACACCTCCCTCTAGATATTCCTAAGGTTTGTCTCTAACCACTCAATTCTCTTATTCACTTGGCATTCTAGTAATCCTCATAGGAAGAAACTTTTCCAATAAAAAATCATGTGGCATTCACATCTCAAGTTTAGGGACTAGATCGACTATTGGTGGTGTTGTGATGTGGAGCCTAATCAGACTTAGAGGTTTATTCAATGTAGTTTTAGTCCAAATTATTTCTACAGGGTTTTGGGGATAGTGCCCCCAAGGCGAGGTCAAGGGGTAGTGCCCCTTGCAGGTCTTAGAGAAACACCCCAAGTGTGTGCCCTATCATAGTATAAGGTGGGTGAAATGTCTCCTTTCTAATTCTTACATCATATTTGCATTCTCTAATTAGATTTTTAAATTAAACAAACAACACTTTGAAATATTATATAATTTCTAAAATAAACCTAAATAAGATATATGCTTGAAATAGAGCTGAAAAAATTCACAACTTCACATATTATTGATAAATATGAAAGTAGACATTTTTATAGAAAATTTTCTAGCATAAGGGCCTAAAAATGACATTTTTAGATCTGCAAAGAGTTTACACAACAACTCCAAAATGGAGGACAAATACAATTCTCTTTGGGTCCTAGGAAACAACACAAAATAGCTCGAAAACACCATAAAAAACTAGTAATCTATCACAGAAGTAGAATCATTACCCAAGACATATATTCAGATCTATTTTAATAGTAAAAAGGATGCAATACAATAGAAAACTAAACTGATATAAAAAAACTCAACTGGAAACACCAAATCCTTACAAGAAACACACCTAGAGACTCACAAATTTGCACTACTTAGCACAAGGGAAAACTCTACATGAGCTTGCACATGGAATGGCCTCAAATTCCCATCCTTATCCTTCCTAGAAACCTACAAACTCCTATCTTTAGGTCTCCTTCTCCATAGGTTTGACAGCCTCTAAACAACAACAAAGTAATGAGCCAAAAATCAAGTTCTAATATGAGCCTGAAATGTCTCCAAACCCCTTTAAAGAGGGAACAACCCTAACTCATGAACAAGAGGGGTGAATAAGATATATTTTAATAATATTTAACATTTATTAATCCATTAGTTTCCAAATAGTAGCCCCTTGTCCCAAAACTTTTCTTTTGATCCCACCAGCCTTAGCAAAAATTATTAATTTTTTAATTATTTTGAAAAGGGGACATTATAGTGGGGTTGAAGGGAAATGCCCCCATGGGGGTTTTCAAGGGTTTTTTCCTAAAAGCCAAAAATGGCCTTACTATTGTAAAAGGTGTTATTGTTATTTTTCTATTGGATGACTTATTCTAGCCCTAATTTTATAACTATCAAAAGTTTGTATAAAATGGCTTAGGGTTAGGGATTTCATAATGTATGGTGATATTGTAGCTTCTTGTAGTGGTATTGTGTTGTAATGAATTGTATATTGTAATCACTGGATAATAATATTGTACCTATTATTGGTGGATGTAGCCCAAGGATTGGGTGAACCAAGTTAAATCTTTGTGCCTTTTTTTCTCTTATATGTGATCTATTATTTTTTGATATTGGCTATATTTACATGTATCTGTTACTTCTATTTGAGGTTAATCATAAAAGGTGCTATCAAAGCCAGACTATAGTCATTGTTTTTAGCTAAACTATCATTTTTTTTAGCTATCCTATGTAGAATGTCTCACAGTTGAGTGGGAGCAATAACATATGGGGGTAAGTTGAAGGTTGAGAATTTTGATGGGCACTATGAGATTGCTTCCCATCCAATTATTAGATAGGTATATTGGATTTTGGTACATGAGTGAGAAAGGTATGAAATTAATTCATTCAAAGAAATTTTTAGCATGTCTGAAATGTGTCAATATAGATTTCTGTCAAAGTTGTGTGTATGGAAAATAAAAGAGAGTGAGTTTTGTAAAGAGTGGGAAGGAAAAAAAAGATAAGTTAGAGCTTGTGCATACAAATGTATGGGGACCAACTTAGGTATCTTCCCTTGGTGGCTCTCATTATAATGTTACATTCATTGATGATGCAACTAGAAAAGTACGGGTTTATTTTCTTAGTCATAAATATGATGTATTTCTAAATTTTAAGCAATGGAAATGCTTGGTTGAGAATGAGATTGGTAGAAAGATAAAATGTCTCAAATCTAATAATGGTGGTGATTGTTGTAGCAAAGCGTTTTGAATATTATTGCTCCAATAATGGTATTTGTAGATAGAAAATTGTTCCAAGGACTCCATAGGAAAATGGAGTGGTTGAACACATGAACAAGATAATAATGGAGCATTCAAGGAGCATGAGGTTACATGTTAGGATTCCCTTAAACACATGGGTAGAGGTTGTTAATATTTTTGTATATTTGATTAAGAGAGGTCCCTCTAATCCTTTGAATTGTGGTATTCCAAAGGAATCAAGGACTAGTAAGAAGGCGAGTTATTCTTTTCTCAAAACCTTTAGTTGTGAAGCATTTGCACATATTGATTCTGGAAATAGAACAAATCTAGAAGCTAATTCAAAGAGATGTGTATTTGTTGGATATGGCATTGATTGATATTGTACAAAAATTTGTTGCAGCAAAATGAGAAGAAAGAAAATGATTATGTAGTGCTGGATAATACTTCAAAAGATGATGTTCCAATAGTCCCTCATGGTTTGCAACAACTTCAAAAATAAATACAACACACCCCAGTCAATGCTAGATAGTCAAAAAGGCTAAGTAGACCTCCAAAAAGATTTTCTCCCTCTTTGTACTCTATTTTACTAATAGATGCTGGTGAACTTGAATGTTATGATGAAGCTATGTAGGTGGATAAAAAGATTATGTGGGAGTCTACAATGAAAGAAGAAATGGACTTTTTGCTAAAAAATCAGACATGGTACTCATGCAAGTTGCCTATAGGTAAAAGGAATTTACAAAATAAATGGGTTTATAGGTTGAAAGAAGAGGATGAAGGTAAGAAAAAAATTATATCTAGGTTAGTGGTAAAAGGATTTGTACAGAAAAAGGGCATTGATTTTGATGAGATATTCTCCCCTTTTGTTAAAATGACTTCTATTCACACTATTTTAAGAATTGTGGAACTGAAGATTTGCATTTGGAGCAGCTTGATGTTAAAACAACCTTTCTTCATGTTGATTTGGATGAAGAGATATATATGGTACAACCATATGGATTTGAGGTCACACGTAAGGAGAACTTAGGGTACATGTTATAGAAAATTTTATATGGCTTGAAGCAAGAACCTCCACAATGGTATCTAAAATTTGATAGTTTAATGCTTCAGCATGGATACAATAGGTTTCATTTAGATCATTGTGTTTATTTTAAGAGGTTGGATTATGATAGAGACATTACTTTATGCTTATATGTTGATGATATTCTTGTAGCTGGGTCTAACATGGATCACATTAAGGGGTTAAAAGTGTTGGAAATATAAGAAGAGTAACTAAGAGGGGAGGGATGAATTAGTTAGCACAAAACTAATTCCAAGTCCCTTAGATGTCTATACAAACTTCTCACTAGTCCAAATCCTTGCACTGCTCGGTTAGAACTAGATATTTATTATAACTCAATGTCTTAAGATATTAATGTAAATTAAAATTGAGTAACTTAGTTGTATAACATAAAGCATTAAGAAAATAACATGAATACATGAGACACCAAGCTTTAACATGGAAACCCAATTTGTGAAAAACCACTAATGCAACTAGTTACAAATTTTTACTCTTCTAATGTGAGCCCTATTAGGAGCCAACCCTGCTAAAGGTTACAAAACACATTATTAAGTGCGATCCTACTCGAGGACTTGAATCACCCTTTTAGGAGTGTCCTTATTAGAGGTCAAACACTTTGATATAGAAATGACACATCGTTAGAGGGTTTACAAAATGACTATTACTTGCCAACTCTGTTGAGATATTTCTTCACTGCTACAATTATTAGAGTAACAATGATTGACCTAATTGATGAAGCAACTTACTTTGCATATTTAGATCACTACTTTGGTTTATCCTCTAGATCCTCCTTGTTTAGAATATTCTTTGCAAGTCCTTGGATGTTCTATGTTTAATCAAACATCCTTCTTAATTCATGTCTTTTCATCTTCTTATTTCCACAATTAAATCCACAAATTGACTTGTCATATATATGAAATCTAGTGTCAATTTGGCTTGAATAACCTTTCAAACAAACATTTAAAATCCACTAGGTCAGCTTATATTAATTATTTAATTAACAAAAGTATTCCTCTATCAATCAACTAACAATGAAAATAATCACTCTGTTAATACTGAATTCCTTTGTTAACTAACCTAACTCAGTTTAGACTGAACTCCTTTACTAACTAACATTCAACATGGATTACACTGAATTCCCTTCAATGACCAACTAAACTTGGTTCCTTCTAAATTTTGTTTAGTTGATACTAGATTCATCTTCAATGCTTGAGTGAGCCCGGTTAATACTAGATGTTCTCAGGTAGAGTGTGATATTTGTGGAACATCAATGACAATATACAATTGAATAATTGATTTCAACAATCTCTCTCTCTTTGGCATTGATGGAAACACAACATGTCATTATGTAAAGAAATATTCGGAGCAAATATCCTTAGTTTGATTTTGATTCTTCATCCATGAGAACTCCCTCTAAGATTCTTCCTCTACCATCTTATCTTCAGACTATGTCTGAACCAAATTCTCCCTCTTTCTTATATACAAATTTATTCCTCTAATTATTTGATATGACATCGATCTCTCCCTCTTTGACTTCAAATTCCAAAGAATTTATAAATTTAATTTAAAATGTACCTGATGTATTGATTCATATGTAATGTGCTCTGAAGTTCTTGTATCAACTTGATAATTTGGAAACGAAACTCTTGTTGATGCATCACTAATCTATACTCTAGTGAGCATCAAATAGGAGAGTGACCCATAGCTTACCTCTTAGATACAAAAATCCATCCTTAGGTAACGGCTTGGTGAATATGTCAGCAACCTACTTTGTGTTTACACATTCAATCTGACCTTTTTATCTTGAACTAATTCTCTCAAAAAAAAATACTTGATTGCAATGTATTTTGTCTTAGCGTACATCACTCAATTCTTGGGTCGATTGTACTTGTGTTACCTCAATAGATAACCATTGGTTACTTTATTTCTTCCTTCATTCCTAACAATAGTTGGTTAAACCAAATTATGTTAGAAAAATTAATTGCTATTGTAGACACCTAAATTTGATTACACTATTTTAGTAATCCTATTTAGTTATCTAAAAAGGAATTATTAATTAAATTTCTATTTAATTAATCCTTTTTCATCCCCTAGTTGATTAATTTAATTAATCATCTATAGTCCTAATTGATAAATCAAATAATCTATTATTTATCAATTAAATCCTTTTCTCCTATCTAATTCCAAAAATCCCCATTTATTAAATAAATCTATTTGATAAATGAAATCCTCAAATTCAAAAACCCCTAACCTATCTCTAATCCTCCATTTAGCCTAATCCACCCCATTCACCCATACTAACCAAGCTTAGCCACTAACTCACCCACCTTCATTAATGCCATCCACTTGCACATCTCTAACATCCCTAATCTAATCCTAAACCCAAGCCTAATCCACCCCCTAATGTTGTCACATTCCTTAAACAAGTTTAAGACTTTCCTAATCCAAACCAAAGTCTCCCCTCAAAAAACCCAACCACTAAGTCATGAGTGCTCTTACAAAACATAAAGACTCTTACAAGCCCACTCATGACTCTTACACCCATCTTCCACACTCTTCCCTCTTCCACACTCATTCCTCTTACATCCCTCTTACATACTCAACCCCACTCATCATGACTTTAACCAACCCTTTACCCTACCCTCTCACACTCATCCTCCTTGTGACAAGTGTCACCTTCCCATTGGTGCTAAACAAGCACAATCCATGTGCTCCCCTTTGAGTGCATCTTAGCCCTCCTTAAGCCTTCATCCATCCTTGCATCTAAGCCCTCCATCCCTCTACCCCTTAGCCTATAAATTGAATCCCATCCCAAGCCATTTCATCAAAAATCTTTGAGCTAAAGTTACCATGCTATTTTGAGAACCAAAGCCATCAATATTACCCTTATTATGCCAAATTGAGAGCTCACAAAGCTACCAATTTGCCATTACCCATCTCCATTGAAGCAGCTTTTGAGCATCTTGAGCATACATCCACAACAAAAGGACACATCTACAGAATCAAGAAAGCATGGAGTGTTTTCTCTTGTGAGGTTTGCACTTCTTGTTCTCTTTCTTTGTCTAAGCATATATGTGAATTTAGTTTTTGGTTTGTGAATGTTTACTTTATTTGTTAATGTTCTTTGCATACTGATTCTGGTTCTACAGCTATAACAACATATTCTGCCTCTGCTATAGGCTAGGAGATGCAATTTTTCTTTTTGCTTGTCCATGATACTAACCTATTTCCAAGAAAGAATGCTCTTGTAGGGACTAAAAATTGCATGATCAATTTTTTAGTACCATTGAGAAATTGAGCCCCATAAGCATTTTTTGATGAGATTGTACCTGGATGTACCTTTGAGCCCCATGAGGTGTTTAATGTTTCTAACACCTTTCATCTAGTGTGTCTATTTTTTTCATGAGGTTAAATTGACATTCCAAGACATTTCGTGAAGTCTCATTTCGAGCACATTTCAAATCTGTATTTTCATCCTGTGTCAAATAGTGACAGGGGGTTGTGTTCGCAAATGAATATCTCGCATCCAAAAATGTTTCATGACATGCTGCTTTGGGAGTATTTAGTGTCCATACCTGAGAACCTATGTTTCAGATTTCAAGCCATTTCAAGTTCATCTGACTAGGTTTTGAATCCCTCAAATTTGGTAGTTTATAGTTTTCATACATTTACAAAATGTTCATATTTCTGGGAAGCCCTGTTTGTTGAGTTGTAATTTTGACCCAGTTAACCAAAATGCCAAAATTCCTTTTGCATTGGATTATAAATGTCAAATAATTGTTATGTTTCAAGTTTCAACTCATGGCGAATCTGTTTGATCAGTTTTCAAATGTGATTCCAAACGCCATTTATATCTTTTTATTGGTGTCGGCATTTGTAGATTTGTTAGGACCTCTGTTCGAGATGTTATATTTTGAGATCTATGATAGGTGAGAATAAATGGATTGTACCCTTGTGTCATACTATAAAAATATTTTAATTGTGTCAATTTTTAAGTTAGGACGAATCCATTTGCACACTTTTCCAGGTTCATTCCATTTGAAAAAAATACTTTTCTGTTAGTGTTTCCAGTCTGCAAAATCCAAGTAGCCCACTTTGACCGCTGGCCATTTGCGCCCTATTATTTTTCATGAGCCCAAATTACAAATTTATACACTCCTCATGACTGTGAACCAACATCTCAATTTTCATCTCCCCATGTGCTCATTTTCCTAGTTTTCAAAGCCAAATTCGAACCCAGTTTGTTGTTTTCTGACATGTTTATGTGCAGGTGAATTTAAGAAGGCAACTTTGACGGATAATATCTGTTGACCCCAAATTTTTTATGAGATGAGATTCCTCATGGTAAAAGTATGTGGAAAAAAGAATCAGTGTGTCAGATTCTAGAGCTCGATTAGTTGATTTGATCAGCTATTAAGGCCAATCAAAGGACCTTCTGGCATTAAACTGACAGTTTGTAGAAAGTGATAAAATGAGTCTTTAACAGTTAGTCAGTGATCAAATTTGATTCAAACTAGTTTGAGATGATTATTGGGTTAGTTTGATGGTTCAGTTGTTCGGAAATGAAATATTTTTTTTAGATGGACCCATTTTTGGGGTTTGATTGATTCCATCAGGCTGGTAAGGATTATGTGCAAGTCAAAGATTTTGAGAAAGAAATGATAATGATTTTAATTAATTATAATGCTTCATCATATACATTGTCATCTTTTGAGTTCAATAAATATGTTGGATTGAACACTTTGTCAACCATGAAGGAGTTTAATAAATGCAAAAGGCAGGGGGGTATTTGGTTTGATTTAGACCATTTTAAGCATTTTTATGCGTAGAAAAAATAACAAAAAAAGTTAAAAAAAATTTTCCCATAGTTAAGCTCTCATTTTTGAAGATTTTGGCTAACTAACTAAATTGCTTTTTTTTTGTCTCATTGCAGGTTGGAGCACATATGGAACCACTAACCATGTTTCTTGCAGGTTTTCATGTTGCTAAAAAATGAACTTGAATGTTTAACCATTTGTCTTTGAATGCATGTTGCTAAAAAAAAATGAACTTGAATGGTTAAACACATTTTTCATTGAATGAATGTTGCTCAAAAACACACTTTTGAATGTCATGGATTAAAATCATCTTTCTTTGGAATGCATGCTTAAAACAAAAAAAATCCAATCTTGAATGCCAAGGATCAATTAACCATTACAAATCTCTTTTTCACATGCAATCTAGGTAAAGTTTGATTTTTGGACATTTAAGAAACTTTGTTAAGTTAAAATACAAATTTACAAAAATCAATTTGAGTAGTTCCTTGGACTCACCTCTTTTCTAATCACCCATCAAATATTAACCATTGGTTGCAATCTCAGCGCCATTTATGGGGATGGGTCTACTTGAAAAAGGTGTTAAATGTTCCACAATCTAACTCACTCACTTGGTCTTTGAACGTTTGCTTTAACTTTATCAAAATTCTTAAATGGCCAAAAATCTAGATTAAATCGATCACACTTCAAGTTTGGGCACTAAAATTGAACAACAATTGACGTGGAGAGCCTCCGGGCGCGCGCTTGAAATCGAATCTCACACACTTTTGTTTTGGGCTTAAAACAAACTCACACTCAATCTTGAATGCCTTAAAGAAAATTAATCGATATTTGACGTGGAGGGCCTCCGAGTGCGCGAGTTTACTTTTGTTGACCCTAACTCTTCTTATTGTTTGCATTCTTCGATCGATTTACTTTGTTGGCGCTTCAAGTTGGAATTGAACATTGTCTCTTAAACATGAGTGCTTGCAAAGTCTAGATTAGCACACATAAGAGTTAGTTGGTAAAAGAACAAGCGTGTTTTTTAGCCCAAGGTCATCCGAGTCTTCTCTCCCCTTGTCGTCTTTCGAGGCCATCTTGGGTGCATAAGATTAGGATCCAAAACCTTGTTTCTTTTTAGGAGGCCTGCTTGGGGATTTCATCACCCCTTGGATGACCTCAACTCCAGCGCTCTGGTGGAGTATAAGAATCGAGAGGTGAATCGAAAGACACCTCTCTTGGGATCAAGATTTTGTCATTCGGGCTAAGCCTCAAGGAACTTTATACCCTTGAGAAGTCAACGAGGAGAAGTGGGTTACCACTCCTCTCGGCTGTGTGACATCCTTTTGGTCTCATCTATGGATTTGGGCCTCACGTACCTTGCGTATATCGAGGACTCCCTAGCTAAGCCAATTGTCAGCCTTGCAGAAAACCATCTAGGATGTTAATGTGTTTGGAGTGACTGATCGAAACATTTGTAGAACATACACACTCCTTGGCGCAAGTATCACATTCTGAGAACCACAAACTTCTATCTGGGTGTTCCTATCTATTGCTTGTTTTTATTTTACTTGTTGAATGAATGTTTGCCAAACAAGTTGAAGCAAAACAACTGAGTTTTTTCCCAAAGCCAAGCAAATTCAGGAATTTATGTCGGAACAACCCAAACCCAAACAAAAGTTTCACAAGGTCAAACTCAAGCCATCTCTAGCATACCAAGAACTTTCAGCCAAGAGAAAAGAAATAACACCAAGCCCACGAATTTCCAAACTCCACAAAGCAGAGGACAAAGCTACCGATGAAGCACTTCAAGAGGCCTGGTTAGAGCACACCATCAAATTTAGCCAACATCCAGGAGTTAATCCTGCTTATGCCTTACCAACTAGGCATGATTTCTATGATTAGACACCCTTGTTTCTCCACATCTTCTTGGATAAGCTTCACTCTAGAGTCATCTTTGTAGAAAAGCCAGCCATCTTAGGTTATCCCCTTAAGCATTATTAGCTCATCCATCTCATTTAGAATCATACCATCTAGCCAGTAATCGAAAATCTGCACATCTAAGCTTTCAAAATTGTTGTCACCTTGCTAAAAGTTTGCCATTCCTAAAATCTTCCAAATCCACCAATCTCACCAAGGTTATCCCTTTGACAGAGCTTTGTCTAGGGTAATCTAGCTTTGTCACTTGTTATCCCTCATCACCTTGAGCTAAAGGTTGGGATCCGCAAGTGGTCAATCTCGTGTTCTTCCTAAAGGATCATCAGTCCATCTTTAAGTTGACACAATCACCACCAAGCTTGCACATAGGAAAGCAGACCTTTTGCACTTTGGCAACATATCTTTGAAGTTAGAATCCCCAACCCAACCCTCCTTAGGTTTTGTCATATAGCTTTGCCTCAACCTAGGAAATCATTTGCATAGAAAAGCCTTCCCCCTTTTGCATCCAATCAGCATCATTGCATCTCATCCCTAAGAGCATTTTTCATGCCACCCGTCACTCACTTAGCCAAGAAGAAAGAAACAATGGAGCCCTATCATTTGGATCGAACAGCCTCACCCCCCTTGAGCACTCAGCCATCCTTCAGCCTAGAGCAAGCTATGCCATCACCTACTGACATTGAAGCTTTCATGAACCAACCAGGAAATGCAGTATTGGTAAATGCCATTATAGACAAAAACAAAGAGACAATCATGGCTAAATTTCGAAGGGACAATGTAGGAACCTTTGACTTTGGAAGACCCCCTCCATTATCAGATCCATCTCACCCATTGTTTGGGCAGCTACCACCACCCATAGGCTCTTATGATCCAAATTATCCTCAATATATTCCAAAAGAAGAGCCTCCAGCCAATCCATATGACCCAACAGACCCAAACATACCATCATCCACCCAAGTTGAAATCTCCATGCCGCAAGCCAACACAGCCACCACCACTCCATCCTTGGTTCATACCTCTCCACTCCAAACCCCCTTTACCCAAAACATCTCACCGTTCACCCCCTTCACTATTGCTGCTGCTCCCACACCTAGCCTTCCAAATCCACTAATCTCCCAAATTAGTGCTAGCATCTTTGGCCAACCTCAGCAATATACAACAGGGATGCCACCCATGGGGCCAAGTAATCAACCTTTCATCGCCCCCAGCTTGTTCACCACAGCCCAAAGCACAATCCCATCATTTACATTAGGTCTCGGGAGCTCAATACCACCAGCCACAAATCCACAAGCTACTACCTTCACTCCACAAAGCTATCAAAACCCACAAGCTACTGCCAATCTTCTACCAAGCTCCCAAGTGACCCTAGCTCCCACCACCACTCTACCAAGCTTCCAAATCTAGCCACAAAGCTATCAAACCCCATCAGTTCCATTCTCAAGCTTTCAATTCCCACCACCTCCACCACCAACTAATCCATTACCTCCAATTACCAACTACTTTTCAATGCCACTTCTAGGAGGTAATCCACCACCCCAGCCAACCACCAATTATTTGTAGATGCCATCCCAAATGGGGGCACAACCCACATATATTGGTCAAACCCCACAAGCCCTCCGATCCTTTCCCCAAGCCTCACAACCATCTTATACCTTACCTCCACAAAGCAATCCATTTACCCCACAGCCAGCTTATGTTCCTCAATCCCAACCTCAAATCCCATATCAACAGCAAGCCTCGCAGCACATGCAGCAATATGCGCCACCTCCCCCTCAACAACCCGTCATACACCATGCAGCTGCCCAAACAATGTACAATCCCTATCAGCAAATCCCTCATAACCATCCACATTCAATGGCCCCATCTAGCACATACCTACCTCAAGGCACTCCTACATTGGGGGCACCCCAACCATCACCTATCAATTCAGAGTGGGAGCAAATGAAGACAGCTCTGAAAGGCATCCAAGAAGGGAATGATCCAAAGAAATTCAAGTTTGAGAATGTGTGTCCTTACCCATTTGACAGAGCCATTACCACGACACCATTTCCCAAACACTTTGAGGTACCTAAATTTGACAAATTCAGAGGAAAAGGAGACCCTGTCACACATATCAAATAATTTTACATGCATTGCCAGGACGTGGCATACAATGATGTCTTCCTCTTGCGCCTTTTTCCCAAAAGCTTGGCTGGAGCAGCTCTTGAATGGTTTTATAGAATCCCCTATGGCACAATTAAAAACTTTGCTGAATTATCTTAGGCATTTGTAGCCCAATATGCCCATCTTGTTGAAACAGAGCTATCAATAGTTGATCTTGTCCACACCAAGCAAAAAGGTGGAGAAAGCCTTGCCGAATACCTGCAAAGATGGCAAACCCTTACCACCCACATATCCTGCACCTTGCCAGAACGCCATGTGGTGAAAATGTTTATTGATAATGCACATCCCAGCTTGGCTCACCACATGACCATGAACTGTTTGTAGACCTATAAGGATATCAAAGAGAAAGGAATGATCCTTGAGCAAGGACTCATCAAAGATGGTGTGGTAAAGATTTACAAAGAGGCCAACCAAAATCAATCACATTCCAATGACAAGTCTAGGTATTGGAACAAAAACAAGCATGTTGCAACAAATGGGGTTACTGACACCATACATGTGAATATCGTTGGTCCTTCTCAAAACCAGTCTAACCCACCATATCAAACAAACAACCAACAAGCTACCAATTACCAACAACGAAATAACCAAAGCTATCAAAACCACAATACAAGACCCAACTTTCAAGGGTCTAACAATCAAGCTAATGCCATCAATGTAGCTGCAGGGCAAAAGCCCAGATTCCAACCTGCACCTAGAAACTATACACCCCTTGGTGAGCCATTGGATGTTATTTTTGAGAAATTGGCTAAGGAAAACCTCATCAAATTTTCTCCTACCCAGCAAATTGATCCAAGCCAATCCAAAGCTGCATGGTACAAGGACAATGAGTATTGCAAGTTCCATAGGGTAAACAGTCACACCACCCTCAGATGCATGAAACTGAAAGACTATGTGCAAGACCTCATTGATCGGAAGGAAATCACTGTTGGTACCCAAACCTCTCCCAATGCAGGCTTACAGATTTATCAAAATGCTTTTCCTCCACACAACAACCAAAATCCTTGAAAAGCACCTATCCAAAACAACACCAACAACCGCCAGCCAAACCAACAGCATGGGAAGAACAATGACCACACTTCATCCTATATAGACTATGGTAGCCTTATAGGTTGTATATCTGAGAAAGAGCCTTCTGTCAATGTTATCAATATCCGAGGACCAGATAATGAGTGTGCGGTCACCACTCGAAGAGCGCAATTTAACATCGCAGGCCCACCAGTTTCATCAACACCATTAGCTCCATCAAAAAGCCGGTACAATATCTTGGAACACCTTGGGAACATGCCAGCCCAAATATCCATTTTAGACCTTCTTCGCACTAGTCCTGTGTACAAAGACATCCTTGACAGTGCTCTCATAGAATCCCGTGTCCCTTCTGATATCAATGCTACTGATTTTCGTAATCTTGTTGGACACCTTTCATCCTCATGTGCCCTATCTTTCAAACCCACCGACATACCCGCGGTTGAGCCAAATCACACCCTTCCACTTCGCATAGCCATCATGGTATCCAATTTTTCCGTGAAAAGAGTAATGATAGATAATGGATCAGCCTTGAACATTTGCATCCTAAAATTCATAAAACAAGCTGGGTATACTGAGGCAGATATGATCAGTGAGGTTATCACCATCAAAGCTTATGACAACTTGGAAAGGACCACAGAAGGGACTATTTTGCTACCAATCAAGGTTGGGCCAGTCATTCAAGAGACAGTTTACCATGTTGTTGATCTAAACCTACCATTTAACATCCTCCTCGATCGCCCATGGATTCATGCTATGAAGGCCGTTCCATCCACCTACCATCAGTGCATCAAATTTTTGCATCAAGGCACTGAGGTAACCATCCATGCCGATCCAGAACCCTTTGCTTACTGCAATGTGGTTGAAGCTTCATATACAAACCATTGCCTTGGAATAGACATCGGCACAGCCATCGCCAGCTCATCCCACACTTGTAATGACGCAGAAACCATCCTTGCCTCCATCCTATCTACTGTAAAGATCAACAACAAAGGATGTGGAGAATATAGTCTATCAGATGCATTTGCTGTCGGAGCAATCCCACTTGATCCACATACCCGTGGACGGCCAACATATCACAAAGCTAAAGAGATTCCACCTCCTCGATACAAACAGTTTGGCCCAAGCACCTTTGTGTCCTCAAAAACCCCTCTTCATGAGGAGCTCACTCCAGATATCAACAATTGGCTACATATGGATGCACCTCCAAGAAATCAAGCACGCCTTGATCACTTCAGCCAGAAGTATCCCCAACAACATAAGCTCATCACTGAAAAATGGAACTATCAAGGAGGTGGACTAGGACCAGAAGAAAGGGGCATGCAATGTCCCATCGAAGCACATAATTGGGAAATAAAGTCAGGTCTTGGCTTTGGCATACCCACAACTGGGGGCACCAACGAGAACGGTCATGCTTTTTCGAACATCCACCGCGACCTTGTCGAAATCGAAGACATTCCTGAGGAAGTTGAAAAGAGAGCCTACGACGATATCCCAGACCAAATCTTCCTAGGAGACTCTATTCTCCGAGAACTATCCATCCATCTCATTGACCTACCACTTGCTTATCCACAACTCATAGATTGGGACCAACCAAGTGTCATACATATTGATGAGTTCACATCAGAGGAAGCGCTTCTAAGATTCATGGGAGCCGAAACTCGTCATAAGAAGACAAAGCCAGATTTTGCCTACATCTACAAGCTAGATCCCAAGGGGTATTTTGGAGAAAATCCCAACCTAGTTTCGATACACCCAAAACTGGAACTAAGGTAAAATCGGGACTAGCTAAGGCAGCAAAGAGAACCCCTCAGCAAGAAAATCCAAAGCCACAAGCAGAACATGAGGATTTAGTATTGCCTCCTCAAGATAATCGACCAGAGGTGTCTTCTATTCTAATAGAGGATACTAGAGAAGTCAACATTGGTTCTTCAGAGATCCATAGAATTGTTCACATTGCTGCATCCCTATCACAAGACCAAGCTGACCTCCTCTTTGAGATTTTACGAGAGAACATTGGCCGATTTGCATGGTCATATCAGGACATGCCAGGACTTGATCCAAAGCTTGTAGTTCATCATCTTGCAGTCGATCCAAAGATCAAGCCCGTCAGACAAAAGCTTAGAAAAATGCACCCCAAGGTGGCATTACTAGTCAAAGCTGAACTAGAAAGAATGTTAGCTGCTAAGGTTATCCGACCTATTGACTACTCAGAATGGATCTCCAACATGGTCCCTGTCACTAACCCTTCCGGTGACATCAGAATCTGCACTAATTTTAGAGATCTTAACAAAGCTTGTCCAAAGGATGATTTTCCCTTGCCCAACATAGATATGATTGTAGATCTCACAGCTGGACATGAAATTCTGTCCCTTATGGATGGATTTTTCGGGTATAATCAGATCAAGATTGCAGAAGAGGACCAGCATAAGACAGCATTCACTACCCCTTGGGGAACCTTTTGCTACACCATGATGCCTTTTGGCCTAAAGAATGCTGGGGCTACCTATCAAAGAGCTATGATAGCCATTTTCCATGATCTTATCCATAG
The DNA here is from genome assembly GCA_028749045.1 of Cupressus sempervirens. Lineage (NCBI taxonomy): Eukaryota > Viridiplantae > Streptophyta > Pinopsida > Cupressales > Cupressaceae > Cupressus > Cupressus sempervirens. The sequence goes on from CM053789.1 coordinate 905,449,467, forward strand.
CATTTTGGAAGATTATGTGGACGATATCCTAGTCAAATCTCACACCTTCATGGATCATCTTGCTGACCTAGAAAAAGTCTTTGATAGGTTGGCCCAATATCATCTCATGTTTAATCCCAAGAAGTGTGTCTTTGGGGTCACATCTGGCAAGCTTCTAGGCTTCATAGTTTCTAAATGAGGTATAGAGATCGACCCCAAAAAGGTCAAGGCTATCTTATACATGCCTCCTCCCTAGACACTGCGACAGCTTCGCTCTCTTTAGGGGAAACTTCAATCTGTTCGGCGCTTCATCTCCCAACTTGCAAATAAGTGTACACCATTTTCACACTTGCTAAAGAAGAATGAGAACTTCAAGTGGGATCTTTTATGTCAGCACAGCTTCGATCAGCTCAAGCAGTATCTCACCAATCCCCCTATCTTGGTTCCACCAGTTCCTGGTCGTCCCTTGATCTTGTATATATCAGCAACACCTACTGCTCTAGGGGCACTTCTAGCACAACATGATGATTATAGCAGAGGGAGAGCCATCTACAATATTAGTAGAACCCTAGTTGGTTATGAAATCAATTACACTCCTATGGAAAAAGCTTGTTTGGCAGTTGTTTTCTCAACTCAAAAGCTTCGCCACTACATGCTAAGTCATACCATCCAACTAGTCTCCAAGATTGACCCTCTCAAGTATATGCTCTCCAGAACAGCACTTACAAGCCATTTGGCCAAATGGGTTATGCTACTAAGTGAGTTTGACATCCAGTATGTGGACAGAAACGCAATCAAAGGGCAAGCTATAGCAGATCACCTAGCTGATGCACCTCTAGTAGATGCATATCCTTTGCTCACAGAATTTCTAGATGAGCATATCTGCCTAATTGAAGAACAGCCCCCATGGAAGCTTTATTTTGATGGCTTATACACCTCTCATGGATCAGGGGCAGGAATATTATTAGTTACACCTCAAGGAGATTACATTCCAAAAGCCTTCAAGCTACAATTCCCTAGCACCAACAATATAGCAGAATATGAAGCTCTTGTAGCAGGATTAAAGATAGCTGCAGAATGGAATATCACTGAGTTAGAAATCTTTGGCGATTCCCAGCTCATCATCAAACAAGTCTTAAATGAATATCAAACCAAAGATGAAAAGCTATTACCCTACAAAGAGCTAGTTGATCAGCTGACCCAGCATTTTACAAAGCTTCATTTTACACAAGTACCTCGAATGCAGAATAAGGCAGCAGATGCCATGGCCACTATCAGCTCGCTCTTGGAAATTCCCCAAGATGCTACGCAGTATGAATTTTTAGTTGAGCAGCTCCTCACACCCGCTTATGCGAATGAGGATTCAAACCGTGTTTGTATCTTGGTTGGTCCCCAATCCCCTTGGTACCATGAAATTCACACTTACCTTAATGATGGTATCATATCCCCTCACCTCACACGCACCCAACACCAAAACCTCATCCAAAAATCATCCCGCTATGTTATCATAGCCAATACCCTATATCGTTGGGGTTATCACAATACTCTCTCTCGATGTTTAGATGAAAATGAGGTCGCGATGGCATTAAAAGAAGTACATTCCGGACTTTGTGGTGCCCACACGAGTGGTATTGTCCTAGCACGAAAAATCCTTAGAGCAGGCTACTATTGGCCTACAATTGAAGAAGACTCTTGTGACTTTGTCAGAAAGTGTCTCCCATGTCAGCAGCATGCAAATCTTGTGCACGCTCCAGCATAGGATCTACACCCTATTGCACCACCTTGGCCTTTCGCTTGTTGGGGCCTTGATCTAGTTGGAACTATCACCCCTCTCTCATCTGATGGACATAAATGGATAATAACAGCTACAGACTATTTTACTAAGTGGGTGGAAGCAATCCCCCTAGTCTCAGCTACAGGAGTTCAAGTCTCCAAGTTCATCTTGTACCACATTGTTTGCCACTTCGGCATCCCATCCACCATCTTCACTGACCATGGAGGTAACTTTGAAAATCTCAATATGGAAGAATTATGCACTTCCCTCCGCATCCATCACTTCTTTTCTAGCCCATATTTCCCACAAGGTAACGGCCAGGCAGAGGCAACTAATAAAACCCTCCTCAAAATCCTAAAGAAAGTTGTCAATGATTCCGATCATGATTGGCACCTTCAAATAAATCTGGCTCTATGGGCCTATCGAACTTCCTTCCATACATCCACAGGCACAACTCCATACTCCCTAGTCTATGGTACCAAAGCGGTATTACCTATAGAAGTTGAACTTCCCTCACTACGCATATCTTTGCGAGGACAAATCTCAGATGAAGAATACAGAGTAGCTCGACTCACCCAGCTAGATCTCTTAGACGAGAAGATACAACAAGCCTATGACCATCTCACAGTCTATCAAACTCGTCTCAAAAGGAATTTCAACAAGAAGGTGCTCCCACGACACTTTCAGCCAGGTGACATGGTCCTCAAAGAAAATATGAAAGTCCAAGCAGATCGAGAAAAGAAAGGCAAGTTTGAACCTACATGGCTTGGTCCCTATGTGGTTACTGCCTCCTTTGGCTCCGGAGCCTATCAATTATCTACACCAGAAGGAGAACTCTTGAATGATCCCACTAACATCATTCATCTCAAGAATTTCTATTCTTGAAGATCCTTGGTATACCCAACTTTTGAAAAATACAAAAAAATAGTAAAGAGAAATAAGCGTCCAATGGTGAAAACTTGGCAATTCAAGCGCCTTGGATAGGTACCTTGGTGAAACCCTGGTAATTCAGGTGCCTTGTGTGCTAAAGACTAATCCATTATCTATCACTATCCTATCCCTCATCCATCCACCCACCATCCCATAAAACACTTGCTTGTTCCCTTGGTGTTCCAATCAAATATCCAAAATCTGATGGAGCTTGTCAATACCTCCTATACAGCTTGTAAATCTTGTACCAAAGCTTGTATTATACCTTGTAAATCTTGTACCATACCTTGTATATATTTGAATCTTGTCCAAAGCTTGTACCATATTCCAGCTTGTAAATAATCTTGTATCCTAGCCTGTATCCTATCACATGCACACACAGAATCCCATTTTCCTTAAAGCTTTTCACAAACCATCTACCTATCCACCTATCAACTATTATAGACATCCCATCCTTCACAAAAATTTCCATCTCACAAAGAAACCAAAACATGAACAAACTTGTACATTTGTAACATATCTTGGTCTGTCAGCTTATACATCCTCTTTAGCTTAGTATCATTGTATCTATTCGGCTTTCATGTTAGTTCATCCTTGGTCAACATCTTGCACACATCGCACACCTTGGTTAGATATTCCAATGCATCCTTTAGCTAGATCTCATATCACCAAAGTGTTATCCTTCTTAGTTCAGCTTGCCAGACGCATCACTCATCCAGATCCATTAGCTTAGGTGCTCTCTGATAGATTTTTGCAAGATATAGCTTTCCTCATGTTTGATCTTGGTCCGTTAGTACCTCGTCCTACCCATCTCGTTGGTAAAAAGTTCTCTTTTGGATTTTCACTTTCTTTTGATTTGGGATCTTCTCTTTTGGGTCTTGAAATATCTTTTCCAAGCAATCTCCTTGTTCCCTCCTCGAGGTTGCCATGATCTTCCATATCATGGTATGCTGGGAATGGGGCAATTAGAGCGTAAGGTCTTGATCAGGTCTTTTGCTTGTTTTCTTTTTCTAGTTGTGGGTTACCTAGTGTTGTTTCCATGCTGCTTCCTCTGGGATTCATGTGTGATACTGGGGCAATCCTTGTGTGTTTATTTTGAGTCAGTTCATCAGTCCTCTGGATGGTTGGTGAAAAGGCCTTGATGTTCTTGGTAACCTTGGCAATTAACCAACAGTCCTATAGCAAATCTAGTGCTCAACTACATGGTGGTACTTCTCTTTGAAGTATCCCCCCGCTCAAAAAGCTTCAATGGATTCCCTTCATCTCCATTATCCCCCATCCATATCCTACATCTGTCTCTCCTACCCCAGCTTATGCATCAGTATCTCTTTGAATCACTCCTCACGCTTAGCTTTAGGGATCCACCAATCAAATCAATCCACCAAGCCTCATCTTTCGAGATCCACAATCCTAGTCCTAGGGATTCCCAAAACCCATCTTCCGCCAATCTGACTCTTTGAAATCTTGTTGCATTAGCTTTATCATTCTATCATCCATCTCCCTACCATGGATTCCTTTAATAGCGCTCCGCTCCTCCTCCCCCCCCCCCAATCCTGGAAAGTCTTAAGCTTGCTTTACTATTGCGCCTCTGATTTCCCTTTATCATTCTCCCGTAGTGAGAGTTTGAGCTAATTCAGCCCCTTTGCCAACCTGCGTCTCAGCTCATCTCAATTTCTTGTACTTTTCAAGAAGTCGTCGACCCTCATTTCTCTCCCCGCCGCCTTCTTGAGGGGGCATCATCTAAGTCTAGTCTCTCCTCTTCTTATCCGAGACTGGGGCAACCTTGTTGCTAAAACATCTTCCTCGTGTCGTCTTCATTCAAACTTCTTTGAAATAGTGTTGTCTTAACACTATGTCAAAGAGGGGAAAAATGTAGACACCTAAATTTGATTACACTATTTTAGTAATCCTATTTAGTTATCTAAAAAGGCATTATTAATTAAATTTCTATTTAATTAATCCTTTGTCATCCCCTAGTTGATTAATTTAATTAATAATCTATAGTCCTAATTGATAAATCAAATAATCTATTATTTATCAATTAAATCCTTTTCTCCTATCTAATTCCAAAAATCCCCATTTATTAAATAAATCTATTTGATAAATGAAATCCTCAAATTCAAAAACCCCTAACCTATCTCTAATCCTCCATTTAGCCTAATCCACCCCATTCACCCATACTAACCAAGCTTAGCCACTAACTCACCCACCTTCATTAATTCCATCCACTTGCACATCTCTAACATCCCTAATCTAATCCTAAACCCAAGCCTAATCCACCCCCTAATGTTGTCACATTCCTTAAACAAGTTTAAGACTTTCCTAATCCAAACCAAAGTCTCCCATCAAAAAACTCAACCACTAAGTCATGAGTGCTCTTACAAAACATAAAGACTCTTACAAGCCCACTCATGACTCTTACACCCATCTTCCACACTCTTCCCTCTTCCACACTCATTCCTCTTACATCCCTCTTACATACTCAACCCCACTCATCATGACTTTAACCAACCCTTTACCCTACCCTCTCACACTCATCCTCCTTGTGACAAGTGTCACCTTCCCATTGGTGCTAAACAAGCACAATCCATGTGCTCCCCTTTGAGTGCATCTTAGCCCTCCTTAAGCCTTCATCCATCCTTGCATCTAAGCCCTCCATCCCTCTACCCCTTAGCCTATAAATTGAATCCCATCCCAAGCCATTTCATCAACAATCTTTGAGCTAAAGTTACCATGCTATTTTGAGAACCAAAGCCATCAATATTACCCTTATAATGCCAAATTGAGAGCTCACAAAGCTACCAATTTGCCATTACCCATCTCCATTGAAGAAGCTTTTGAGCATCTTGAGCATACATCCACAACAAAAGGACACATCTACAGAATCAAGAAAGCATGGAGTGTTTTCTCTTGTGAGGTTTGCACTTCTTGTTCTCTTTCTTTGTCTAAGCATATATGTGAATTTAGTTTTTGGTTTGTGAATGTTTACTTTATTTGTTAATGTTCTTTGCATACTGATTCTGGTTCTACAGCTATAACAACATATTCTGCCTCTGCTATAGGCTGGGAGATGCAATTTTTCTTTTTGCTTGTCCATGATACTAACCTATTTCCAAGAAAGAATGCTCTTGTAGGGACTAAAAATTGCATGATCAATTTTTTAGTACCATTGAGAAATTGAGCCCCATAAGCATTTTTTGATGAGATTGTACCTGGATGTACCTTTGAGCCCTATGAGGTGTTTAATGTTTCTAACACCTTTCATCTAGTGTGTCTATGTTTTTCATGAGGTTAAATTGACATTCCAAGACATTTCGTGAAGTCTCATTTCGAGCACATTTCAAATCTGTATTTTCATCCTGTGTCAAATAGTGACAGGGGGTTGTGTTCGCAAATGAATATCTCGCATCCAAAAATGTTTCATGACATGCTGCTTTGGGAGTATTTAGTGTCCATACCTGAGAACCTATGTTTCAGATTTCAAGCCATTTCAAGTTCATCTGACTAGGTTTTGAATCCCTCAAATTTGGTAGTTTATAGTTTTCATACATTTACAAAATGTTCATATTTCTGGGAAGCCCTGTTTGTTGAGTTGTAATTTTGACCCAGTTAACCAAAATGCCAAAATTCCTTTTGCATTGGATTATAAATGTCAAATAATTGTTATGTTTCAAGTTTCAACTCATGGTGAATCTGTTTGATCAGTTTTCAAATGTGATTCCAAACGCCATTTATATCTTTTTATTGGTGTCGGCATTTGTAGATTTGTTAGGACCTCTGTTCGAGATGTTATATTTTGAGATCTATGATAGGTGAGAATAAATGGATTGTACCCTTGTGTCATACTATGAAAATATTTTAATTGTGTCAATTTTTAAGTTAGGACGAATCCATTTGCACACTTTTCCAGGTTCATTCCATTTGAAAAAAATACTTTTCTGTTAGTGTTTCCAGTCTGCAAAATCCAAGTAGCCCACTTTGACCGCTGGCCATTTGCGCCCTATTATTTTTCATGAGCCCAAATTAAAAATTTATACACTCCTCATGATTGTGAACCAACATCTCAATTTTCATCTCCCCATGTGCTCATTTTCCTAGTTTTCAAAGCCAAATTCGAACCCAGTTTGTTGTTTTCTGACATGTTTATGTGCAGGTGAATTTAAGAAGGCAACTTTGACGGATAATATCTGTTGACCCCAAATTTTTTATGAGATGAGATTCCTCATGGTAAAAGTATGTGGAACAAAGAATCAGTGTGTCAGATTCTAGAGCTCGATTAGTTGATTTGATCAGCTATTAAGGCCAATCAAAGGACCTTCTGGCATTAAACTGAGAGTTTTTAGAAAGTGATAAAATGAGTCTTTAATAGTTAGTCAGTGATCAAATTTGATTCAAACCAGTTTGAGATGATTATTGGGTTAGTTTGATGGTTCAGTTGTTCAGAAATGAAATATTTTTTTTAGATGGACCCATTTTTGGGGTTTGATTGATTCCATCAGGCTGGTAAGGATTATGTGCAAGTCAAAGATTTTGAGAAAGAAATGATAATGATTTTAATTAATTATAATGCTTCATCATATACATTTTCATCTTTTGAGTTCAATAAATATGTTGGATTGAACACTTTGTCAACCATGAAGGAGTTTAATAAATGCAAAAGGCAGGGGGGTATTTGGTTTGATTTAGACCATTTTAAGCATTTTTACACGTAGAAAAAACAACAAAAAAAGTTTAAAAAAAATTTCCCACAGTTAAGCTCTCATTTTTGAAGATTTTGGCTAACTAACTAAATTGCTTCTTTTTTGTCTCATTGCAGGTTGGAGCACATATGGAACCACTAACCATGTTTCTTGCAGGTTTTCATGTTGCTAAAAAATGAACTTGAATGTTTAACCATTTGTCTTTGAATGCATGTTGCTAAAAAAAAATGAACTTGAATGGTTAAACACATTTTTCATTGAATGAATGTTGCTCAAAAACACACTTTTGAATGTCATGGATTAAAATCATCTTTCGTGATTACTTTTCCATGAAAGTGAGTTCTACATTTGTGTTCTCCATCAAGTGGTATTTCCAACACCAAGAGAAGGAGAATAGTTTGAAAGGTTTCATACACTTCATTAGATCGAGTTTCAGCTAGTTATATTTAAGTTTGTGAAGTGTATTTGAAGTGTTCATTTGGTAGAAAGTTGTGTAGATCTACTGAAAATTATAAATCAGAATTATGGGTGAATTAGATTCAAATTTTTTAAAGGATGTCAAGATTCATTTCACCTTATATGCAGTCAGTTAGTGAAATTCCTAGATCCATTTCTACAAAGTAGTATATGCCATTAAGTTTTAATGGTATTTATGGTTTCCCAAATGTCATTCCCAATGACATTAGGAAAAGTTTTCCTAAGTTTAATGGGAACCATATTGTTTCAGCTAGTCATCATGTTGAGTTGTTCACTGATTTGATGGGTGACTATGAGATTGCTCATGAGGATGTTCACATGAAGCTGTTTGTTCAAACCTTGGAAGGAGATGCTAGAGACCGATTTTCTTTTTTACCAGCATGATCTATTTCATCTTGGAGTGAGTTGCATTCCACCTTCATGGAGCAATTTGGAGAATAGGTAAGCATATCTGATTCTTATGATAATTTTTTGAGGTTCACATTGAGATTGAGGAACTTGTCCCTCAATTTAACATCAGATTTGCAAGAGTCTTGAATGAAATCCCTGAGAGTTATAGACCTGATGATCAAATGTGTTTAGCTATTTACTTTGATGCATTTGACAAGAGAATGAATTATCTACTAAGGGATAAATAATCATAGACATTGTATCAGGCTTTTGTGACCGCTAGGAATATTGAAAATAATATGAAGTATGGATTCATTAGAGGTCATTTTGCTATGAATGATTGTCGGTATAATGTGTTTGAAAGAAAGGTGGAACATGGTGTAGATGCTTAAATTTCAAATAAGCATATCAACACCCCTGGTGTAATGAATAATAATATTGAAATTTCAAATCAGAATGTGTTTATAAGGAAGGTTAGTCTGGTTACAAATGAAGATACACATGTTTTTGATGTTGCAACGGTAAGAAATATCTCAGACTTTGATAGGGTTGAGCATTGTGTTGGTTTCACAAATCAAGGTTTAGTTACAGAAATAAGTTCTTCTCATGATAATTATGTGTATGATGATGTAACTGATGCTTCAAACTTTGAGGTTGCTGCACCTAGGTCTCAGTCTTGTGCAAGTGAGGAGGCTGAGAATTATCTCTTTCATCATGAGTTTGATGTTGCTGATCTGACATGCCATGAAGAGATAACACAAGAGGAGGAGTACGAGTCACATTCATCTTAGTCACAGTCAGAAGAATAGAGTGCATATATTTCTAATGTTTCAATAGTAGAGGATAAGATGGATTTTTTTGACCAGTTGGATATGCAAGAAATGAATTATCCTATTGAGAGGTTGCATTATATTGAGAGTGTTATAAATATTGAAGAGGAAAGATATGCATCTCAATATGGGTATGAAGAAGCTAAAAGTCATCTTTCACGTGATGAAAATGAAGTTGTTGATCTAATGGATTATCAAGAGGTGTCATATGAAGCTGATGATGAGAGTTGTTATTCAAGTTAAGGAGAAGATAGTCATAGTGTATGTTCATCTTCATGTGAATCAGATGCAAGTTGGGAAGAAGAAAGTAATGACATAAGTGAGTACTCTTACGAGAGTAAAGGTATGAATTCTTCTCTTAAATCTAAAAGTGAATTTCCAATTTAGAGCTATACAAGTTAGATTAAGGTTGAAGGTTGTGGAGAAAGGTTGTATACACAATACGAGGATAAAGAGATTGTTTATAAGAATGGATTTCCTAATTGTGTAGAAGAATTTCTTGAGGATGCAAGTAGTGATAATCAGCATATAAGTGATCCTAAGATCAATGCATTAGCACCTATTGCTAAGATAAATAATGATAGGTTTGTAAGACATTTGAATCATCTTAATGGAGACAATGAAAGCAACTTTGATTCATATTCTGCATGCTTCATTGATGGAGTTAATGATGTGTCTTCGAATGATGATTTCAATTCTTTTTCTTCACATGATGAAAATGTTCTTGAAAATGGTATAAGAAATGGTTTTTAGGTGTATGATAATGTTTTATATGATGAAGATTGTGATGAAGATCAGCTTATGTTTTTTCAAGATGTTCAACAAGGATCGTTGCATGGAGTCAATAACCCATTGTTCAAAGAAGACATGGAAATTTCAGATTTAGTTGAGAATGATCTTAATAATAATACTTTATCTTATTGCTATAAGAGGTTGGATGGTTCTTCTTCTGAGTATGATGATGAAAGCATTGATGAGATTGCATTTGATTATGATAACATGGTGTTTGATAAAGATATTATTGAAGATCAGTGTGCACATTGTAAAGATTTTCATGATGAGCTTTCTAATGTGAAGACTAATCTATTTGCTGATTGTGAAGAACTATTTGAAGACTTTGGAATGGTTTTAGATTATGATATTGATGACATGTGTGAGTACCAGTCAGATTGTTCATTTGAGTTCAATTTGGTTATGCATAAGGATACACAATTTGAAGGTATGAGTGATCCTATTCCCTGAGTTGAATACAAAGCTTTCATATTCAAAGTTGATAGCATGCATGATTTTTCTGATAAAGAAGATTTTTAGTTTTAGTCTAATAGGTTTGAGCATTTTGATCAATATTTTCATAATACGCAAATGGTTTAGAATGAAGCAAGTTTTTATATGTATTATGGAATTAAGAATGAAGATTCAGTTTTACTAAGTGTTGATTTTCAGGATGTTGATTTGATTGGTGAAACTGGTAGGAGAAGTATTTTTAGTTTACGTCATGCATGTTCAGATGAGAATCAGGTTTATGATAGAGGTAAAGGTTTTTGTTGAAGTTTGGTGGCCCGGGGTCATCATGTGTATATAATAGTTGTAGTTGTTTTTGCTTTCAATAAACCTATTCAAGAGGAGGTTTTTGTTGTCTTATGAGTAGTCTACTTCTTTCAGATATCTGAATCCTTTCCATGCCTACAAGGGACATGCATCCCCAGACAAAGCCACTATTGGAACTAAAAATTGCATGATCAATTTTTGAGTACCATTGAGAAATTGAGCCCCATAAGTGTTTTTTGATGAGATTGTACCCTACTATACCTTTGATCCCCATGAGGTGTTTAATGTTTCTAAAACCTTTCATCTAGTGTTTCTATGTGTTTCATGAGGTTAAATTGACATTCCAAGCCATTTTGTGAAGTCTCATTTTGAGCACATTTCAAATTTGCATTTTCATCCTGTGTCAAACAGTGACAGGAGGTTGTGTTCGCAAGTGAATATATCACACCCAGAAATGTTTCATGACATGACTCTTTGGGAGTATTTAGTGTCCATACCTAAGAACCTATGTTTCATATTTCAAGACATTTCAAGTTCGTTTGACTGGGTTTTAAATCCCTCAAAGTTGGTAGTTTACTATTTTCATACATTTGCAAAATGTTCATATTTCTAGGAAGCCCTGTTTGACGAGTTCAAATTTTGACCTAGTTGACCAAAATGGAAAAATTTCTTTTGAATTGAATTATAGATGTCAAATACTTGTTATGTTTCAAGTTTCAACTCATGGCGAATCCGTTTGATCATTTTTCAAACACGATTCCAAACACAATTTATATCTTTTTACTTGTGTCAGCATTTGGGGATTTGTTAGGACCTCTGTTTGGGATGTTATATTTTGAGATTCATGATAGGTGAGAATAAATTGATTGTATTCCTATGTCATACTATGAAAATACTTTAAGTGTGTTGATTTTCAAGTCATGATGAATCCATTTGCACACTTTTCCAGGTTCATTCCATTTGCAAAAAATGCTTTTCTGTCAGTGTTTCCAGTCTGCAAAATCCAAGTAGCCCACTTTGACTGCTTGCTATTTGTGCCCTATTATTCTTCATTAGCCCAATTTGTGGATTTATACTCTCCTTGTGATAGTTAACCAACGTCTCAGTTTTCAAAGCCAAATCTGAACCCAGTTTGTTGTTTTTTGACATGTTTATGTGCAGGTGAATTTAAGAAGGCAACTTTGATGGTGAATATATGTTGATCTCAAATTTTTCATGAGATGAGATTCAATATGGTAAAATTATGTGCAACAAAGAATCAGTGTGTCAGATTCTAGAGCCCGATCAATTGATTTGATCAGTTTTTAAGGACAGTCAAAGGACCTTCTGGCATTAAACTGACAGTTTGTAGAAAGTGATAAAATGAGTCTTTAAGAGTCAGTTAGTGATCAAATTTGATTCAAATTAGTTTGAGATGATTAGTGGGTTAGTTTGATGGTTTAGTTGTTTGAAAGTGAAATTTTTTTTTAGCCAGATAGACTTTAGGGTTCGACTGATTCCATCAGGCTAATAAGGATTGAGTGCAAGTCAAAGATTTTGAGAAAGAAATGATAATGATTTTAATTAATTATAATGCTTCATCATATACATTGTCATCTTTTGAGTTTAATAAATATGTTGGATTGAACACTTTGTCAACTATGAAGCAGTTTAATAAATGCAAAGGGTGGGGGCGTATTTGTTTTGACTGAACAATGTTTTATTGAAAGAATAGAGTTAAATGTGAATGGGTTTAACTCTTAACTTAAAATCAAAAGTAAAAGAATGACAAATGAATGGGAAGCCCTGCATAAAAAGAGAGAAACTTGCAATTTGAATCGAGAGGTGGCATTATAAAGTATTTCCATTCCTATCTACTCCCAGTGGCAACAGAGCTTTGGAGAGTCATTCATGACAAGTGAGAAGACATGTTCCTACAATTTTAAAACAAAGTTTCCACATGTGTCCACGCAAAATGAGGATTTTGGTCTGACCTTATGCAAGAGTTACAACATACAAAGGAGAAAAACCAAATTGGAGATTCAATGAGCAACACTTGCAGTTGGTATTTTCTGGAGTCATGCCATGGGTCAATCCTGCACATGTTGTGGTGGCAACCATTAAATCTAGAAAATGTGAAAGTGAGATGATTGATGGTTGTTGATCATTGCTTTTAGTAGAATCCTTAATGGCTCCCAAACATTTTGATCAACTGCTCAAAGGCTATTCAAGTGTTCTAAGCCTCTTATCATCCCTAACTTGTGAAGCTGATTGCAAAGAAGGAGGAACTCTCCACGCATTTGAAAAATGCCAACTCAGTTAAAAAGACAATACAGTAGTTGCAGGAAAAGATTCATTCCACATGCAAACACTAAAAATAGAGGTGCCATGTATGAAGAAAGTAGTCAAGCCGTAGGGTGAAGACCCAGTGAATACGCGTTCCACATGCTGGAAGGAGGAAAAGAACACCCACGCATGATAAAAATGAAAGCTATGGAACGTATGAAAACCTCTAACATTTGAAAGCCTGTGTGAGTAGTATAGAAAAGGAGTTGTGTGTAAAGGATGTTAAAATAGAAACCTCCACTTTATAAAGAAGGGGTGACCAATGTTAACCAAAAGGATGCAGAGATGCCTATTTAGTAGGGAGTAGCTCATAAGGAAGAACCATTGCATCCACATTAAAGAAGTCACATCCAAAGTCCTAGCTATGTTATAAATAATAAGGAGATCCACACTAAGTGGCAGAGTCTGCACATTGAAAGCATAAAAGAGGAGCAGGGGATGTGACTTAAGGTAAAAAATGCAAGGATGGCATTGAAAATCAGTGGCAGGGAGCATGCAAGGAAGAAGTTATAGTCGATGCCAAAGGAGATAGCTTTCTTGTTTAATGATGAGAGTAAAAGAAAACTCACAATGAACTATTCGTGCTGCATGAACAAGAGAGCACACAGGTTAAAGGAGAGGCTCTTGGCAAGGTGAAGCCATTAAAATGCAGAGACAAACAAGTGAAAGTGCAGAGTTTAACAAGAAGACAACCTACACCTAAAAATCCAAGGATATCTCATGCTAAAGGAGAGATTATTGCTAGAAGTGTAGGTAAGTAGAGGAAACTTGTGACTAAAGGAAGAATTCATCATCCATGTCATGTAAAAAAGGAGCCCATGTAGTTTGAAGTAAGTTTGTCCCACTAGGAACATGTGAAAACATGAGGAGGTGGCAGGTGATCCGATGGAAAGAAAAATGGAAGTCCATACATACAAGAGCCCATGCGATCATGCCAAGCAGTGTTAAAGGGAAAGATTTTCAATAGGAAACTCCCATGCATCATAAGAAAAGATCCACACTAGCTGTAAGGGAGGAAAGAGCATTTTGAAGGTAGCATCAAGAAGTTTAAAGGAGCTAACATCGATTCAATGCACAGGAACTTATGGTATAAAGAAAAATAGGTTCACACCATGAAATAGTTAAAACGCTTTATCCCACATTGGGGATATAGGAAATTTTTCAAACTTTAAATCAAATAGCAATCAAAGTATAAGTTGTCTTTAAGATGATGGCTTTTGGAGGCTAAGCTTGTGTAGGTGGGTCCCAATTAGCTAGAGGTAGAAGTAATATTTTGAACAAATGTACATGAAGAAATGATGATGTCAGAAACTCACCAAAAAAGTCTAGAATCTAGTAGTGGCTACCTCGCTAGCCAGGAAATCCAAGGACTTATGGCTAGTGACATAGCGAGTCACCAGAAAAACTCAAAAATCTGGCAAAAGATAAATGAGCTTAGAAGGAGGAGATTTCACGACGTGTCCTGATCATGTGGTCATTGCTACATTGCTAAATAGAAGATGCATGAGATTTACCATAGCAAAATAGCAAGCTTTGATGTGGTGATGACATGTGGCAGCAAAGATGAGGTTGCCAGTGAATCTTAGTGTGACGTATGGCATCGCTATGTAGGCTCGAGCCAGTAAAATAGTTGACAAGTGGTGCTGTCTAATTGGTTGAGGGGTAAAAGAGTTTAAAATTGAAAAATGGTTGCATGTTCAAATGCAATTGAAAATTTGACTTCAAATCATAAATTTCTATAGTTTAACTATAGAATATTTTAAATTTTAAATTTTTTTTTTTTTTGAGTCTGGTCATGGAATAGAGACCTGATCTTCAGAAGTCCATAACTAGAGAAATTTTAAACTAAAATGGGCACTCCAATATACCACCGAAACCGAAAAAATATGAATTTTCCAAATATGAAGTCAAACTATGCACAGGTGTTCAACAATTTGAGCTATAAGATAATTTGTGAATTTTTGGGCATTCTTAGCAGAATAGGAAAATTTAAACATTGATCATCAGAATTGGTTAAAGGACAGATATGAAGGCTTGGTGAAGTCTGAAAGTGAAGAAAATCAATTCTGAGATGTTTTCTTGGCTTCTTGAGGTTATTGTAACTATTTTCTCACTTTTATCATGATTTCATTTTAACAAAAAAATCAGTTACATTCTCTCATTATGAAATTTCTTAGATATTTCTATCTTGTAGAGGCCAAATGATGGGATTAGATATGCAATTATAGAGACAAGGCAGAGAGAGGCTTTTTCAGCTTCTTAGGAAGGAATTTAGAGGGGACACATGTCAACAATTACAAGTTAAATCTAGGAATTTCCCTCTTGATATTTATACTTTCTTCTTCTCTTTTGCAAAGGTTGGATAATTAGGAAATTTTTCTCTAGAATGAAGCTTTAGTAGAACTGGCCTTGGAATTGATGAACTCTGAATGGAAGATCTGGGAGGTGTTGGTTCTAGACCATGAAGTTATTGCTTTGGCTGTAACACCCCTTCTCATTCCTGCCATTTTCTCTCTTGTATGATAGCATTTGTTCATTGAATAGTCTAGTTTATTAGGTTCTTTGTGAGTTAATGCCATGCATTATTATGTATTATTTCAATGAAATCAATACAAGGAACACCAAGTGTTTAGTTTCAGTTTAAATCTTGTCTCCTTTCTTGGTTGAGCTATGATGTTTTATGGTCTTTGACAGAGAGCCTAGATCATAGTTGTAGTCCCTTAAGGCTGTATGTTGCTTCATTGTTGCTTGTAATTCAATGAATTATGTAAATGCTTCAAAGATTCAACAAGGTTGTAGGTTTATTGAGGAGGATATTAGGTAAGAATGGGATTTAGATCGAACATTGATATCAAATTTACAAGGTAAATGGATAGATCTAGAGTCTTGGCATAGGAATTGTGTTCTAGATATCCAAAATGCATGAGGGATATTCATGAATTTCCCAATGGATGAGGCACTAATCTATTACAAGGTCATAAGTTTTTTGTTCATACATGGTTTTCATCCACTTTCCCCACCCATATAAAATCAAATCAAATTCAAATCATCATTACATTATGTGTTGAAGAGCTATAATAGTTTAACCCTCACTCAGCTTCTGCATTTCATAGATCTCCATTAAGCTATTGTAGATCTTTGTTATTGCATAAGTCATTAGGAGATATAAGGGGTTTCATCTATAGTAAAGAGATTCAAGTATATGTTTTGCGTTGGTACCATACATTAGAATCTCAAGGTCCACCTGCCTAGGTCTTCCAGAGCCTGAAGTGAAGAAGGGTCATGTCTTATAGTTGGCCCGGTGCATGAAATGATGTGTTGAAGATGGGAGTTAGCTACCCCTAGATGCATCATATTCTCATCGGGGTAATTGAAAACCCTCTAGCATTTTCAAACACCAACAACTCCTCCACTAGTTCTCTTCTTTTCATCAATGCTTCTAGCATAATTAGCATCTATTATTGCAAATAAGTATTTACTTATTACACTTACTTAAGTTTACTTAGGTTAATGCATTATTTAATTATTTTGCATTATTTTATTTGTGAGACACTTAGGATTTTGCACACCTTTTTGGGTTTCCATGTAGAAAACACAGGAGTACACAACTCTATTTGAGCACATGGTGTCTACAACACTATTTTGTGTGTCCCACCCTTGTAGGCTTATCCTCTCATCACCGCACTTACTTCTGTGCTTAATGGAGGATAACCCATATCTGGTGGACATGTGCCTAGTTGTATGACACTTCACGGTGCTAACTTCTATGTATTCTAGAAGCTCTCCTAAGGCCTTTATATACAGGCACTCCTAGTGTGTTGAATATCACATTCTAAACAAAGTAATGTATTTGGACATACTCTGATTAATTGATCATATCCATTTTTGGTCTACAGTTGTTCTTGTGTTTGAGTTCTTAGTTCTTGGGTGAATTTTTCCCTTAGGCAAATTCTTACATGGTATTAGAGCAACTTGGAGATTTTCTCATCATATAGCCATTCGAGACCATCATCTTACTTCATCACCGCAGCCTAACTCTGGAGTATTGCTGAAATTGGGAGTGTCCAGCATTAGATCTGACCTCTCCATTGTGTTCAAAATGCTGAATCAATGAAAATTGGCTATAAAGTTGCCTACCCTAGGCCAAAGTCGATTGTGAGGCAAATTTTTTTGCAAATTGGCACCTGAAGGACCGATTTGAAAAATTGGTATGATCTTTTCAAATTTGTACATTTAATTCTCAGATCTACTTTCTTTCATCTACATCTCTACTATTTTTTCAGATCTGCATTATTTTCTAAAAAAAATTTGGCCATAGCGCCATAGGAGAGATTTTTTGTAGGTGAAGATTGAAGCTTGTTGGTGCAAATCTGATATTTGCATCACATTCAAAAGGTCCAAAAACCCCCAAATCAGATTTTGTTTCATCTAAATTGGACATTTGAGGCAAAATCTAGAGCCATTTGTTTTTTGGAGGTACGGTGGCAATTCAGAAAAATAACAATAGCAATGATTTTCAAATAGTGATATCTTTCTCATACGGACTCCTTTTTGCAAGCAATTTTTTTTTTTGTTTTGGGGTAGGATTTTGTGATCTACACATTGGTGCAGGTGGTTTGAGATCTCTATTCCTGAATTTTTTTGCAACTTCAAAATTTCAAATTTTGCCATTTAAAATGCTTAGTACGGGCTCATCTAGACTCCAAATTAGGTTCCATTTTTTTTGAAAGTGCATATTTTTTTATCTACTTTACAGATCTGCAATCGCATTATAAGTTTTGTAGACAGAAATACTACTTTCAAAAATAGGCCCTAAATTAGCAAGTGGCTTTCAAGTGCCAACAACATCTTTTTTGGGGGGGTTCTTTGATTCTTTGGGGGTTCATTGATTGATCTCATGGAGTTTTGTCTGATTTGTCAGTTTGGTATTAGACCACAATTGACAATAAGGAACTATTACAAATGGAGGACTTTGATAATTGACCATCTAAGAGAACATCCAAGATTGCTCCCTTATATCTATTCAATGCCACCACATTTTGATTGGACATATATTATCAAGCTTAATCAATTTCTACATAAAAGTATGAGTAGGGAATCTTTTGGTCCTCTTAGATTGGCACATTTTCCTTGTGATATTTGGTGGTCTATTTGGGAAGCATATGGAGATCCATGTGATCCTCCATCTCCAGTGGACTTTCTACATCCAGTCACTCTGGCTATGGTTTCTTCAACCTCAAATGAGATCACAACTCTAGCTCCTGTTGCTCCTACTGATCCTATTTCAGCCACAGATGCTTCAGAATCTTTGTAGCAGGATACTTTATGTCTTCCTACTCTACCTTCATGTGAAGACTTCCTTTCAAAAATTGCACAGTTGTTTGTGGAGTATCACATTGAAGATGTGGGAGACATTATTGATGACATTCATATTCTTTTTGAGGCAGATATTCCATCCTTTGCCATAGTGACAGATTCATGTACTTTAGCAATGCAGGGTACTCATAGTCTTCCAGGTAATGATTTCTTGCCAGACATTTCATTTCTATTCTTGGAGTCACACATAGTAGATATGGGAGACTTTTATGATGATTTCTTGCTTATCTTTGCTAAAGAGTCTTCTATAGTTGTTGTGAGGGCCCACTCTGACCCTCAAATCCATGCTCTACATGATCAATCCTTCCAAATTGGCATGATTGTAGATTCTTCTTTACATCATCTATAGGAGGTCTATTCATCAGTTGAGAAGACTGTTGGTTTCTTGAGATAGTATCTACCTCACTCCTTGTTTGATCTGCACTTCTCTTTAGCAGTTTTGGAGGAAGCCATCATCAGTATCGACATAGGGATTTTTTAACAGGTTTTAGAGATACTAGTCATCATAGAGATTCCTTATCCATCCAGGGTACACATCTCATAGGTACCCTTGCCATTGTTTCTTCCAAAGGGGAGGAACATCATTGAAAGGTCATGGACCAGCTTCTACATAGGAGCATTTCTCATTGATCGGCACACTACTTTTAGGGGGGGGGGGGGGAGGGACTACCTTGTCTCCTTCTTCTCTTTTTTGGGGGGGACTTTTTCCTCATAGGAGGTTTTGTCCTCCTTCTTTCTTGTATATACATGGATGTATGTCATAATGGGGGGGTCTTGATTACTCCATCCATCCATGCATCCATATTTATCTCTCTTTTTGGGGGAGGGTTTTTCCCATGAGGTTTTCCCTCTTTCCCCACTTTATGGAAGATTTTCATTTCATTATGTACATGGGTACCTAACATGGCCTAGTAGCCGGGACCCATTATGCATTTCATCCTAGTTTTGTGAACTTAAGGGCATTCACCTAAGTTGCACTTAAGGGGGGGTGTTGGTGCAAATAAGTATTTACTTATTACACTTACTTAAGTTTACTTAGGTTAATGTATTATTTAATTATTTTGCATTATTTTATTTGTGAGACACTTAGGAGTTTGTGCACCTTTTTGGCTTGTCATGTAGACAACACAGGAGTATGCAACTTTATTTGAGCACATGGTATCTACAACATTGTTTTGCATGTCCCATCCTTGTAGGCTTATCCTCTCATCACTACACTTACTATCGTGCTTAATGGAGGATAACCCATATATGGTGGACATGTGCCTAGTTGTATGACACTTCATGGTGCTAACTTCCATGCATTCTAGAAGCTCTCCTGAGGCCTTTATATACATGCACTCCTAGTGTGTTGAACATCACATTCTAAATAGAGCAATGTATTTGGACATACTCTAAATAATTGATCATATCCATTTTTGGTCTATAGTTTTGCTTGTGTTTGAGTTCTTAGTTCCTGGGTGAATTTTGCCCTTAGGAAAATTCTTGCATAGCAAAGGATTTCAACTCATACTTTCCTCCTTTCTTGTAACATAGACAATGGTCTTCAATGCCTTTTAGATATCTCATAATTCTTTTGACTTCCATCATATGATTTTCTCTAAGATTTACCCTGCAACTATACCAATGGCTAATGCAATATCAAGCCTTGTGTGTACTACATACTGAAGTTTCCTAATCATGGATCTGTAGGTAGTCTAATTTACCTCATTTGAATCATCATTCTTGGATAGTTTGTGTCTAGTAGACATGGATGTTCCAACTACTTTAGAATCTTCCATTCCAAAGGTATTCAATATCTCCTTGATGTACATTGATTGAGTAATGTAGATTCCATCCTTCATTTGATGAACTTGTAAACCAAAAAAGAATTTAATCTCTCCAAACATTGACATTTCAAATTCTTTCCTCATTTCTTCATAGATTTATTTAGATAATTCATCATGACCTATGAATAAAATATCCTCCACAAATATTTATGCTAGAAATATCTTATTATGTGGGCCTTCTTTAATATATAGACTACTATTATTACTTTTTCTTTGAAAACAAATCCTTACCAAATATCCATGTAGCCTTTCATACCATGCTCTAGGATCTTGTTTCAGATCATACAAATCTTTATATATTTTGCATACCACATCTCTTTTGTTCAAATTGATGAAACCTTCAGCTTGGTCAATGTAGACTTCTTCCAAAATTCCATTCAAGAAAGATGATTTAAAATCCATTTGATACACTTATAATACTTTATGTGCAACATATGCAAGTAGTTCTTTGACTCTTTCAAGTTTAGCAATAGGAAAAAATGTTTCTCTATAGTCTATACTTTCTTCTTGAGCATATCCTTTACACACTAGCCTAAACTTATTCCTTGATACTTCACCATTTTCATTCAATTTGTTTCTAAAAACCCACTTTTTACCAACTACATTTTTGTCCTTGGGTCTAGGAAAAAAAGTCCAGGTATTGTTCCTTTCAATCTACTCAATTTCTTCATTTATTGCTTCTATCCAACTTTCATTATTCAAAGCACCTTTGATAGTTCTAGGTTGCAATTGAGTAAGAAAACATATACCTTTCAGTTTGTTTCTTGTCATTATACCTCTTGTTGGATCTCCAATTATTTATTTAGGTGCATGATTCCTCTTGGCACATCTAGAAAGTATATGTTCCTTCTAGATTTTGGACTTGTTTCACTTGGCACACCATGAGCAAAGGTTTTGTGAACTTCTAGTCTTTTGTCAATTCCCACTATCTACTACTCGGTTCCCTCTATTTCTGACTTGGTCCCTCTAACTGCAACTCATCTTGTGTTAACTACTACTTAGGTTACACTGGATCTAGCTCAGGTTGCAACTTGGTGGGTACTACAAACTTAGG
Organism: Cupressus sempervirens; assembly: GCA_028749045.1. Classification (NCBI taxonomy): domain Eukaryota; kingdom Viridiplantae; phylum Streptophyta; class Pinopsida; order Cupressales; family Cupressaceae; genus Cupressus; species Cupressus sempervirens. Next base: position 905,470,679 of record CM053789.1, read on the forward strand.
TCACTTGGGCGGTGTTGATTGTGGGGGTGGTGCTTTCTATTGTTGCCAATCCACATTTTCTTGTAACTTGGGTAAAGTTTCAAACTCATAGTAAATGAAGTTTCTATAGTTTTTAGGTTCCTTATTTCTTTGTTCTTCTCTCTTTTCTAAAAACTCATCAATTTTCAATATACACTTTCTATAACCATGTGAGTAGCAAGATTCAAACATTTAAATATGCTCATCTCTTGTTGGAGTAGCCTAGGAATATTATTTCATCACTTTTTGCATCAAACTTTCATTTCATTGTCTCTTGCAAGATATAAAAGTTTCTTCCAAATACTTTGAAATAATAGAAATTAGGTTTATGGCCATAACATTATTCATAATGAGTTTGATTTGTACCATTCTTCAGTTGAACTAAGTTCAGGGTATGAACTGTTGTGTTAATTATTTCTCTCCAGTATTTGGTTGCCACATTTTTCTCTATCTATTTCTTCTTTTTGCTATGTCATTCTACTAAGGTGTACTAGGTGCAGATACTTGTCTTTTGATTCCTCTTTCATTGAAGAACTCATTGAATTCATTAGAGATGAATTCACCTCTACTATCTAACCTTAGGTGTTTCTTTTTCAACTCTAGCCAGATACCAATTGAATTGTTGAAAAGCTTCATATTTTTCTTTTTGGAACACCACTATCATCATCCTATAATAATCATTAAAAAAAAAATGAAATATTTTTCTCCCCTATAGCACTCAGTACCTATTGGTCCACAAAGATATGTATGAACTAGTTTTAAGACTTCTTATATATTGTAATTCTTACTTTTGAAACTAATTTTGCCAATTTTTCAAATCTGGCATTGTTTGCATGTGGCCATTTTAAGTTTCTTTATATTTGTAATACCTCTTACTCTTTTGTTCTTTCTTGTGGTAACCATATTATCAAAGTTTACACGACACATTCTTTTATGCTATAGCAACATTTCCTCTACTTGTGCCGAAAAACATGAATTTTTAGTGAGATCTATTAGTCTAATTGCCAATCCCAACTAGGTTTCCTTTACTATCTAGCAACTTAGCTTTTCCATTAATGAATTCTATGTTGTATCTAATGTTGTTCAGCTATGCCACACTAAAAAGATTGTGTCTTAGTCCTTCAACCTAGTAAGCATTGTCACATTTAAGTTCATCAGTTAATATAATGAATCCTTTTCCTTTCACATAGCATGGTTCATTATTTCCAAATCTAACACTTCCACCATCATAGTGTTCCAAATGTTAAAACTTAGTTTTTCCACTATTCATGTGATGAGAACACTCACTATCTATTATCCATCAATCATTTTTGCTAACATGAGAATTAAGTGCCATATTTTCATTATCCTCATCATCTGATTCATCCTTAACATCAATATATACTAGGCCATCATCATCATCACTGTCAGAATCTTTAGCAATATAAAAGGATTTCTTACCTTTATCTTTGTAGTTTTTATAGCTCTTGAAATATTTCTTGCCTTTGAACTTGTTGAATTTTCTCTCATCTTTGTTTTCTTTTTTTGGACACCTTATAGCAATGTGACCAACTTCATCACAAGAGAAACAAATCAATGGTATTTTTCCTTTATATTTACCTTTATCTTTTGGTAACCTTCTTACAAGTACAACTTCAATAGCTTCAATATCATCCTCAAAATCATCTTCTTCACTATCCATTTGTTTTCTTTAGAGTTTCCTCCCTTTCTATCAAGAGTTAGCTTGTCTTTGAATGTTTATTCTACGTTGTGAGAGCTAGGAAGTGTTGGATACAATTGTTCAATTGTGTGTTGTCTTTGATGTCACACAAATGTCATATTAGTCATCAGACAGAGTCTACTGAGCTCAGATAGTCAGCAAGGCAAAAGACAGAATCTACCAAGCTCAGTTGCTCAACAAGGTAAAGGACAGTGTCTACTGAGCTCAAAAGGTTAGTAAAGAAGGTTTATAGTGTCTACCAAGTAGACAGTTGTTACCAAGCTTTCGAGGCTAAACTAAGAAATTTAGCTTTTACCGAGTTCACTTAGTCATCAAAGGGAAATATGGTAGAAACAACTCTTACTGACCTCACTCAGTCATCAAAGGAAATGTGGTAGAAATAGTTCTTACCAAGCTCTCATGGACAGTGAAGGAATTTAGTTCTTACTGAGTAAACTCAGTAGCCCAAAGATTTTGCAGATGTTGCAATGTTAACCAAGTCAAGACGGTTAACTCAGGAAATTTTTGGAAGGACTATTTATCGAGCTAGGTCGGCCAGTGAAGGATTTCATTATTTTGTGAAATAACATTTTTTTTAAAAAGTAATATTGGTAGCCAACTGATGTATGGATTATTGGTAAATGTAACATGAGAATGAGCCGATTTGATAATCTGAATGGTATAAATAAGAGGTCAAGTTGCAAATTCTAAGTGTGGAAGTAGAATTGATCTGATATGAGGATTGATTATTGTGGAAGAGAATTTGAAGGATGATCAGAGATCATTGAGGAGCAACAAAGCCATATTTGATCAAAGAGGATCTAATGATGCAGAACAGAGACCTGTAATCAGCAAATTGAGTTGCGTCTTGTTCAGGTAGATTCATTATTTCTTTCTAACCATTGTAGAAATGATTTAAAATCTCTTAACAGAGTTGGTTTAACAACCATTTTGTAAATCCTCTAACAAGGTGACAGTTCAGTTGAATTGTTCTAAAGACCTCTAGCAAGGCCACTCCTAACAAGGTGATCAAAATCCTCTAACAAGGTCACACCTAACAGTGTGTATTGTAACCTTTAACATGGTTGGCTCCTAATAGGGCTCACTTTAGAAGAGTGAAAAATTGGTAGCTAGTTACTTTGTGGTTTTTCCCATATTGGGTTTCCACATTAAATCTGGTGTCTTTTGTGTTCATTTTATTTTCAATTACATGCATGAATGCTTGATGATAAGTAACAATTTAATTTACCAAGTTACAACATTTTTTTTATGTTTATCGAGTATCAACAATAACTAGATCTTTAAGACATCTAAGGGATTTGAGGATTAATTTTTATAAGTAACTGATTCATCCCCCCTCTTAGTTACTCTCTCTTTAATCCCAACAATTGGTATCAGAGCCTTTGGTGCTTGTTGGAAAAGATTTCAAGGATCTAAGACAAAGGTCAGAATGTCTTATAAGAGGAAAATTCCAAGACTTAACAGGGACAACTATTGAAAATATAGATGAAGTAACTGAGAGGGGAGGGGTGAATCAATTGTCACAAAAACAATTCCAAAAATCCCTTAGATGTCTATAATATTTACTTACTGTTGATACTCAATAAATAGTGCAAGAATACTGTAACTCGGTAGGTTAACTAATTACTAATCATCTAGCATTCATAGTTATTATTATTCTTTCCAAGGTTAAAATAAATGAACACAAGAGACACCAGATTTAACATGGAAACCCAATATGGAAAAAACCACCAAGTAACTAGTCACCAATTTTCACTCTTTTGAAGTGAGCCCTTTTAGGAGCCAACTCTGTTAAAGGTTACAATGCACGCTGTTAGGTGTGACTTTGTTAGAGGATTTAATCACCCTATTAGGAGTGGCCTGGTTAGAGGTCTTTATAACAATTCAACTAAACTATCACCTTGTTAGAGGATTTACAAAATGCCTATTAAACCAACTCTATTAAGAGATTCTAGATTCACTATTACAATGATTAGAAAGAAACAATGAGGTGACCTGAAAGATATGTAATTTATCTTTTGCTGATTACATATCTCTATTCTGCTTCACTGGATCCTTACTGATCGAATACAACTTTGCAGCTCCTCCAGGATATCTAATCCCTCATCAGAATTTGCTCAATATTTTCTTATTCCATCCTCATCCATATACTCATACACCTTTAATTCACAACTTGAACATCTAAATATATACTTTTTATATTATCAAGTCGGCTCAAATATAAGTTACAACAATAATAAAAATATTACATTAGTCAGCTACATGAAACAATTGAACTTAATATCAAAATAATAAAATCCTTCGCTAGCCGACCCAGCTCGATGATCACTACTCCAGAATAGTTTTCTAGTGTTAACCAAGTAAGGCTCGGTAAACACTGCAAACCCTGCAAAAATCTTTTGGATACCGAGTGAACTCGGTTAGCACTGACCTTCCTATGTTGATCTTGTGAGCTCGGTAGAAGCTAACTCTCTGCCACATTTCCTTTTATAAACGAGTGAGCTTGATAGATGTTAAATTTTCTTTGTTAACCTTAGGAGCTTGATTAACACTAATTTTTTGTTACAAAATCCTTTGATGCCCGAGTGAGCTCGGTAAATATTAACTTTTTTTCGTTAACCTTGGGAGCTTGGTTAACACTAACTCTCTGCTATAAAATCTTTTGATGCCCGAGTGTGCTCGGTAAACATTAACTTTTCTTCGTTAATCATAGGAGCTCGGTTAACACTGTAAATTGCTTTGTTGATCATCTAAGCTCAGTAGACTCTGTTTGATGACTAGTATGACATTTATGTAACATCAAAGACAATACACAATTAACAATTGTATCCAACAATCTCCCTCTTTGGCATTGATGGCAACACAACATGTCATAACAAAATGAAATTTGAATAAAATTTAAAAATAAGTCTAACAAGCCTTTTTCTATCAGAACAACTTTCTCTATTAGATAGCAAACTCTCCCTCTTTCAGTAATCTCCCTCTGTGAAGGAATTCTATAGCAAACTCTTCTTCTCAAACAAATTTTAGAAAGATATGACAGTAAAACTCAGTAAAACTCTCTCTCTTTGACAAAAAATGCCAAAGACAACACAATTCAAATGGATTTTAATGTACCTTTAGTATTTATTCATATGCAATATTTCTTGATTATACTGCATCAACTGATAGGTCTTCAACTTGGTATGCATTGATGCATCACTAAAACTTCATTTTAGTGAACTTTAGATAGGGGAGTGACCCCTAACTTACCTCTTAGATACAAGAATGTATCCTTAGGTAATGGATTTGTGAATATGTCAGCAATTTGTTGCTTTGTATGAACATATTCCAATCTGATCTCTTTATCTTGCATCAATTCTCTAACAAAATGATATTGTATTGCAATGTGCTTGGTTTTGGAATGTATCACTAGATTCTTAGATATGTTTATTGCAATTGTATTATCACAGAACATAACAACTGGTTCTTTAATTTCCACCGTCATGCCTTCTAACAACTATTTAAACCAAACAATATTAGAACAGTTTACTGTAGCAGCAACATAGTCTGCCTCTGCTGTAGATTGAGATATACAATTCTGCTTTTTGCTTGTCCAAGAAACCAACCTCTTTCCAAGAAAGAATGCTCCTCCACTTGTACTTTTTCTATCATCAAGGTTTCCTACCCAATCAGCATCAGTAAACACTTTCAAATCTAGATTACCTCCAAATTTGTACCATACATCATAATCTTCAGTTCCTTTCAAATATCTCATTATTCTTTTGATTGCCATCATGTGATTTTCTCTTAGTTTTGCTGAAAATCTTGCTACAATACCAACTGCAAGGGCAATATCTGGCCTAGTATGAACTACATACTCCAACTTTCTAATCATAGATCTATACAATGTTTGATCTACTTCTTTTGATTCATCTTCCTTGGTAAGTTTTAATCCATTACACATAGGAGTCCCAACTGGTTTACAATCTTCCATACCAAACTTTTTCAATATCTCCTTGATGTATTTTGATTGAGTGATGTAGATACCATTTTTATTTTGCTAAATTTGAAGACCAACAAAGAATTTGATCTCTCCAAACATAAACATTTCAAATTCATTGTTCATTTTTTCTAAAAATTCTTTTCAAAGATCCTCATTCCCTGTGAAAATAGTATCATCTACAAATATTTCTACCAAAACAATCTTATTATCTGGTCCTTCCTTTATATACAAGCTACTGTTATCATTAGTTCTTTGAAAACCAATCTGAATAAGATAGTTATGCAATCTTTCATACCATGCTCTAGGGGCTTGTTTCAGACTGGATACAATGCCTTGTGTAATTTGTAGACCATGTTCTTCTTATCTGGATCAACAAAACCTTCAGGTTGTTTAATGTAAACCTCTTCATCCAATATACCATTGAGGAATGCTGACTTGACATCCATCTGATAAACTTTGAATCCTTTGTGAGCAGCATATGCTAGTAAGGTTCTGACTCCTTCCAATCTTGCAATAGGAGTAAAAGTTTCTCCATAGTCTATTCCTTCTTCTTGAGCATATCCTTTGCATACTAGTCTAGCTTTGTTTCTTGATTTCTTACCATCTTCATCCAACTTGTTTCTGAATACCCACTTAGTTCCAATCACATTTTTATCTTTAGGCTTGGGTACAAGAGTCCATGTCTTATTTTTCTCCATCTGCTCTATTTCTTCATTCATAGCCTCAATCCAACTATCATTTCTCAATGCATCATTGATATTTTTAGGTTCAAAATCAGCAAGCAAACAAGTACCTTTCAACTCACTTCTTTTCATGGTTCCTTTAGATTTGTATCCAATGATCTGATCTGCTGAATGATGTCTCTTGACATATTTTGCTAATATAGGTTCCTTGTCTCTTAAAAGAATTTCATTGTTATTTTTTTGTACTTCAACTTCAAGTTTTGGCTATTTTGGCTCGGGTCTTTCAGACTCGGTAGACACTTGCTCGGTAGCATCTGAATGTAACTCGAGTTGCTGTAGCTCGATTTGAACTTCCTATAACTCAGTTACTAATGACTTAGGAGTAGAAGATTCCTAATTGACTAGTACTATGTCAAGTTCAGTGAAAAAAAACCTTCTATAATCTTTTGGTTCCCTTTTGCTTTCTTCTTCAGTCCTTTCTACAAACTCATCAACTTTCACATGTGCACTTTCTATGACTTTGTAAGTAGATAAGTTCAAACATCTATATGCTTTACTTTTGCAAGATTATCCCAAAAATATTCCTTCATTACCTTTTACATCAAATTTTCCTTGTCTAGATTCTTTCAAAATGTAACATTTACTTCCAAATACTTTTAGGTAACCTACATTAGGTTTATAGTCATACCATAGCTCATAGGGAGTTTTGAATGAGTCTTTTTTAAGCTATACTTGGTTCAAGGTATGAACTACAGTGCTGATAGCTTCCTTCCATTATTTGATAGCAATGTTCTTTTCAGTCATTAAGGTTCTTGGACAATCCATGATAACTCTGTTCCTCCTTTTAGCTATTCCATTTTGTTTAGGAGTTCTAGGTGTTGATACTTGTCTTTTGATTTCTCTCTCAATGCAAAAGTTATTGAACTCATGTGAAATGAATTCTCCACCTCTGTTTGACCTCAAGCATTTCAATCTTTTTCCTATTTCCTTTTCTACTCTAGCCAAATACCATTTGAATTTCTCAAATGCTTCTGATTTGTTCTTTAGATACATGATAGTCATCATTCTTGAGTAATCATCAATAAAAAGAATGAAGAACTTTTTCTCCAGTATAGCTTTCAATTCCAATGGGTCCACATAAATCAGTATGCACAATTTCTAATATATCTTCTGACTGATAGTTTTTACTTTTAAAAATAGTCTTTCCCATTTTACTAATCTGACAATTTTTGCATAGACCAACCTTAGGTTTCTTTATATTTGGAATGCCTCTTACTTTCTTGAATTTTCTTATCTTCACCAAGTTATCAAAATTCACATGACATGGCCTTTTATGCCATAACCAACTAGCTTTTACTTGAGCAATAAAATATGAATACTCACCAAGTTCAAGATAAAATAAGTTACCTTTTGTTTGAGTGCTTGATCCAATCACTTTTCCTTTGCCATCCAACAGTCTTGCTTTTCCATGAATGAATTCTAATTTGAATCCATTATTGAGTAGTTGTGCCACGCTCAATAGATTATGCTTTAGTCCTTCTACCCAATAGGCATTATCACATATAAGTTATTTCATTAGAGAGATTCTTCCTCTTCTTTTTATATAACAAGGTTCATTGTTACCAAATCTTACACTGCCACCATCATAGTCTTCAAAGTACTCAAGCTTAGTTTTATCACCAGTCATGTGATGAGAACAACCACTATCTATGATCCATGTATCATTTTTGCTTATTGAACTGCCTCACAATAGGTGTTCCATAGTCATGCGCTAGGCTTGGCTTAGGAATAATCTATTCAAGCTAAGGACTACTTTTCCCCTACCATGAGGTGCATTTAGATTGTCAACCCAGGGACGTATACTTGAAATGGTCGGCACAGTATGTGCACTAGGTACCTTGATGAGTCATTATGCTTGTGCTGTAGGAAAGTAAAAGATGCAAAGGAAGGAAACTACACTACTACTGTAGAAAGGAAACTACTAAATCTATGAATGTTGAAAACACAATGACAAGATAACAGAGATTCCATCTTGACTCATCCATTACACTATTCTTGCAGATGCTACAGGAACGTTCATGAAGTGTGATGCTACAGGAAGGAATTAACTAGCTATGTCTTACTTAAAATATTGCTAATGCTTAGTAAAATAAATCTATTCTATCCTAATCTAATCCACCTGCCAAGTGGGCCCCCTTGGTTGGCTTCTCTAATCTACCAATACAGGATAGAAACTAAAGAGAACTAATTCATTTTATTAATCAGTCATTACATAATTCAGAATTGTAAAACACACTACAACAAACTATGAATTAGTGTTTTCTCTTACTCAATAAAACTTATCAAAACAAAAAATGGAAAACTAAAACTTCACACATAGGAGTCAATCCCAACATATATAGGGAGTCTACTCTTTATTACATAACAAAAAAGTAACTATCCTATGTTAAGTCTGCAAGAGAGAATATAGGAGAACAACTGAAAGCGGAAAGGAAGGATAACGAAATTGAGGAGGGAGCAATGAAGTCATAGCATCCACTTGTTACAATGTAAATGCAGAGAAGGTAATGGCTCATAAAAACTCCTCCTTATTTGCTGCCATGTTTTCTAGAGTGGTTATAACTTTCTTTTCATAGTTGTTCCTTGATGCTCATTTCTCCTTGAATGTTGTCGGCAACCAACTTCTAGATTCTTCCGCTCATCCTTTAATCCTTATCATTAGGTTAGTTATGATATAAAACATATTTGAAAATAAACATCCATCAAACTAAATTCAAGCATAAGAACGCACATTTGGATATTTATATGAAATACTGCATATTAGATATAATTTAGGGAAAGGATGACATAGTTTTTCTACCCCATAAATCATCAAAGGTTCATCAAACATAAACTTATAAGTGTTAAAACAAGGATGAACAAAGTATCATAAAGTATCTTAAACATAACAAAATAAAGGCATTTTTTAGACTCATTATCTGCCCCCTGCTAAACTAATGCTTGTCCTCAAGCATTACACTTCTTTGTCAAAGATCTGAGCTCCCCAACTTCTATCTTTCCCTTTCTGCTGCTCTTGAAGGTGTAATAGAATCCTCTAGTCCTTTTCCATACTTCTCACTTGTGGTCTTCTTGCAACTTATCAAGTTTGTCAACATCAATATCATACAGGGGCCATAAAAGCATTGGAGGTTGCATGGTTAAAAGACACCATAGCTCCGGCCTTAGTTGCTTTCCCAGTTCTAAATATTTTGGAACTCTATATAATGCTACTTCCAAATTAATAGGATTGTGTGGCTCTGATTTCTTGAGAGAATCAGGTAACCATGCCCATCTACCTCTTACTCCAGTCATAGCTCATTGGAATGCAAAGTAGGGAAAGTTTTCATATTCAACATATACTTTGGCTCTAGCAGCAAATACCTTCTTTCTAATGTCTGGATTACTCTTCCCATAGGTTAATGTAAACCAGTTTTGAAGCATTTCTTCTGGCTTTTTACTTTCTGCCCTCAAGGGTAAAGGTTTTGTTCTCTCCTCATCTCTGTAATTAACTAGTTGTCTGTCATAATTCACCTCATTAGAAATCCATGACATTAAAGCTTCCAAATGCACATCTCCTATATAGAGCAAAGGATTCCACTTAGTTTCTGCAGGAATGACAAAATTATGAATATACAACTCACACAATAGATTTTGCTACCATGGTGGTAAGGTTTGATATAGTCCATAAAACTCTTGTGCAGTTTTAAATTCTACATTTACATTTTTGAGCGTTAACATCAACTGAAACAAAAGATATTGTTCTTCCAAACAAAAAGCATATACTCAAGGAGGTGGTCTGCAAGCAAGAGCTTGATCAGCTAATTTAAGTGCATGTTCCATGCGTTGTTTCTGTCTTTCTAGCTATTCTTTCAATTCTTTAATCTCCTCATTTTGTGATGTTATGATCTTGCTCATTCTTTTCTTCTCCTCTTTCCATAGTGCTTCAAAAAATAAATGATGTCCATATAACTAGAAAAGGAGTTTTTGCAAGATGACGGCACTATTATCCTTTTCATAATCCTTTTTCTTTTTTTGTTCCCGCCATAGATGTTCCGCCAAACTATTGATCCATGTTGACTTATAGGGGACTAAGGCAGTATTTGAATCATGAATTTTAGGAACTACTTCATTCTCATGGCTTGAAAAACTTGGTAAATCCATTAAGGTTTCATTAATTTCTTGCTCACATGATGCAGGAGGACTACCAAAAGCTTCTGTTATCTCAGTGTGAAGGGGAGAATGGTCAAAAATTATCTGGACAGGAGACTCTGGAGCAGGTGCTTTGGACAATATAGGATTTTAAAAAATCTATCGTCTCATTCTAGGGCTTCTCCGCAAAGGAGTCTCTTCTTGTACTATTATCTTTTGCCTACTTTTATGTTTTGATATCACTACTGTAGGATTAATTGCTGCAGGATCCTTCTTTGTTTTCCTCTATTGCTAAATTGCAGGACTAGGTTTTTGTTGAGCAACGATTTCTTCTGGTGACTTTTGTTTCCTTTTAGCTTGACTAGTAGTGGGTTTTGAGATGTCCTACTCAGGTGGAGGCACATTTTCTTGAGTGAGAAAATTCTGGTTCAATCCCTTGTGCATTTTTTGTTTTAGCTCCCTCAATATTTTGTTCTGCAGGCTCACTACTGAGAACTACATTTTCCTCACCCTGTTGTTCACTAGGGTCAACTTGGGGTTGTAAAGTTTTAAATTTCACAAAGTCATCCGATGTCAAAGGGGATACATCCCTAAGAGACCTTTCTATCAACAATTTAATCAAAGCATGGTGAGTGACAGAATTATCTTTCCCTTTTTGAGTCTCTTCTGCACTAATACAGAGCATATTATACAAAAAATTTGGGAGATTCACGACAATATTGTGCCTTATACAACTAAGCAACTTAAAATGGTGTGCATGTAAGTGAGAAAATCTGCCTTCACAAGTAAAATACCTGATGACATGCATTGCTAGGTCAGGGTATGGAGGCGGCAAAGACAATCTCTTGCACCCCTGCTTTGTAACATCCAATGGAGGGTCATGTGGGGTAGTGAACTGGGCCCTTGCTAACCTAGCATCATGCAAGCTCGAATAATGCTCTCCAATAGGAGGTAACCCTATTACTTTCACAATTCTTTCTTCTATTGCAATTACTATCAAACCCCACACAGAAGCTTCACCTTCATCAAATGTCCTGGTGAATTCTATAGCTGCTTCTTCATCATATGATGTTAAATTCAAACAATAACCTAACCACCCGCATGCATTGAATCTTCTTACTACTTCTACATTAGAGAGCAACAAAATGTGCTCGATTGGCTCTTTTATCTGTAAACCTCCTCCCATTTCTTGATACTTCTGCTACTCCATTTCCCTCTTCCTTTCTGAATGCAAACTTCAAAACTTTGTGTTATTTCTCAGATACTTCACCACTTCTTTTTGGGAACATTAATTGCCATAACCAATTGTTATGTGCCATAATTAAACTTTAGGTAAAAGTAAATCATGAATTTGTGTGGAAATCATCCAAAAACATGGTTCAAATGCCAAAATTTTAAAACATAGGTCACATCATGGCTTAGCACAAAAAATTTGGCACAAACAAAGAAAAATTCATTCAAAAAGTGGGAGTACAACACTTGACATGGCATACTTATGGAAAAAAGTTCTCATTAATAAAGGGTAATGCCAAAATTTTCAAAAATCATCACAGTTAATCAGGCATGTCATTAGATAGTATGACACTGCCCAGCCCCTTACTAATTTTATGACAAGTGTCCTCATGTGTCAGACTAGTATGGGTTAGGGACTGGAATACACCGTAATTATAAAGACTATTTAGTATTAGATATAATTAACAAAATCTACAAACTTATAAATGAATAATAATTTGAAAATGTTTATACCTGCCAAGTGGATTGTCACATGCTCCAAAGAAAAGGTGGCGAAAATAATGTCAATGGCAGCATCCATTAGCATGTGCAGATTTGATTGAAAACAAAAAAATGTGAGTATGTAGAAAGTGAGTGAATGGAAGATTAAGAAATGGAGTGAGGTGGGTGGATGGAAGATTAAGATATGAATGGAAAGAAATATCATGAAAAGAAAATGGGCTTTATGCAAACATAAAGTTATTATTATGGACATGCAAATTAGAATTAATGTTGAAGAAGAGTAGGTGGAAGGTTTTCACCTTCGGTTGCAGGAAGAGATACTTGAGTTGTTGTTGGATCCGGTTGTTCGAACTATTGCATGAACTTGACTTTTGTTTGAGGTTGTTTGTAAAGTTTAATTTGGTGACTATTGATCAGCATTTTGAAAGGCTTATCATCAATTGTGGTTAGTTGAACTATTCCATTGTCAAAGACATGATTGATTTTATATGGTCCTAACCATCGCGTCTGCAGCTTCCCTGGCATATCCTTGAAGCGAGAATCATACAATAATGCCCAGTCACCAATGTTGAACTGTTTGCTATGGATATGAGAATCATGCCAATGTTTTCTTTGTTTTTGCACCATTTTAGTATGTTCTAAAGTGGTCTTGTGCATTTCATCCGAAGAATTAAGATGCAAGAGACGTTCTCTTTGTGTTGCAGGAAGATCAATATTGAAGGTCAAGCTGTTCTTAAAGTCTTGTGTTCAAATTCAATTGGAAGCATTGCCACTTTCCCATACAAAAGCTCAAATGGTGTGAATCTGGTAGTGGCTTTTCAAGTTATTCTATAAGCCCAAACAGCTTCTTGTAACCGGCTGGTCCAATCCTGACAATGCAAATGTTTTCCAGCTCATGGTTGGTAACTTCTGCTTGTCCATTGGCTTGTGGATGATAAGGACTAGATCTGTGATGCCTGATGTTATACTTCTTCATCAATTCTAAAATCAGGTTAGAAGTAAACTGTGTGCCTTGATTAGTAACCAACTCTTTAGGAACTCCATAACGTGTAAAAATCTCTTCATACAGGAATTTGGCAACTTTTTCATCATGGGCATGTTTCATAGCCTTAACCTCAACCCATTTGGTTAGGTAGTCAGTACAAACCAAAATATAAGACTTCCCATTGGATGGAGGATCAATAGGACCAATGAAGTCCATTCCCCATTTGTCAAATGGTGTTAACACCATTTGAGGGTTCAAAGGCATTTCATCTGTTTTGGTTGGGCAACCCATTCTTTGGCATTGGTCACACTTTCTTGTATAATTGATTGCATCTTTATGAAGGGTAGGCCAATAGTAACCAGTGGCTAAGATTTTGAAAGCTATTCTTTTGGCTGCAAAATGTCCTCTGCAGGGCTCATTATGACATGCATGCAAAATATCATATGTCTCATCTTCTCTTACACATCTATGCATAACTTGATCAGGTCCAGTATAGAATAGAAAATTGTCTATCCATGAGAAATGGAAGCTTTTCTGTATGAGTAGCTTTCTCTCCTTATAAGAAAAATGTGTTGGTGTCTTATTAGTTACAATGTAGTTAGCAATATCTGCATAACATGGAACTTTAATAGCAATATGAAATGTTCATCTAGAAATGCATCATCTACCAGAGTAGTGTCAGTATCATGATGATTGATTCTTGACAAATAATCAGCTATGACATTTGTTTTTCCAAGCTTATCTACTATGGTTATGTCAAATTCTTGTAACAATAGTAACCATCTTGCTAACCTACTAGTTATAGCAAGTTTGTTCATGAGATACTTGATTGCTGCATGATTAGTATGAACATAGATAGGATAACCTATGATGTAATGCCGAAATTTATTTAGAGCATAGACTACTACTAACAATTCTTTTTCAGTCACTGTGTAATTTAGTTCTAGACCATGAAGACTCTTACTAATATAATAAATGGCATTCTCAAGATTTGAGTGTTTCTGTGCTAAAACTGCTCCTATGGCATAATCAGAAGCATCTATATATATGTGAAAAGGTAGGTTCCAATTAGGGCCTTGTAAAATTGGGGCTGTGGTCAAAAGTTGCTTTAGCTACAGGAAAGCTTTATCACACTCAGGTGTCCATTTGAATTTAGCTTCTTTTATAAGCAACTTATACAAGGGACTGGCTACTTTACTGAAATCTTTTATAAAACGCCTGTAATATCCAACATGTCCCAGAAAAGATCTGACATCTTTTAATTTAGTGGGTATGGGTAATGTTTGAATTACCTCAATTTTAGTTGGGTCTACTTGTATACCCGCAGTAGATATGAAATGACCAAGTACCACACCCTCTTGCATGAGCATGAAACACTTTTCACTATTTAGTGCCAAATTATGTTCTTGACATCTTACCAAAACTTTTTCAAGATTTATCATTGCTTCTTCAAAAGTAACTCCAAATGTTGTAAAGTCATCCATATAGATTTCCATACAATCATGTGATATATCAGCAAAAATACTAATTACAACCCATTGAAATGTTGCAGGAGCGTTACAAAGACCAAATGGTAAAATAGAGTATGCAAAAGTACCCTATAATCTACACAAATTCTCCATTTTCCTCCTTTCTTAGGTACTATAACCAGTGGTGATACCCATTTACTATCAGATATAGGATAGATAAAGCCAGCATCAAGCTGTTTCTACAATTCTGTTTTGACTATTTCTCTGAGGCTTGGATTTATCCTCCTCTGAGGTTGATGAAGTGGTAGAAAACCTTCATTAATGTATATCCTATGGGTACACAGTGTAGGGCTTAATCCTTTCATATCATCATAATCCCAAGAAAAAGTCTTCTCATGCTTCTGAAGCAATTTTTTTAATTGTTCCATCTGTATGGATGTCAATTTGGGGCTAACATGCAGTTTATGGCCTTTACTCAGTTCAATAGGAATAGTGGATTCTACCATAGCAATTTTAGAGATTGGGCTTCCTTCTAATTCATAGGGAAGTAGTGAATAAAGATTTTTAGGTTCCTTAAGTAAAGTACAACTTGTATCACACTCCTCATATGCAATCAATTCTAATATAGAGCTTTCAGACACATCTTTTCCTATCACACAAGTGTTGGTAAGGATGCTCTGGATTATTGAATCTTCTTCTTGCAACTTTAGAAAAGATTTCCTATGTAACATAATAAGTTGTACTATGGAATTTATCTCTTCTTCTTCATCTCCTAAATCTGGCCAAAAAGATGTACTCAAATCTAGTAATGGTTGTGCAGGAAGATATAGATCAAATTGCTTGGTTGCTTGGCCATTTGATATGGTCATATTCCCTGATTTACAATTTATGTTTGCATCAGTTGTGGCCAACCATGGTCTACCTAGAATGATAGGATAGCTAGATAGGTTTACTTTAGGGGACAAAATCATGAAGTCTGCATGATATTCTAGGGAATCTAAGGTCACAACAATATTTTCTATCATTCCATCAGGAGTGACAGTGGAACTATCTGCAAGCTGCAGAATAGTTGGTGTGGGCCTTAATCCTTCTATTTGTAACTTCTTCATGGTTTCTTTAGTCATCACATTTATAGTAGCTAACAAATCTATTAAGGCATTTTTAACAAATTGACCATTGATGTTGACACTTACTACTAGACTCCCTGGGTCAGAATATTTTGGTGTAATCACTCTTCCTAACATGATATTAGCTAAATGTCCAACATGAACTATGGTAGGATCCTTCTTCTTCCTTCCAGGTTTCTTTAGACAAGCTTCCCTTATAGCTTTTCCATAAGCAGGAATGTCCTTAATAGCTTGAAACAAAGGTATTCAGACATGCATATTCTTCAACTGGTTAACAATGTCAAAGGGTTGTTCCTTGCCTTTTTCCTTTTGTATTAGTTGGTCTGGAAAAGGAGACTCTATTGTTGGTTGATCTGGTATTGGTATGTTAACATTAGTTGGGTCAACAAGTTCATCAACCAAAGGTTTTGATGCTACAGGAGACTATGATACTTCAGTTATAAGAGGTGGCCTTGGTGCTGGTAAGGTCGTTCTAGATCTCAAATGTATATCTGCAACATCTAGGGCATAAGTAGGGTACTATTGGGTATCATTACTATACATGGGCTACTATGGTTTACTATTTGGATTTGGCTGAGGCTGTGCAGGTAGCTGTGTTTTCCTTTGAGGTCCACTATTTGTAGGTGGTGGCATTAAAGCAGGTTGTTGAGCTAGAGGGGGTAATCGTGGAACACCAGTATTTTGGTTAGGACATTATTGAGATCCCTTCCATTGGTTTGCAAATTGCCAATTCCCTTGGGGTGGTTGCCATTGGTTCTGCTGGTTCTGGGGCCGTTGGTTATTCTGCTGGTTAGGCCAAGGTTGTTGGAAATTTTGAGACTGTTGTGGGTTGTTTTGCCCAGCATTATTCCAATTGGGTTAGTTTTGTGGGGGACCTTAGGTATTGTGGTTTTACCATTGATTACCATATAAATTTGAATTTTGCAAGGGGTCTTGAGGCATACCTTGACGTTGAGCCCATGGTCGGCATTGAGCAACAAAGAATACTTGCTCATCATCCCCATCTATTTTCACATATTTAGTTGGAAGATGCTGGTTCTCCATGCTTGCAACCAATTTAAAGTGGTAATCTTTCTTTTACTTTTGGCAATGAGGACAGTACTCAGCTAGTTGTAACTCAGCCTCTGCTTGCTTCTTCTTTGCAGTCATTGTATCCAACTGTGTAGCAACATCATTATTGATGTCTTGTTTGAAATCTGACAACAAATTGGATATTTCAAGTTTTGAAATGCCTTGACTAATTCCTTTTGTAATCGTAGAATGGGGTCTTCGACCTTTCTTCATGGTTGACCTTGAGTAGTTCTGACATATCTTTTTGAGGTCATCCCATTGAGCTTGATATACATCTCCACTGGCCATCAAGTCCAATGCTTCCAAATAGTCTTCATTCACTCCTCTTAGAAAGACTAGTTTTTGGGAATCTTTAGACAATGTGTGCTGAGGATTCTTTTGTAGTGTATATAAAAATTGAGAAATATAGTCTTCTAATGTCTCTTCCTCCTTCTGTGATATCCTAAAGATATCATCTCCTCTTGTGCCAGATGCTTTGCAATATTCTTTATATTTTTCCAAAAACAAGGCTTGCATTTCATCCCAATTTACAGCTACATTGGCTACTAAGCCCATGAACCATCGTAAAGCTAATTCTTTCAATGTGGTTGGAAATAATTTAAGCTTATGGGCATCAATGTTGTAGTCAAAACTACGACAAAGGATGTCGAATTCAAACAAGAAGGTATTGGGGTCTTCAGTTGCAAGGCCATAGAACTTCAAAAAAGAAGTGGGAGGTATATTCTTGAGATTGGCATTGGTTATGAGACTTGGGAGTGGAAATGGAAAAGTGGGTTGTGCCATGACTGGTGGGACTGGATTATGAGGTTGCTACTAAAAAGGAAGGTTAGGCACTGGGTGATTAACAACTAGTGGATTCGAGGTAGTGTTATCAAGAAAACTGGTCAATATTTCAGTGAAGGGCTGGAGACCAGATATATCTAGGGATTAAGCTCTTGATGATGATACTGTGGGGAAAATAGGACTTGCATCTTCAAAGGGCAACTCAACTTCTTCTTCAACTTCTTCATTCAAATTAATAGATCCCTATGGAAGAAATCTGCCATATTCATCTCGTCTTCTTCCTCTTCGATGCATGCAACTAAAATTTTCACACTGGTAAAAAAAAACTTAATCTAAAAACTATGACTCAAAAATGCTCCTAGCTTGACACCATCCTCGGCAATGGCACCAAAAATGAACCACCTCACAATAGGTGTTCCATAGTCATGTGCTAGGCCTGGCTTAAGAATAATCTATTCAAGTTAAGGACTAATTTTCCCCTACCATGAGGTGCATTTAGATTGTCAACCCAGGGACGTATACTTGAAATGGTCAGCACAGTATGTGCACTAGGTACCTTGATGAGTCATTATGCTTGTGCTGCAGGAAAGTAAAAAATGCAAAGGAAGGAAACTACACTACTGCTGTAGAAAGGAAACTACTAAATCTATGAATGTTGAAAACACAAGGACAAGATAATAGAGGTTCCATCTTGACTCATCCATTAGACTGTTCTCCCAGATGCTGCAGGAACATTCATGAAGTGTGATGCTACAGGAAGGAATTAACTAGCTATGTCTTACTTAAAATACTGCTAATGCTTAGTAAAATAAATCTATTCTATCCTAATCTAATCCACCTTCCAAGTGGGCCCCCTTGGTTGGCTTCTCTAATCTACCAACATAGGATAGAAACTAAAGAGAACCAATTCATTTTATTAATCATCATTACATAATTCAGAATTGTAAAACACACTGCAACAAACTATGAATCAGTCTTTTCTCTTACTCGATAAAACTTATCAAAACCAAAAATGGAAAACTAAAAACTTCACACACAGGAGTCGATCTCGACATATATAGGGAATCTACTCTTTATTACATAACAAAAAAGTAACTATCCTAAGTTAAGTTCGCAGGAGAGAATATAGGAGAACAATTGAAAGCAAAAAGTAAGGATAACAGAATTGAGGAAGGAGCAATGAAGTTGTGGCATCCACTTGTTACAACATAAATGCAGAGAAGGTAATGGCTCATAAAAAATCCTTATTCACTGCCATGTTTCCTTGAGTGGTCATAACTTCCTTTTCATGGTTGTTCCTTGATGCTCGTTTCTCCTTGAATGTTGTTGGCAACCAACTTCTGGATTCTTCCTCTCATCCTTTAATCCTTATCATTAGGTTAGTTATGATATAAAACATATTTGCAAATAAACATCCATTAAACTAAATTCAAGCATAAGAACACACATTTGGATATTTATATGAAATACTGCATATTAGATATCATTTAGGCAAAGGATGACATAGTTTTTCTACCCCATGAATCATCAAAGATTTATCAAACATAAGCTTATAAGTTTAAAAAAAAGGATGAACAAAGTATCATAAAGTATCTTAAACATAACAAAATAAAGGCATTTTTTAGACTTGTCACTTATATGAGAAATGAGTGCCATTTCCTCATCATTATCAGACTCATCTTTCACAAAAATGTAGACAATTTCATCTTCTTCTTAATCATTAGAATCATTAGAATCTTTAGTCATAAAACATGTTTTCTTACCTTTATCCTTGAATGATTTGAATTCTTTCTTGCCATTGTACTTGTAACCTTTCTTCTCATCTTTGTTTTTCTTGTTTGGGCACCTAGCAACAATATGACCAACTTCTTCACATGAAAAATAGATTAGAGGAACTTTACCTTTATATTTTCCTCTGCCTCTAGAATATTTTCTTGCTAGTAGAGCTTCAATCACCTCAAGATCATTGTTTGAACTTTGGTCTGATTCATCTTCACTTCTTGACTGAGATTCCTTTTTCTTTTTCTTTTTCTCCTTGAGTGAAATTTTGGTTTCAAATGCTGACTCAATGTTTTTGGAAGCTGAAACATAGTTGTCAAAGTTGTCTAGTTCAAATGCAGTTAATCTTCCAACTATGGCCTCTAGATTTATCTTGTGATTTGCTTCACATCTTCTTTCTTGAATTTTAGAAACTCTGATTGCATAAATGAGAAATAGAGTTCTAAGAACTTTACTTATTATTGTCTCCTCCTTGATATCTCCTCCAGATGCTTTGATTGCACTGACACATCCTTTGACTCTTTCAACATATTTTGCAATGTTTTCATCCTCTCTCATCTTCTTACATTATCATCTCCTCCACAGATTTCTTTCAGCTTTTTCCACATTTCAAAAGTAGATTTGCAGTCCTTGATGTCATCAAATTCTTCATAACTCAGAGTAGATGCTATATCTATCATCATGATGTTGTGGGTCTTTTTTTTACCAATATCATTGACAGATAGTGTACCAGCTAGTTCTGCATATTTTTCATCAAGGTATTTTAGTCCTGTATCTCCAATAGAAGCTAGATGAAGTCTCATCAACCCTTGCCATGATGAGAAGTTGTCCCTATTAAGTCTTGGAATTTTCCTCTTATAAGACATCCTAATCTTTGACTTAGATCCTTGAAATCTTGTCTTGCAAGCACCAAAAGCTCTGATACCAATTGTTGGAAATATAGATGAAGTAACTGAGAGGTGAGGGGTGAATCAATTATCACAAAAACAATTCCAAAAATCCCTTAGATGTCTATAATATTTACTTACTGTTGATACTCGATAAATAGTGCAGGAATATTGTAACTCGATAGGTTAACTAATTATTGATCATCTAGCATTCATAGTTATTATTATGCATACAAAGGTTAAAATAAATGAATACAAGAGACACCAAATTTAACATGGAAACCCAATATGGAAAAAACCACCGAGTAACTAGTCACCAATTTTCACTCTTCTGAAGTGAGCCCTATTAGGAGCCAACCCTATTAAAGGTTACGATGCACATTGTTAGGTGTGACCTTGTTAGAGGATTTAATCACCCTATTAGGAGTGGCCTGGTTAGAGGTCTTTCGAACAATTCAACTAAACTGACACATGTTAGAGGATTTACAAAATGGCTATTAAACCAACTCTATTAAAAGATTCTAGATTCACTATTACAATGATTAGAAAGTGACAATGAGGTGATTTGAAAGATATGCAACTTATCTTTTGCTGATTATAGATCTCTATTCTACTTCATTGGATCCTTACTGATTAAATACAACTTTGCAACTCCTCCAAGATATCTAATCTTTTATTAGAATTCGCTCAATATTTTCTTATTCCGTCCTCATCCATATACTCACACACACCTTTAATTCACAACTTGAACATCTAAATATATACCTTTTAGATTATCAAGTCGGCTCAAATATAAGTTACAACAACAATAAAAATATTACATCAGTCAACTACATGAAACAATTGAACTTAATATCAAAACAATAAAATCCTTCATTGGCTGACCCAGCTCGGTGATCATTGCTCTAGAATGGATTTCTAGTGTTAACCAAGTGAGGCTCGGTAAACACTACAAACCCTGCAAAAATCCTTTAGAGATCGAGTGAATTCGGTTAGCACTAACCTTCCTTTTCTGACCTTGTGAGCTCGGTAGAAGCTAACTCTCTACCACATTTCCTTTGATAACCGAGTGAGCTTAGTAGATGTTAACTTTTATTTGTTAACTTTGGGAGCTTGGTTAACACTAACTTTCTATTACAAAATCCTTTGATGCCCAAGTGAGCTTGGTAAATATTAACTTTTCTTTATAAACCTTGGGAGCTTGGTTAACACTAACTTTCTACTACAAAATCTTTTGATGCCTGAGTGAGCTCGGTAAACATTAACTTTTCTTCGTTAATCATGGGAGCTCGATTAACACTGTAAATTACTTTATTGATCATTTGAGCTTGGTAGAATTTGTCTGATGACTAGTATGACATTTTTGTAACATCAAAGACAATACACAATTAAAAATTCTATCCAAAAACAACTTCTCAGCATGGCAGAGATTGATGAGACTTCATTTCACTTCTATTGGTGATTCATAACTGAAGTATCTTGATGAAAAATATGTAGAACCTATTGGTATACTATCTGTCAATGATATTACTAAAAAGAAGACTTACAACAACATGATGATAGATATAACATCTGCTCTGAGTTATGAAGAATATGATGACATCAAGGATTGCAAAATTGCCTTTGAAATGTGAGACAAGTTGAAAGAGATCTATGGAGGAGATGATAATATGAGAAGAGCCAAAGCAAAAAGTTTGAGAGGACAATTTGATCAAATGAGGATGAGAGAAAATGAAAACATTGCAAAGTATGTTGAAAGAATCAAAGCATGTGTTAGTGCAATCAAAGGATCTAGTTGAGATATTAAGGAGGAGATAGTTATAAGTAAAGTTCTTAGAACTCTACTTCCTATCTATAAAATCAAAGTCTCTACAATTCAAGAAAGACGATGTGAAACAAATTATAAAATAAATTTAGAGGCCATAGTTTGAAGATTGACCATATTTGAGCTAGAAAACTATGATAATTATGTTCCAACTGCCAAGAAAATTGAATCAACATTTGAAGCCAAGCTTCACTCAAAGAAAAAGGGAAGAAGACAAAAGATCCACAATCAGATAGTGGTTGAAGCTCTGCTAGCAAAGAAATATTCAAGAGGCAAAGGAAAATACAAAGGTAAGATTCCTCTAATCTATTTTTCTTGTGAAGAAATTGGACATATTGCTGCTAGGTGTCCAAATAAGTAGAACAAGGATGAGAAGAAAGGTCGCAAGTACAATGGCAAGAAAGACTTTAAATCATTCAAGGATAAAGGTAAGAAAACATGTTTCATGGCAAAAGATTCTAATGATTCTGATGATGAAGAAGAAGATGAAATTGTTTACATTATTGTAAAGGATTAATATGATAATGATGAAGAAATGGCACTTACTTCTCATATGAATAGAAATGATACATGGATTATAGATAGTGGTTGTTCTCATCACATGACTGGTGATAAAACTAAGTTTGAATTCTTTGAAGACTATGATGGTGGCAATGTAAGATTTGGTAACAATGAACCTTGTTGTATAAAAAGAAAAGGAAGAATCTCTCTGACCAAAGAACTTGTATGTAACAATGCATATTGGGTAGAAGGACTAAAGCATAATTTGTTGAGTGTGTCACAACTACTTAATAATGGATTTAAAGTAGAACTCATGCAAGGAAAAGAAAGATTGTTCAATGATAAAGGTAAGCTGATTGGATCAGGCACTCAAACAAAAGGTAACTTATTTTATCTTGAACTTGGTGAATGTTCATGTTTTATTGCTCAAATTGAAGAGAGTTGGTTATGGCATAGAAGGTTATGTCATGTAAACTTTGACAACTTGATAAAAATTAGTAAATTCAAGAAAGTAAGAGGCATTCCTAACATAAAGAAACCTGAGTTTGGTCTATGCAAGAATTGTTAAATTTGTAAAATGAAAAAGACTAGCTTTAAAAGCAAGCACTATCAGACTGAAGAAGTTCTAGAAATTGTACATACTAATTTGTGTGGACCTATTGGCATTGAAATTTATACTGGTGAGAAATTTTTCATTCTTTTTGTTGATAATTATTCAAGAATGATGATTGTCATGTACCTAAGAGAGAAATCAGAAGCATTTGAAAAGTTCAAATGGTATTTGGCTAGAGTAAAAAAGGAAATAGGAAAAAGATTGAAATGCTTAATGTCTAACAGAGGTGGTGAATTCATTTCATATGAGTTCAATAACTTTTTCATTGAAAGGGGAATCAAAAGACAAGTTTCAACACCTAGAAATATTGAACAAAATGGAATAGCAAAAAGAAGGAACAAATCTATCATGGACTGTGCAAAAATTTTAATGATTGAGAAAAGCATTGCTATCAAATACTAGAAGGAAGCTATCAGCATTGCAGTTCATACCTTGAACCGAGTACAACTGAAAAAGGATTCACTCAAAACCCCCTATAAGTTATGTTATGGCTACAAACCCAATGTAAGTTACCTAAAAGTATTTGGAAGCAAATGTTACATTTTGAAAGAATCTAGAAAAGGTAAATTTGATGTAAAAGGTGATGAAAGAATATTTTTGGGATACTCTTGCAAAAGTAAAGCATATAGATGTTTGAAATTATCTACTCATAAAGTCATAGAAAGTGCACATATGAAAGTTGATGAGTTTGCAGAAAGAACAGAAGAAGAAAGTAAAAGGGGACCTGAAGACTACAGAAGATTTTTTTACATTGAACCTGATACAATGCCAAATATACCTATTAATTAGGAATCTTCAACTTCAAAGTATTCAGTAATCAAGTCATGGGAAGTTCAAACTAAACTAGTGCCTACCAAGTTGCAAGAACCTAAGTTGCAAACAGAAGCTACCGAATCAACATCTACCAAGCCAGAGCAATAGGATCCAGAACAAGAAGTTGAGACATAAAAGGATAACAATGCAAGTCATTCAAAAGGAAAGGAGCCTGTGTTAGCCAAGTATGTTAGGAAAAATCATGCACCAGATCAAATCATTGGAGATAAATTAGAAGGAAAAATGACAAGAAGTAAGTTGAAAAACACTTGTTTACTTGCTGATTTTGAACCTAGAAATGTCAAAGATGCACTAGACAATGAAATTTGGATTGAAGCTATGAATTTAGAGATAGAATATATAGAGAAAAATAAAACATGGACTCTTGTACCTAGACCCAAAGACAAGAATGTGATTGGAACTAAGTGGGTATTCAAAAACAAGCTAAATGAAGATGGTAAGGTATCAAAGAACACAACTAGACTGGTATGCAAAGGATAATCTCAAGAAGAAGGTGTAGACTATGGAAAAAAAATTTCTCCTATTGCAAGATTGGAAGGTGTTAGAACTTTACTTGCATATGCCGCATGTAAAGGATACAAAGTTTATTAGATGGATGTCAAGTCATCATTTCTTAATAACATATTGGATGAAGAGGTTTACATTGAACAGCCTAAAGATTTTATTGATCCAAACAAGAAGGACATGGTCTACAAATTGCACAAAGCATTATATGGTCTGAAACAAGCCCCTAGAGCATGGTATGAAAGATTGCATAACTATCTTATTTAGATTGGTTTTCAAAGAACTAATGACAACATTAGTTAGTATATAAAGGAAGGACCAGATAATAAGATTGTTTTAGCAGAGATATTTGTAAATGATTTTTTGTTCATAGGAAATGAATATCTTTGCAAAGAATTTTTAGAACAAATGAACAAGGAATTTTAAATGTCAATGTTTGGTGAAATATTCTTTGTTGGTCTTCAAATTCATCAAAGTAAGAATGGTATCTACATTACTCAATCTAAATACATCAAGGAGATACTAAAAAAGTTTGGTATGGAAGACTACAAACTAGTTGGTACTCCCATGTGTACTGAATTGAAACTTACCAAGGATGATGAATCAAAGGAAGTGGATTAGACATTGTATAGATCTATGATTGGAAAGTTGCAGTATGTAGTGTATACAAGACCAAACATTGCCCTTGCAGTAGGAATTTTAGCAAGATTCTCAGCAAAAATAAAAGAAAATCAGATGATGACAATCAAAAGGATCATGAGATACTTAAAAGGAACTAAAGATTATGGATTATGGTATAAACTTGGAGGAAACTTGAATTTAAAAGTGTTCACTAATGTAGATTGGGCAGGGAATGTTGATGATAGAAAAAGTACAAGTGGAGGTGCTTTCTTTCTTGGAAAGAGGTTGGTTTCTTGGACAAGTAAAAAGTAGAATTGTACATCCCAATCCACAACAAAGGCTGAATATGTTGTAGCAGCAGTAAACTATTCAAACATTGTGTGGTTCAAACAATTATTGGAAGGTATGAAGCAAGAAATCAAAGAACCTATTGTTATGTTTTGTGATAACACAAGTGCAATTAATATCTCCAAGAATCTAGTGATGCATTCAAAAACCAAGCATATTGCCATAAAGTATCACTTTGTTAGAGAATTGGTACAAGAAAAGAAAATCAAATTGGAATATGTCCATGGAAAGGAACAAATTGCTAACATATTCACAAAGCCTTTACCTAAGGATGCATTCTTGTATCTAAGAGGTAAGTTAGGGGTCATTCCCCTATCTGAAGCTCACTAAAATACAGTTTTAGTGATGCATCAACAAGAACAGAATTGAAAGTCTATCAGTTGATGCAACAAACCAATGAAGACATTACATGTGAATCAGTACATCAGGTACAATGCTATTCAGTTGATTTATGTTGTCTTTGGCATGTGTTGTCAAAGAGGGAGAGTATACTGTCATATCTTTCTAAAATTTGCAAAATAATAAGAGTTTGTGAAAGAGGGAGAGATTATTATGAAAGAGGGAGTTTGTTGTATCTGAAGAAGAGAGTGAAGCATTCATGTTTTCACATGTTGTGTTTCCATCAATGCCAAAGAGGGAGATTGTTGGATATAATTTTTTAATTGTGTGTTGTCTTTGATGTCACACAAATGTCATATTAGTCATCAGACATAGTCTACCAAGCTTAGATGGTTAGCAAGGCAAAAGATAGAGTCTACCGAGCTCAAATGGTCAGCAACATAAAGGACAGAGTCTACCAAGCTCAGAAGGTCAGTAAAGAAGGTTTATAGTGTCTACTAAGTGTATCACCTATTTTAGTAGAGTAAAATGAAAACTAATCTATAAAAAGCATTCTCAATACTAAAAACAAATAAACACTTAAGATAGGACCAAAGAAGACAAAATTGAGGAAAGTAGACCAAAGATGGTAAACTCCTCAAGTGCTTCTCATGATGATGAAGCTGTGTCCCTGATGGATAGTGGATGTATGCTCACGATGTGCTCAAGCTCCAAATGGATGAGTGATAATCAAATATGAGTGTGGATGAATGATTCAACAATGAAGGTATGGAGGGTTTTTAGCATTATAATAGTATTTTGGTAGTTTTTAGGCTCTCAAAATAGCATTATAAGTTTGCTTCAAAAGTGGATGATTTTAGTGAAGGGAGAGGCTTCTATTTATAGGCCAAGGGGTGGAAGGATGGACAGTCAGGATGCAAGGATGGCAAGATGGTAAGGGAGGGCTAGGATGCACTCAAAGGGGAGCACATGGATTGTGCTTGTTTAAAGCCAATTAGCAGGTGACACATGTCACAAGGTGATTGGATGTGAGAGGGTAGGATATGGGTTGGTCAAAGGAGTAATGAGGGAGGTTGAGCCATAAATGGGGATGGTTGGGTCAAATAGAGATGGTTGGGTCATAAATAAAGATGGTTGGAAGGAGGATGAGATTGTTGACTTTGGCTTAGAGGTGGTTGGGAGGAGGATGAGATTATTGACTTTGGCTTGGGTTAGCAAGTCTTAACCCTTGCTTAAGTTGTGCACATGATTAGAAGAGGGATTAGGATTAGCTTAGGAGTTGGCTAACCTTGTTTAGGGAATGTGACAAGGTTAGAGGGGGGTTTAGGATTAGAATTGACATCTTCTAGAAGAGTCTAGGCTTTTAGGATGAGGATAAATAAGATTTTTTTAGAAAATAAATAAAGTTTTATTTATTTCAAGAGTTTAGGTTGAGGAAATATTTATTAAAATATTTTTAATAAATATGAGGATTAATATTTAATCTTAATTAAATATTTTGAGTTGGGATTAGGGGTAGGAAATGATGGGATTAGCCTTTAATCAAAATTAAAGAAGGATTTAGAAGATTTTGGAAGAGGTTAGTGGTCTTAAGGAAATTGGCCAAGTTTTGGACAAAAAAATAAATAAATAATTTATTTTTGGATTTTTGGTCAATTTATTAATTAAATAATTAATAAATAAGGAAATAATGTTTAAATAAGATTTAAACATTTTTGGGAGGGATTCCTTAATTAAATATTTTTAATTAAGATAAAGGGATTTAATGGCATAAAAAATAAATAAATTAATAAATGATGATGTCATCAGGGATTTTTTTCAGAAAATAAAAATACTTTATTTTCTAAAGGATTTTTAGGTGTCTACACTAAGTAGGTAGTTGTTATTGAGCTTTCAAGGTCAAACAAAAAAATTTAGTTTTTATCGAGGTTACTCGGTC
Source organism: Cupressus sempervirens (assembly GCA_028749045.1). NCBI lineage: Eukaryota > Viridiplantae > Streptophyta > Pinopsida > Cupressales > Cupressaceae > Cupressus > Cupressus sempervirens. The sequence goes on from CM053789.1 coordinate 905,498,632, forward strand.
ATCAAAGGGAAATATGATAGAAACAACTCTTATCGAGCTCACTCGATCATCAAAGGAAATGTGGCAAAAACAGTTCTTACCGAGCTCTCATGAACAGTGAAGGAATTTAGTTCTTACCAAGTAAACTCGGTAGCCAAAGGATTTTGTAGATGTTGCAATGTTAACCGAGTCAAGATGATTAACTCAAGAAAATTTTGGAAGTAGTATTTATTGAGCAAGGTTGGCCAGTGAAGGATTTCATTATTTTGTGAAATAACGTTTATTTGTTTAAAGTAATATTTGTAGCCAATTGATGTATGAATTATTGGTAAATGTAACATGAGAATGAGCTAACTTGATAATCTAAATGGTATAAATAAGAGGTCAAGTTGTGAATTCTAAGTGTGGAAGTAGAATTGATGTGATACAAGGACTGATTATTGTGGAAGTGAATTTGAAGGATGATCAAAGATCATTGAAGAGTAGAAAAGCCATATTTGATCAAAGAGGATCTAATGATGCAGAACAGAGACCTATAATCAGCAAATTTAGTTGCATCTTGTTCAGGTCAAATCATTATTTCTTTCTAACCATTGTAGCAGTGATTTCAAATCTCTTAACAGAGTTTGTTTAATAGTCATTTTGTAAATACTCTAACAAGGTGATAGTTTATTTGAATTGTTCTAAAGACCTCTAGGAAGGCCACTCCTAATAGGGTGATCAAAATCCTCTAACAGGGTCACACCTAACAGTGTGTATTGTAACCTTCAATAGGGTTGGCTCCTAACAGGGCTCACTTCAGAAGAGTGAAAAATTGGTAGCTAGTTACTTGGTGGCTTTTTCCATATTGGGTTTTCATGTTAAATCTAGTGTCTCTTGTGTTCATTTTATTTTCAATTACATGTATGAATGCTTGATGATAAGTAACCATTTAATTTTGAGTTACAACATTTTTGTTATGTTTACCAAGTATTAGTAGTAACTAGATCTTTAAGACATCTATGGGATTAGAGGATTAATTTTTGTTAGTAACTGATTCCCCCCCCCCCCCCCCCCCCTTAGTTACTCTCTCTTTAATCCCAACAAGAAGATAGTTATCAAAGTTATCCAACTCAAAAGTTGTTAATTTTTCCACCAGTGCATCCAAAGTTATATCATTTTTAGGATCAGATCTCATCTATTGAATAGTTGAAACTCTAATTGCATAAATAGGAAGAAGAGTTCTTAATACCTTTTTGACTATTGTAGTGTCATCTAATTTTCCTCTTCCAACTCTGATTGCACTTATGCTTACTTTGATTCTTTTTATGTATTTTTCAATGTTTTCATCTTCTTTACTCTTAATTTGATGAAATTGACCTCTTAGACTCTCTACTTTGGATCTTTTCACATTATCATCTCGTCCATATATCTTTTCTAGTTTGTTTTGCATGTCATAGGAAGTAAGGAAATCTTTGACTTCATCAAATTCAAAATAGTTGAGAGAGGAAGAAATATCAATCATCATTATGTTCTGATTCTTCATGTCTACCATCTGATCCATAGTTAAAGACTTTAGTGGTGCCACATACTGATTCTCCAAGAAGTGCAGACTTGTATCTCTAATGGTTCCCCAATCTAGATTCATTAGTTCCTACCAAGTTGAAAAGTTATCTCTGCTAAGGTTAGGGATCTCTCCTTTATAAGACATCTTGATCTTTAGCTTAGGTCTTTGAAACCTTTCTTGCAAGCGCCAATAGCTCTGATACCAATTGTTGAAAATATAAGAGGAGTAACTAAGAGGGGAGGGGTGAATTAGTTACCACAGAAATAATTTTGATTCCCATAGATGTCTATATATGTAATGCCTACACCTAGTTTACTTCTCATGTTATATTGCTAAATTCTTTTAGTCCTATTTTATGGTTATGTTTTATGAATTAGTGGTACTCAATTACCTAATTTGATTGGATGTTATTTCGTACTTAGTTTATATATTCAATGAACTACTTGATACTTAGTTATTTCATGTGTTTATGTTTATCCATTCAATGATGATGTTTCATATGTTCATGTGATTTGAATTGCCTTCTGATGATAATTAGATGGATGATTTATATGCAATTTTTTATGGATACTTGCCCCATACTTGCATGTGTATGGTGTACATGTAATTTTTTACTTTATGTTTGATTTTTTTGATTTTTTACTTGCCATTTCTCATTTAGTTTAATTTTATATTTATATCTACATGCTCAACTATTATGTGGATTGATGGTACGAGCCATCAACTTCCCTGAATTTCCAAGTTTTGCATGCCCTATCACAATATCTCAATGATAAAGAGGAGAGATAGTCCTTGAGTCCAAATCCTAACCCTAAGCCAATTGTCCTAAAAAATAGGACAAGTATTTGAGTTAGTACCCTTCCAAATTTGTCAAGTGACAAGAATTCTAGATTTTGATGCTTGAGCTTGATTTAGTACTTTATCTATCTGATAAGTTTTCTTATTTAGATTGTGGGTCTATTGTGATTTTTAAATGAAGATTTTATAAAGAAAAATTAATTTGCAATTATATTTAATTAATTGAGAAATTAATTAAATAGAAAAATTAAACTTAAATGATTTAATAAAGTTCCATTTTTTGGCATAATTATATTTACTTAATTTAATAATTATTTATTTAGGATTTTCATTGAAATAATAAACTATAAATATTATTATTAGTTATATTAATAAATATATTATTAAAGATGTCTTATGATTTAATGAGAGAGAGAGAGAGAGAGAGAGAGAGAGAGAGAGAGAGAGAGAGAGAGAGAATAAATTTAATAAAGTTTATTTTAATTAAAATGTAAAATGTTTATACATGAAATTAAAATAAAATAAAATAACAAATAGAAAGGGTTTGTGTGTTTGTAGAACTAAAACCTTAAAGGAGAAATCTCTTTATTAAGAAATTAGAGCACATTTCTGCACACACAACTCTAGAGGAGCAAATTTTGAGAAAGAGGGTTTTCGAGAAGATGAGAATTCTTGTGAGTTTCAACCATTCGTCTGGTTAGCATCAAATCAAGGTAGGAGCTTTTTGAGATGTGCATAGTAATTTCTCTTTGGACTTACTATATCTTCTCCATGTTTGTTATGGATCTTTTTTTAGAAATAATTTTGGTTGAAACCCTTGTTAAAATTTATTGTTATTCATTTTTTAAAACATTTGTGAATGAAAGCTGTTTGGAAAACTTAGTGAAACTTTAGGTTAATTTCTTTTAGGTTCCCTAGCGGGGCATTACATCTAGTATTAGAGACATGTTTTTGGATTGGGAGCTCTAGGTGTATTACAACACCATTAGATGAACACTAGTTCAACTTAAATAAAACTTAAATAATTATATGTATATATTACAACTTGAACACTTTAAACTTTAGACTCAATTTCTTGAAACATAGAAAAAAAGGCCTTTGTTAACTTTGTGAGAATTTTCATTGTTCTTTCTTGGGTGTTGTAGGAGGATGGTGTCTGAGACTAGATCAACTATTAGAGGTCATAGTGTAGGCTGAGGTAGAGGTCATGGGAGAGGTGAACATGATTTTCCTCTTCTAACTCATAAAGAGAGTCCTATTCAGGAAGAGAATAGGGAGGAGAGAAATAGATAATAGAATGCCAATTTGAAGGAGGCTAGTATGAGATAGATGATGGGGATGATCTTAGAGTGCCCACCTCCTCCAATGGGTGTTGATCATGAGGAATCACATCATGTTAGGAATGAGTAGAGGAAAATATCTAGGAGTCCTTAGGGAGACCTCCACAGTCATAGACAGAGGTCAGCTAAGGCCACTTAGATGAAGGACTAACAAAGATCCATGATTAGGCCTTTCAACAGATTTAGTACAGGATATGTGGCAGAGAAATGATTAATTGCCTAAGAAAGATGTTTTTCTATGCAATACTTTGACTTTTATTTCAAAGTGAGGTATGCCATCACACATCTAGAACTGTTTGGGGCTACATGGTGGAATTGTGGAACATTGAAGAAAATAAATTGGGCATGAATATGAAAACTATTACTTGGGAGTTATTCCTTGAAAACTTCCCTGATCACTTCCTATCAAAGGAGTGACACCAATAGAGGGAAGATGAATTCCATAATCTAAGATAGTATACCATGACCATGGTAGAGAATGAGAAAAAATTCTATGAGCCTATGCCTTATGCATGAACCAATGATAGTTCACCAGTGATAGTTCAACTCTTCATTTGGGGTCTAAACAACTATCTCATTGGGGATGTAAAGGTCTACCAACCTAAAAAAAACCTTAAGGATGAGGTACATCATGCTATTCTTGTAGAGAAAACTTTCATTTCAAGACATAATATTTTTGTGGGTGCATTTTCTAGTAGACATGCACAATCTAGCTCCAAGGGCACACAAAACCAGAGAACGAGTAGTAATAAGAAACTTGCTTCTTCAGGAGGAAATCAGCAACAATAGGTAGTATCTTATCCTCCAGCATAGAGTGCTGGTGGTGGTTCACACTCTAGGGATTCTCAATACTCTTAGTGCAATAGGCACAATCAATATGACTAGCCAACACAAAGTACTCATTATTTTGCTAGTGGGGGTAGTTTTTAGTAGTTCAATGCACCCAGAGTGTAGGGGATTTTTGATGGAGAATATTTCTGATGTAGAAAACATAGGCATAAGTCATCCCATTATCCTTAATGGAAAACATAATTCTCATATGAGAGATCTATAGTTTGAGAACCCATGGTTGGAGATATGGACAGATCGCAAATGGTGTTTTTAGTGGAGTCTTATCCTCCTACAAGGGGAAATGATACAATGGGACCTATACATTGAGTGCTTGAGATTTGTCTTATTTTTAGGCTTCTAGGAGAAAGCCTAAGTCTACTGGGGTGGATGTAATGCCTACCCCTAGTTTACTTTTCATGTTATATCGCTGAATTCTTTTAGGCCTATCTTATGGTTATGTTTTATGAATTAGTGGTACTTAGTTACCTAATTTGATTGGATCATGTTATTTTATACTTAGTTTATATATTTGATGAGCTACTTGATAATCAATTATTTCATGTGTTTATGTTTATCCCTTTGACAATGATGCTTTGTATATTCATATAGTGATTTTAGTTATCTCATGATGATAATTAGATGGATGATTTATATGCAATTTTCTATGGATACTTACCCCATACTTGCATGTGTATGGTGTACATGTATGTTTTACTCTATGTTTGACATTTCTAATGTGGTTGAGAGAGGGATTCATGGTCACCTACTAGTCGAGATCTACATGATGCACCACTCTCCACCATTGTATGTTTAATTTAGATTTATATGTATATGTACATGCTCGACTTTTATGCAAATTGTAGGTACCAGACATCTACTTCTCTAAATTACTAGGATGAGTGTACCCTATCACACTATCCCAATGTAAAGAGGGGAGATGGTCCTTGAACCCAAATCCTAACCCTAAGCCAATTCTCCTAGAAAATAGGACAAGTATCTAAGTTATTACCCTTTTGAATTTTTCAAGTGACGAGAATATGAGATTTGTACCCTTGAGCTTGATTTAGTACTTTGTCTTTCAGATAGGTTTTCTTATTTAGATTGTGGGTTTATTGTGACTTTTAGTTATAATTAAATCAAATTAAACGAGTATAAAATGATTTAATTTAATGAAGAGTTTATAAAGAAAAATCAATTTTTAATTATGTTTTATTAATTGAGAGATTAATTAAATAGAAGAATTAAATTTAAATGATTTAATTAAAGTTCCAAATTTTGGCGTGATTATATTTACTTAATTTAATAATAATTTATTTAGGAATTTTATTTTAATAATCAACTCTAAATGTTATTCTTCGTTAAATTAATAAATATATTATTAAAGATGTCTTATGATTTAATAAAAAAGAGAGAGAATAAATTTAATAAAGTTTATTTTAATTAAAATGTAAAAAGTTTGCACATGAAATTAAAATAAAATAAAATAATGAAGAAAAAGGGTTTGCTTGTTTGTAAAATCAAAACCCTAAAGGAGAAATCTCTTTATTAAGAAATTAGAGTTCATTTCTCCACACACAGATTTGAAGGAGCAAATTTTGAGAAAGAGGGTTTTCGAGAAGACATGAATTCTTGCAAGTTCTGAGCATTCGCCTAGTTAGCATTAGATCAAGGTAAGACCTTGTTGAGATTTGCATAGTAATTTCTCTTTAGATTTCCCCTATCTTCTCTATGTTAGAAATAATTCTAGTTGAAACCCTTGTTAAAATTTATCGTGCTTCATTTTTAAAAACATTTGTGAGTGAAATGAATTCAAAAACCTTGTTTGAGGAACTCTTTTAGAAAATTTGATTGTTTTAGAGAATGATGAATTAGGATAGGGTTTGAAAAAGAAAACTAGAATTTCATTTAAACAAAACTAATAGCTTATAAGTATTCTCCCTATCAGATCTATACTAGGAAAGTTTGTTAATTTTTTATATTAAAAAATTAATTATATTAAAATTAAAAATGTGGTTTTATCTGTATGCGGAGAGGGTATTGGTCTTTTATTTTCTTTAAAAAAAATCATATAAAAAATGTGAGGCGGACCACCACCGACCACCTCCCCCCTCCTTCATTTCTATTGTTGACGGCCCTTTTTAGGGGACTGCACATGACTAACCTACTGTTGTAGCAGCAGGTACTACTGATACAATACCCTACTGCTATGACAACATGGCTACTATGATAGTAGCTTAGCCCATGGGGTTTATAACAAAACTTTGGGTAAGTTTTATTTAATTACACACACACACACACACACACACACACACACACACATATATAATTGTTATAAATATCTTTATTATTATTAATAGATTTGGCAATTGTTTTATTAATAATTTAATAATTATTATTGAATTTTTTAAATAATATTTAATTAAAGATTTAATTAATTACTTTATTATTAAAATATATTTATAATGTAAATTGATATTTGTAATTCAATTGGAGAAATTGATTATTTTTAATAAACTCAAATTTTGCTCAGATGGTTCAATTTAAATGAAAATGATTTCTAATACTAAGGAATTATTTTAGAATATCTATGAACTCAAAAACCTTAGCAAACCTGACATTTGAGAAATGAAAACTTGAACCCTATTTGTAAATCAAACTTTTGGGGATTTTGAAAACTAAATGAACTATGAATATATTTGTAATGTAATGTCTGGTATATTTTGAGTTAGGGTTGGGTTTGACTTATTATGATGACCAATTTTGGATGTTTACAAGAGACCTAGGAGTTCCTATTTTATCATGTTGTATAAGATGTTGTGGTTTTATGTTTTCATTTGTGAGTTATCGATCAATTATCTTTTAGTGCTTCCAGTTTCTAGAATGGGACTAAGGTGAATAATGTGATTTTTTGTGCTGTAACCTTTGAGTTTTTAATCAATTATCTTTTGATGCTTTCTAACTACTTGTAGAGGACTAAGGTGAATATTGTGATTTTATGAATTATACTTGTTATGAGCCTAGGGTAGGTTATCATGTGTATATTGGGAAGTAGCTTGCAATGAAGGTCAGATCCCTAAAGAGGCTACTTGGGTAACCCATTGTAAGTAGTATTAATAAGTGATAACATTTTATTAAATGGGTTTAAAATAAATTAATAAGAGTCAGTGTTTTATCTCGCTCATGCCTTAAGTACTAGTACAAGCTAGGATGGGAGTAAAGAGGATGCTTGGTTGCAACTTTTCCTTGTTAGTATATTTTGTCTATATGATAGGATATTGATGCCACATAGAGTCATTAGGGTGCTGGTGTCCATAAAGGCTATCAGGGTAACTTTAGAGTTGACTTACATAATGACACTTTCTCACATAAATAGTAGATTTCCTACACATGTCTTTGTTGCCTCTGGGTTTAGATGCTATTTGTGTTTTGGTACCTTTGAGATAGAGTACTATTAGGTTTTCCTCGACCTAAATGGTTGTTATGACTTTTAAGATTGATATCCATATGGGACTTGACATCATCTCCTCAATACGGTGGGAGTGGGCCATTTAACTTCCATGAGGTCAGGTGGTAGTGTTTCTCATACTATTGAGATCCAATAGTTGGATGTTGTTGCAAGATGTACTTGTACAATTGTTCCTTTTATTTTGATCTCATGTTTCTATTGGATAGTTATACTCTATTGTATTGTACTTAATTATCAAAGATCTTTTGAGATGATGTATTTATTCATGATGTATATTCTTTAAGCTTTTCATACCATCTGACTTGTACAATAGATGATTATGCATTCTGGTTATGCCAAGTGGCATCTTATGTAATTGTATATTATATAATTGGATTCATACTTGTGGTTATTCTATAATGTGGATTTGTTATGTATCAAATTTAGTACTACTAAAACTTATGTATATGATTCAACATCATGGAACCCTTAAGATATGTAATCTATTTATGGATTGTTTGTATGTATGTGAGTTATTGCTTCTGCTATATTATATCTTGTTATTATGATCTTAAAAAAAAAGTTTGAAAAACCTAGTGAAACTTTAGGTTAATTTCTTTTGGATTTCTTAGTGGGGCATTACAATACAAACTTCTCACTAGTCCAAATCCTTGTACTACTTGGTTAGAGCTAGATATACATTGTAACTTAGTTAACAAAGTGGTCTTATGATATTAATGTGAATTAACCTTTAGTAACTTAGTTGTAGAAACATAAAACATAAAAAAAATAACATGAACACATGAGACACCAAGGTTTAATGTGGAAACCAAATTTGTAAAAAACCACCAATGCAACTAGTTATAATCCTTCACTCTTTTGAAGTGAGCCCTATTAGGAGCCAACCATGTCAAAGGTTAAAAATACATGGTTAAGTGTGACCCTGTTGGAGGATCTAAATCACCCTAGTAGGAGTGGCCTTCTTAGAGGTCTTTAGACACTTCTATATAGAAATTCCACCTTGTTAGAGGATTTACAAATGACTACTAATTCAACTCTATTAAGAGATTTCTTTACTACTACAATTGTTAAAGAGAAACAATGATTAACCTAATTAAGAAGCAACTAAGTTTGTAAATTCAAATCACTATTCTAGTTTATCCTCTAGATCATCCTTGATCAAAATATTCTTTGTAGATCCTTGTATATTATGTCTTTAATTAGATATCCTTCTTAATTCATATATTTTCATCTTATTTCCACAATTTAATCCAAAATTTGACCTTTCATATATATGAAACCCAATGTCAAGTCAGCTTGAATACCCTTTCAAAAAAATATTTAACATCCACTAGGTCCACTTGTATTAACCATTTAATTAAAAAATATATGATGTTGTTAGTCGGCTAACAATAAAAAATAATCACTTGATTAATATTGAATTCCTTTGGTAAATAACCTGACTTGGTTTACACTAAATTCCTTTGGTAAATGACCTAACTTGATTTACACTAAATTCCCTTTGATGACTAACTAAATTTGGTTCCTTCTTAATTCTATTCATCTTATGCTAGAGTCCTCATCATGCCTGACTAACCTCAATTACTACCATTTGTTCTTGGTTAGAGTGTGCCATTTGTGTAACATCAATGACAATATAAAAATGAATGATTAATTTCAACATAAAAGAACAGTTAGCACAATCATTTTCTATTTGGGGGTAGAAAAAGAAATTCTTGGTATGAAGATTTGCATAGATAGAAAGAATAGAAAATTGACATTGTCTCAAGTTGATTATATTAAGAAGGTGTTGGAAAATTTCTCTATGGAGAATGCCAAAGGTGTCAGCACACCTTTACTTGGTCATTTGAAATTGAATAAGGAGATTTTTCCAAAGACACAAAAAGAAGAGGATAAGATGCCCAGGATACCTTATACTTTAGTTGTAGGAAGCTTTATGTATGCTATGGTCTATACTAGGCTAGATACTGCACATGCAGTTTGAGTTATTAGCAAGTATATGAGTCATCTAGGGATTGAGCATTGGCATGCAATCAAATAGATTCTCAGATATTTGAGAGGAACATCTAATAAGTGTTTACATTTTGGGGGCTCTACTACTAATTTATAGTACTATGTTAACTCTAATTTGGTAGGAGATATTGATACTAGGTAGAGTACTATAGGTTATGTATTTAGTATTGGTGGGATGGCAGTGAGCTAGATTTCTTGGTTTTAGAAGGTTAATGCTTTATCCACTATAGAGGAAAAGTATGTTGCTACTATAGACACAACCTATTAGGATTAACCTTAGACAAAAATAATAGTTACATGCAAATATAACCAATATCAAAAAATAATAGATCACACATGAGAGAACACAAGACACCAAGATTTAACGTGGTTCACCCAACACCTGGGCTACATCCACCAACATCAAGTCCAACATTATTATGATACAGTGATTACAACCTAATTACTATCCATAATCCCTTACAACTCAATACCAAAGTTGAAGAGGAGTTTAGATTCTCCCTTGTTATTACCTTTGTAAACATATCTATTGGATTGTCATTTATATGTATCGTATCCAACTTTAATTGTACATCATCAAAAACTGACTAAATGAAATGGTATTGCAACTATATGTGTTTTTTCTTTGAATGCAAAGATGAATTATTTGCAAGATGAATGGAACTCTAACTATCTATAAACAAATAATTATCTATCTAAGGGTGTACCAATTCTTCCAAGAAGAATTGAAGCCATATCATCTCCTTGGTAGCCTCTATAGTAGAAACATACTTTTCCTCTGTAGTGGATAAAGCATTAACCTTCTGCAATAGAAAAACCTAGCTCATGGCTGCCCCACCAATAGTAAATACATAATCTTAGTACTCTACTTGGTATCAATATGCCCTACCAAATTTGAGTCAACATATCCCTGTAAATTAGTAGTAAAGCTCCAAAATGTAAACACTTACCAGATGTACCTCTCAAATATCTAAGAATCCATTTAACTAAATTTCAATGCTCAATTCTTAGATGACTCATAGACATGATAAAGACTCCCACTGCATGTGCAATATCTAGCCTTGTACATACCATAGCATACATCAAGCTTCCTATAGATGAAGCATAAGGTAGCTTGGACACCTTATCCTCCTCTTGTTGTGTCTTGGGAGACATCTCCTTGGTCAACTTCAAATGATTAAGTAAAAGTTTACTAACAACTTTAGCATTCTCCATAGAGAAGCATTGCAACACCTTCACAATATAATCAACCTGAGATAGAATCAATTTCCTATTCTTCTTATCTCTACAAATATTCATACCAAAAATTTTTTTTTCTAACCCCAAATCCTTTAGAGCAAATGCATGTGCTAACTTTTATTTTAGCCCCTTAATGTGATCCATGTTAGAGCTAGCTACAAATATATCATCAACATATAAACATAAAATAATATAGCTACTATCATCCAACCTCTTAAAATAAACACAATGATCTGAATGACACCTACTATATCCATGCTCATGCATAAACTTGTAAAATTTTAGATACCATTGTTGAGGAGCTTGCTTCAAGCCATATAAAATTTTCTTCAATCTACACACCAAGTTCTCCTTACCTTTGACCTCAAATCCTTGTGGCTAACCCATATATATCTCTTCATCCAAATTACCATGGAGGAAGGTTGTTTTAACATCAAGCTACTTAAAATGAAAATATTAAGTAGCCACAATACTTAAAATAGTGTGAATAGAAGTCATTTTAACAATAAAAGAAAATATCTCATCATAATCAATGCCCTATTTTTGTGCAAATCCATTTACAACTAACCAAGCTTTGAATATTTTATTACCTCCATCCTCTTATTTTAACCTATAAACCCATTTATTCTGCAAAGCCTTTTTACCTGTAGGTAACTTGCATAAATTCCATGTCTTAATTATTAGCAAAGAGTCACATTTCTTCTTTCATTGCAGACTCCCACTAAATCTTTGTATCCACCTACACAACTTCATCATAACATTTAGGTTCACCAACATCTATTAGTAAAATAGAGTACAAAGAAGGAGAAAATCTTTCTGGAGGTCTACTTAGCTTTGTTGACCATCTAACATTCACTGGTGTGTGTGGTATTTGTTGTTGTGGTTGTTGCAAATCATGATGAATTACTAGAACATCAACTTTTGGAATATCATCCAGTACTACATAATCATCTTCTTTCTTCTCATGTTGCTAAAATAGATCTTTGTACAACACTTTCTCATTGAATATCCCTACTTCTTACAGTTTTATGATTTTCAAAATCTCAAATCCTATAACCAAATTCATTAATACCATATCCAAAAAATACACATTTTTTGACTTACCTTCCAGCTTGGTTATATTTTTAGAATCTATATGAGAAAATGCTTCACAACCGAAGGTTATGAGAAAAGAATAACTCACCTTCTTACTAGTCCATGCTTCTTCTAGAATACCACAACCCAAAGGAGTAGAGGGACCTCTATTAATCAAATATACAATAGTATTGATAGCCTCCACCCACATGTTTAAGGGCAACCCTATATGTAACCTCATGCTTCTTGCATGCTCCATTATTGTCATGTTCATGCATTCAACCACACCATTTTCCTATGGAGTCCTTGGAATAGTTTTATGTCTATGAATACTATTAGTGGAGCAATAATATTCAAATTCATGACTGCAATACTCACCTCCATTATTAGATCTGAGACATTTTAATTTCTTACCAGTCTCATCTTCAACCAAGAATTTCCATTTCTTAAAAGTTTGAAATACATTTGATTTTTTTCCTAAGGAAGTAAACTCATACTTTTCTAGTTGCATCATCAATAAATGTAACATAATGAGAGCCACCAAGAGAAGATACCTGAGCTGGTCCCCATACATTTGTATGCACAAGCTCTAATTTCTCACTTTTCTTTCGCACAATTACAGCAAGATGTGACAAATTTTATACAAAGTTGTTGAGTATGTTAGATGGCAAAAGGAGTGAAGCAAAATATAAGGTTGTATCAGCCATTATCTATACTAGAGAAGTTGTGGGAGGATATCAACATGGATTTTGTTCTTGGACTACCGAGGACACAATGTGGGTATGATTCTATTTTTGTGGTGGTTGACAGGTTTTCAAAGATGGCACATTTTATTCCTTGCATGAAGACTAGTGATGTTGTTCACCTTGTAGAGTTGTTCTTCAGAGAAGTGGTGAGATTACATGGTTTGCCAAAGAGTATTGTTTTAGATCAAGATACCAAGTTTGTTAGGTGTTTTTGGCATACATTGTAGAAAAAGTTGAAGACAACTTTGAATTTTAGTCCATCACATCATCCACAAACTGATGGATAGATAGAAGCTATGAATCATAGTTTGAGAAATTTTTTGAGATGCTTGGTTGGAGGTAAACCAAAAGGATGGGATATGATTTTACCATAGGAAAAAATTGCATATAATAATTCTGTCAATAGGAGTAATAGTAAATCACCATTCTGGATTGTATATGGGAGTAGCCCTAGAAATGCTTCTGAAATGAGGTAGTTGGATAAAGGAGAGATAAGTAGTGCTGAAGTAGAATATTTTGCTAAACATTTGAAGAATATGAGGATATAAGGAATCACATCATAAAGTTGAATACACAGTATAAGGCTAAGGCAGATGTGAAAAGGAGATATAAGAAATTTTAGATTGGAGATGAAATCATGGTTCATTTGAGAAAGGAGCATTTTTTAGTGGGTACATATAATAATTTGAAGATGAAGAAGTTTGGACCATGCAAGATAGTGAAGAGGAATGATTCTAGCAATGTGTATGAAGTGGAGTTGCTTGCTGAATTGAATATTTCACTAGTATTTAATATTTTAGCTTTGACATAGTATTATGAAGAAGGTGATGGAGATGAGGTTCCAAAAGCATAGTGGAGCATTCCAACAGCTAGTTTAGCTATAAAGGAGATTAGGGAGATACTAGATAGTCATGTTGGAAAAAGTACCAAAAATAGAACCTATGAGGAATATTTGGTCAAATGGAAAGGAACGCCAATTGAGGATTCATCATGGATAGCAAAGGAGGAGGTTAACCATCTTGGTTTTTCTCTTAACATCTAAGACTTGATGGGGTCACTTCTCAAATTACCCTGGGTGTCTAATGTAGGAGCATCCTAGGTGCAAGGGCAATCTTGCATCACCCAAAAATATTTTATTTTTAGTTTTTTCTATTTTAATAAGGACTAGTAGACAGGGTGGTTACTATTTATGGGACGTTACTATTTTTAGTAAGTTTTTCATACAAGCTGGGAATGTTCTCATTTTCTATAGGAAGGTTCATTTTAGAGTTGTAAGCCTACCATAAAATTCCCATTGCTCAAGTATTAGTATCAGAGAAGTTATTGCAAATTTTCAGTGGAAAAAATTGTAGAAAAGTATTCAAGCTCATCATTGGAGGCCTTAGAGTGCCTGGATGAGGTCGAAAAACTCAAGAGAAGGGTGCTAGCACCATTCTAAGCCTATAGATTAGGAGCTACCATTTCTAAAAAGTGGTTATAATAGCCAATTGGAGCAACGGTTTGTGAGTTATGGCCTTCAGAAGTTGGGCTATTGGAATTTCTAAAATAATTTATCAAAGATGTATTTGGCTGACTCTATGTGTATTGTTAGGGTTTTTCAGCCCTAGGTATTAAGTTTGAGCATCTAGAACCTTCCTAGGTGACATAAAACTACCTATTTAAGAAAGGCCTGAACATTGTCTATGACAACTCTGGGTGATAGTTCGCAACCTATCTTGAAAATTATTGTATTGAAGGTGCCCATGTGGGTTAGCATATTGTACTTATGAATTCTATAATTTTGTATTTGCGGCGCAAATAAGAATTCCATATTTTGTTCTCGCATTTGCTATTTTAAAAAAATTATGGTATTAAGGGGAGCACCCTACATCATTGCTACCCCCTAGGGCTATTCATCCATAAATATATTCAAGGAATAGGTGAGGGGGGCTTCAATTGGAAATAGAAACCACCTCCCCACCCTTCCAACATGTGTTAAGTGGGCCTGGGCAAGAGTCCAAGAATAAATCAAATTAGTGAGAGAATGGATAATTCTAAGATAATACAAAGGATAGAAATGAAATGGAAGCCACCCCCCAACACCACCCCCCCCGAGTTGGTTAAAGTTGAATTTTGATTATTCTAAGTGTAATGATGGGGATGTTGCAAGAGCAATAATCTGAAATTATCAAGGTGGTGGCATTAGAGGATACTGTAGAAAATATGGTAGTGTCTTGCAAAATGAGGCAGAGGCATTTGGGCTTCTATGGGGAGTCAAGTTAGCTAACATTGTGTGGATTCAAATTTGACTTTGGAGGGAGATTCTATGCTAGTCAATAAAGTTTCTAGGGGGAAGAACAAGATGAGATGGAATGCCACATTGATCATCATGGATTCCCATTACATCCTGAATAGAATCAATGACTTCAAGATACAACATGTACAAAGGGAAGGATACCATGTGACTGATAGCCTGGTGGGATATGGTCATGAAATTATTAATGCTCAATTTTGGCAAGACAAACAAGATCTTCTAGTAGTGATCAAATCACTTGTTCATAAAGAATCACTTCAATATTGGTGTACACCAACAATTTCCCTATCATGATGGGTTAGCAAAGATTGTTCACATAATGACTAAATATCTTGCTATCTTAGTTAGTTGTATCATGATGGTGATAGTTTTAAGAGAGGCCTTTATCTATTATAGCACTACTTCTAGTGAAAAGGTTGTAGTCATTATTTGTAATGTGAATAGAAAAGGTGAAACTCAAAGAAATATTTGGGAGGATTTTTTAACTCACCCAAGAAGGATTTTCAAATCTTAAGACTAGGAGTTGAGTCATGGATATTTGGTGAAATTGACATTTAATATTAAAATAATACTATGATTCCCAAAAGGTCTTCATGCATTTGGGTTTATCAATGTAATAGGGATTGCATGATCTATAAGGAGTTGTCTTTGGTTTTTACCAAAATCCTAATCAATCAAGAGGAGGATATGGTAGTCGAGCTCAAGGAAAAAGATGAGGAATTGGTTGTGGACCTAGATGATAAAGAGGTCATGGAAGGGGCAAACTTGAGAATTAAACTATCAAGAATTGAAATGATGGTAAGGGATGACAAAGTGGCATGGTCTTATTTGAAATAAGGAGGATTCATCCCTTTCATGGAAAGCATTGAGGGCCATGATGAGATGTTCACATGGAAATTCATCGACTCCTAGAAGAAGCGATGGGTCATCATCGATGGGGTCTCATTTGAATTCACTAAAGAGCTGATAGCTAATGCCACTACCCTACCTATGGAAGGGAAGTCATGGAATAAGTAGTTTAGAGTAAAGGATGGAACAAGCCTTAGGAGCTTCTTCTGCTTTAACAAAGCCCTTGTCTACTTCCATGGTAGTTTCACATAGGAAAAGCTTCCACAACCATAGAATACAATTTGATATTTCAGCATGTGGTATATTACCCTGGAGGACATAGTTAAGGTATGTTATTACTATTATTTCCCTATTATGAATCATTTTCAAAATAAAGAAATAATTTATTTCCCTTTTCTCTTGCTTCATTCTATGGAAGATTATCCTTGGAATACAAGGGAAAAATGTAAGGAAGGAAAAAATTATACTATTTATCATCAAGCCTTAATTCTCCACCTATTTGGATTTTACAAAGGCCTCCACCCTAAAATTTTGAGCCTTAGCACTTCACCTCTAAAAATAACTGACCAAGGGTTCTCTCCCTCACTAAACCCATTTCTATAGAGGACCCCATGGCCATGACTAGGAGAATTAAGGAAGGAAAAATTGAAGTATTAAAAGTTGAAAAAACTAGAACCACTAGGAAGGAGACAAACTAGTTGAGTAAAAGCCTGAGAGAGAAAAAACCTTTGACCAACCCTGGCATGCCTAAGCTTGATAACTCTGAAAAAGCTTGGGCCCTGACCCAAATGTATGGCCACTAGAAGCAACTATGTGTAATAGGATGAAGAAGAAATGGAAAGTGGGGATAAAAATAAGAATATAGAGGAAGGTCAGTTTAGTCCTTTACAGTCTAAGGTTTTCAATACATTTGAAATTGATACCATCACCTTAGACTCTAGTAATTCTAAGAATATGGAGCATGACACAGTCACCTTACCAACTAGAGTGACCACTCTGGGTAGTCATACCCAGGTGGATATCATCGAGGGAGAACACAATGTTAAGGTCAAGGCATAAAAGTGCACGAAAACTAGGAGGTGGAGAAACTAGAAAAGGCCATTGCTGATTTGATCAAATAGAATGCGGATCTAGAGGACAAGTTTGATAGGATGGCTGATTTCTCAGTGTGTCTCATGCACTTAGTGACCACTACACTCGACCTCATGCAAATCAATAAATATTCTGAGAGTAATGATAAGGATGTGGATACAAATCGCTCCATGTATGGCATATTGGTTGATGATTAGCTTGCCTACTTCTAGAAAACCCAAGGAACCAGTGATAGTTCCTTTACTCGTGTGCTTGTTTTTCATTTTTGTTTATGTGACTTAGCTACTCTTTGTGCCTTTCAGCACCTTAATGTTCATTATACTAGATTGATAGTAGGGCCAATATTTATCACATGACCATATTTTTGTAAATTGTTAAGACTTTCACTACTTATGGTAGTATTTACTTTACTATTATGCTTGTGGGAGGGTTTTTGAAATATCAAAAGGGGGTGGATTAATCTTGTGGAAGTGAATGACAATTGATCTCTAGACAGTTCTTCTTTTCTATTATGGGCCAATCCCCATTTTGGAAACTTCTTTATTATAAAAACTATTTGGAAATTAATGGGTACATTATGTTTGTATCAACACAAGACATGTTTTTGTTGTTATTATACCTAAAGAAAATGAAGAAGTGATATATTACTATTTGTGTCATAGTGTCAAGAAAAATAAATAAACTAGATCACTCCATTATAGATGATGAAGGTTTAGAATACCCTATTGGAGTAGTGGTTGTATCTAGTACATGGAATAGACATTATGTGAAGAACCCTAGGTTGTGGTTGTTCAAGGATTGAGAGATAGATGGAAATACTCCTCATTATTCCAACCTTTCCATTGCATCAAATGTCCACTTGATCAACTATAGAGGAAAATCATACAATAAGACCCTTCGGGGTTTGTGAGTTAAACTATGAGGAAATACTTGAGTTAATGAATGGTAGAGATGATCTATTTGGTTCATTGGATTGAGTGTAATTATGAAAGGATTTGATCCAATGTCTGTATTTAATATATCTATTTGGGAAAGGCTGGTTATTTTCTCTCCATACCTCTTTCCTATTATTGTGTTTTAGAGCTAAATTGTAAATAGAAATTAATATCATTAATATAAAGAGTTGAATATTAAAGTCTGATTTAATAATTTATTGATGTATCTTAAATTAAATTAAATATTAATTGTACAACTATGTAGATTTTAATTTGATTCAAATTAAAGAGACTCTCTGTACACTTATATATTTATGCACACTTAATTCTATACATTCACCAAAAGACCATTAATTTACCTTCTTCATCACATACATCCTGGGACCAATCTATCATCTTCATTAGATCTGATTGGGAAATTAAATTCTAGTGGACACCTTCTCTCATTTAGTTAGCATTGAGAACACTCTGGTGCATGCTAGACCTAAGTGTTCCCAAGGTGCACTAAGTGGAATCAAGCAAAAAAGGAATTGCATAATGATATCTTAGACCTAATGAAGGGTATCAAATTTCCATGAAGTACACAAGGATGGTGTTAGGTAGGTCTAAGTGCATGTAGCTCAATTTTGGGATGCTTGACATGATATGTTCCCAATAGATTACCATGCTAAAATCTGTATTTCTCTAGTATTCCCTATAGGTTCCTCTTTTTTACTCAAATATTGTCTTCTTGTCTTTGTCTTTCTTCTTTCTTTCCTATCTAGAAAGTATGATGTATTAATATTCTTTTATATTTAATAAAATCCTTAGTTTAGTAGCTTATGGAGAATAAAAAAATATGGCATGGTATTTACTCTTAAAGAATATCATAATGAAAAATGTAGCCTCCAAAAGCATTTATATCCAATTATTTTAGTGTGTTCACAAATATTATGTATATGAATACAAATAAAATGTCAAGATCTCTAGTTACACTCTATGTGAACAAGAAAACAATCTAATCATATCAATACACATTTCAATCCATACTTCATCTTCTCATATTAATATCGTACAAAAGATGTTCAATATAGCTTATAAAAAGTATCCAAAAGGATAACTAATGTCTTTGTTTTCTTAATTAAAACAAGCTTTCCACAAAATGATACATGATGAGTACAATGTCTCAAACATGCATGTTTAGCTTGTTCTTGGTATGTGGCCACCTTTTTGTTCATTGTATTGATGCACAAATCATATTATCTAAATATATGAATAATCCATTCTTAAAAATATTTGAAAGAGAAAAATGTATGTGGGATAAATATTTTAAATTTTAATAAATAAAATTCTACAATAACACCCTCTTCAATGTAGCTTTGGTGGATAAAAATTGTGTCCCAATAGATAAATTTGATTGATAAATCCAAACAAAGGAGAATACCCCTAAATTAGGAGAGAGAAGTAGAGGAATGGATAGCCCACCAAAAATGTAGGGTAATAACCTCATCTAATTTTGACTACATAGCATGTAATATAGTTACATTTAACATGTATACCCATAAATTCCTTTATTTTGATACAAATACGAAGAGATAATTTTGCACATAAGAATACAGAGCTCACAGATATGAAAAAAAACCATCCAAATGAATTTAAGACATATTTCTAGAAAATTACCCAATCCACAATTGTTATTTCTTCCAAAATAGGTCAAGAGACAACTATCATTTAAATCTAACAAAATGAATGCCTCTTAATTTATTATTTTTATTGATAAAGAAAGAGGTGATAGGTGATGAGTTGTATTGCAAAGTACTACACAGATTTCCTCTAGATAGTTGAAACTACTATCTATGTGTTCTAGTAGAAATGAATTTTGTGAGGTACACATTAGATAAACTTAAGTTTACTTAGCAATTTCTCCTTGCCCAAAACAATTATGAGTACTAGAATTAATGAAATAGTGGTGATTTTAATATTGGGCTACAAGAAAGAGATTTTGTAAGAAGCTTTCAAAAATAGTTGAGTTTCAAACAAGTTGTTGGATGAAAGAGCATGATGTTATTTTGATAAGACCAATAAAACACTAATACAAAATTCCTAGCATGAATGATTAATATAATATCCATGCATGTAAATATTGGTGCAAACTAGAAGTTAACAATGGTTACGATTATTTTCTCTTTATTAGTCCCTATGTTAGTGAAAAAGGATTTGAACTTGTAATAGCACTTGTGGAGTTTTATGTGTTTTCCAAGTTACTATTCCAATGAATATATATATGATATAAAGAGGCATGCCTCTTGAAGAGACATGTCTCTTTAATATATTAACTTACATTAGTTATAGTTATGACACAATAATATAGTCTCAATATATTATAATGAAATGTGTGTGTGTGTGTGTGTGTGTGTGTGTGTGTGTGTGTGTGTGTGTGTGTGTGTAAGTTAATTATTCCATATATAACATTGTCATATATTATATATCTCATATATATAAAATATTATTTATCTGACAAAATTATAGCATTAACACTCCATCTTAATAAAGAAGGATAAAACACATAGATATTACACCATAGGTAATATTTCAAAAATAATACATATAGGAAATCTTTGATCAGAAGATTTCTAGAATATGATATCATGTAAGTATTGGTCTATCAGAATATCAACATATGATATTCACCAATTACTATTTGATATCATATTTGGTAACATGAGCATTGGCCTATCAGAATATCAATCAAATGACATTCACCAAATACTCTAAGTAATGGCCTATCAGAACATCAACTAAATGATATCTACCAAGTACTCAATGTGGTAATTGCCTATCAGAATATCAAGGCAAGATATAAACCATGTACTAAAAAATATATCTATACAAGCAACTTGTAGATAATCAAATTAATGATATCAATAGCCTAGTTGATTTATAAGATAAAGCCTTTACATGAAACAATTTCGCCAAAATGAATCATGCTACAAGTTATTGTAAGGATGTCACTTCACAACAACTTCTCCTAATACAAGTGATAATCATTTGGAAGTCATCACTTCTTGATGATGTACATAGGGGATAGGCTCATACATGTATGACATCAAAAGTTCACATGAAGTCTCCATGAATACTATCATGTGGTGTTGTCACAACATTCACCATAAGCATATCAGAGAATAAGGTTTCTCCCTCTTAGTTTGATATTAACTTTTCTGACCTCTTAGCACGAGGTTCTCTCCGATGAAGTATCAGACTTCCTCTAAATCTGTTATCATCCTTCTAATCTCTTGGTAGCAAGTCATGTCATGCTTCCCTAGTTCAATGGGTATCCTGATAGCATAAAGCCTTCTAGCCTACATACATTAGACTTTATCCCATGAATCATAGTCTTTTAGCTATTATAGTTTCTGACTAGTGTTGAATCCATCAACAAGGTCTACTCCTTTTGAACCAATATAATCAAAATTTTGATTTAAGCATTTTTATTTTTTGCTCCCTCTCTTTTTCTAAGGTTGCCTCTAATGAACTATCAGACTCCCTCTCATAATTTCACTCATCAAGGATATTTGCTTCAAGAAACTCACATTATCCAGCCTAATCATCAGATGATTCATGAATCCTAAATCACAACTTCTTTGGAGCTACTATCATAAGATTGAGTCTGCACAATATTTGGTAGCATACCTAATGTACCAATCTTCTTTTCCTACAAGAACATCCTCAGAGACAAAGGAAAAGATCAAGGAAAATACCTCTTTATAGTAATTATAGAAATAAAAAATAAGAGAGAGATTACAATGAGTAGATACATGCAATACCTGAGGATAATAAATACTTATATGCAATAATAATATAAGTTTCTCCAATGAAGGTCCATATGCATCAAATTAGGAAATTCCTCCATGCAAGGATTAAATAATTTGACTACGTCTTTTTTGCTCCCATATAAGAATGGTTCAAATGGAAATAGAACATTGGTTATCATACCCCCTTACAATGTTAGATACCCACTCTTATATTATTGAACATATAAGTACGCCAACAAAATTGCATATTATATGGTTGGATTCACCAAAGTTTAACTAAATCATATCTACTCCCTCTTTTTCCTGCATGAACATTCTCAAAGGAAAGGATCAAGGCACATAGCTCTTATAATACATAAAATAATAAGAGAGAGACTAATAGAATACTCAAATAATAGAAGACCGTTCGAATAAAATATAGATAGAAATCAAAAATATATACTTTGAACATATATGCATATGAGCATTCAATCTTCTAAGTATATATTTTATTCTATATTTTAACACATTATTTTCTAAGGTGATCAATTTCCAAATCTAGAATCACCTAAATTCTTAAGAGATTGTTGCACATCAATTTATCCTCTTACGTTAATAACATTTGTTATTATCCACTCTTAAATATATGAAACAAATAATTTCATCACTATTATTGATGGGGACACAACCTAAGAACAAATTGGACACAACAGAAAGGGACAATAATATTAACTGAGAAAATAAGCTATTACAAATAGTACAGAGAAAATAAACTTTAGAACATGCCCTAAGGGCTTACAATAGCATAAATTTGGAGATAATTTCTCCTTTTAGTACCTCCTCTCAAACTCCACTCCGAACTGCCTTTTACAATGCCAAAAATCTCCTTAAATAGACCCTGGAGGGTTAAGGACTAGGAGTACATTCTAGAAAGTTCTAGTAGGCATCCACCGACGAAATAGAAGGTTCCGGAAGCTGTGGTAGAAGTTGGTGCAAATCCAAAAGAATCTAGAAATGGTAACCAAACTTTCAGGAGGCATAACTTTTGAACCGTAGCTCCGATTGACGAATCGTTTACATTTTTAGAAAGCTCTCGAAGTGCTCTATAGCCCTATGGAAAAGCTTTGCTCATTCCCCCATTTTTCAGCCCTTTTCAAGGTCATTTAATGCCCCTAACCTGACTTTGAAGCATTCTTAGGAGGTCTCCAAAATCTGAAAAATTGCAATAACTTTCAAACCGTGGGGCCTTTTGACCTGATTCTTTTTCTGGAATGCTCTAAATCACATTTACATTCATTTTCTCAATTCACACCTTCTAGGTCACCAAAATGATGGCCAAATTGCATGCTCCTATTTTTTCAAGATTTTCTAGCACACTGATAGTTGAACTGTGAGGTTGGAACCTTTATTTGACCCAAATGGGTATCCAAAAATGTAAAGACATGAAACAAAAACTAAGTCTAAGTACATTTTTTTGGGTGACACAGGATTGCCCTTATACCTCTGGATGCTCCTGCATCAGACACCCAGGGTAGATTGAAAAGTGACCCTGTCACTTTATGGATGGTAGAGGAAATCCCAAATGGGAAACCTCAGCTGTTGAATCCAAGTTGAGTCCTCGATCGACTGTCCTTTCCATTTGACCAAATAATCTTCATACTGCCTATTTCTAGTACTCCTACCCACATAATGATCTATAATGTCTTCTATCTCCTCCTTCTTAGAAGCAGGAATTGGACATGGCTCTAACACTAGCTCCTCATCTGCACCATCGTTATGATACTCTGTTAAATCTGCAATGTTGAAAATGGGAGAAATGTGAATACCATCTGGCAGCTCCACCTCATATGCATTTCCTAAGTCATGTTTCTTCAAAACTTTGCAGGGGCCAAATTTCTTCATTTTCAGCTTGTTATAAGTACCAATTGGAAATCTTTCTTTTCGTAAGTGCACCATGACTAGATCCCCTACTTGGAATTCATTATGTCTTCTCCTTTGATCAGCCCTAGCTTTATACTCTTGATTCATCTTGGTTATGTGTGCCTGAACCTCCTCATGTAGATGCTTGATATGTTCAGTAAATTCCTCAGCTTCATCACTTGTCCTCTCCCCTTGTTCTATCTTCCTCATCTCTGGTGCAGTCCTTAGGCTACTCCCATATACAATTTGGAATGGTGATTTTCCAGTACTCCTATTTACAGAGTTATTATAAGAAAACTCTGCCTATGGTAGAATCAAATCCCATCCCTTGGGCTTATCCCCAACTAAACATCTCAGCAAATTGCCCAGACTCCTGTTTACCACTTCTATTTGGCCATCAATTTGTGGGTGATGCGTGGAATTGAATTTCAAGTCTGTTCTCAAATTTTTCCACAATGTCCTCCAGAAATACCCCACAAATTTAGTATCTCTGTCAGAAACTATACTCCTTGGAAGACCATGTAGTCTTACCAGCTCTTTGAAAAACAAGTCTGCAATATGGACAGCATCATGAGTTTTGTGGCATGGAATGAAATGTGCCATTTTGGAGAACCTATCAACCATCAAGAATACTGAGTCATTACCCCTTTGTGTCCTTGGCAATCCAAGAACAAAATCCATACTTATGTCCTCCCATGGCCTTGATGGAACAGGCAATGGCTGATATAGGCCAGTATTGTGACTAAACCCCTTGGAAACTTGACAAACCTGGAAACTCTGTACAAACTTCTTCACATCCTGTGAAATTTGAGGCCAAAAATAATGTTCTCTAAGAATGGAAATGGTCTTATCTCGACCAAAATGTCCTGCCATCCCTCCACTGTGTTTCTCCTTAATTAGATTTTCCCTCATGGAACTCCTTGGAATGCACAATTGACTACCTTTGAACAACATACCATCCTGAATCAAATAGTCTAACCACTTGGTTCTATCTATAGCAACAGGTTCTTTACAAGCTTTCCAAGCTTCAGTAAAATCAGGATCCTCAGGGTACAAATTCTTGAGTTCATCAAACCCAACTACTTCAACCTACATTACTATAAGCAACAACTGTCTCCTACTTAGTGCATCTACAACCCTGTTAGATTTTCCACTTCTATGCTTCAACACAAATTTATAGCTCTGCAAGAACTCTACCCACTTCATATGCCTCTTATTCAATTTACCTTGGCTATTTAGGTAGTGTAATGCCTGATGAT
Organism: Cupressus sempervirens; assembly: GCA_028749045.1. NCBI lineage: Eukaryota > Viridiplantae > Streptophyta > Pinopsida > Cupressales > Cupressaceae > Cupressus > Cupressus sempervirens. The sequence goes on from CM053789.1 coordinate 905,523,782, forward strand.
TAGTATACAAAACAAATTCCTTTGGAAATAAATAATGCCTCCATTTCTTTAAGGCCTAAACTATTGCATAGAACTCTTGATCATAAACAGAATACTTCTTCTTTGCATCATTCAATTTTTCACTAAAATATGCAATAGGCTTACCTTCCTGGCTTAATGCAGCCCCAATAGCACTGCCACTAGCATCACAATCCACCTAGAAAACCTTTTTAAAATTTGGAAGTGCCAACACACACTGTTTTGTCACCTTCTTCTTTAGCAATTCAAAACTTCTCACAGCTGATGCAGTCCATTTGAACTCTTTTCTATCCCCTCTTATTGTATCAGTTAGGGGTGCACATATGCCATTGAAATTCTTAATAAACTTCTTGTAAAAACTAACTAGACCATGAAATGATCTTACCTCAGTAGCAGACCTTGGAGTAGGCCATTCCAAGATGGCTTTTACCTTCTCCGGATCCAGTTTGAGACCTTCAGGTGATATAACAAACCCCAAATAGACTAACTCCCTTTTTGCAAAGTTACACTTCTTCAGATTAATTAACAGTTTCTCTTCCCTTAGCCTTTCAAGGACACTATGAATATGCAATAAATGTTCTTCCAAAGTCTTGCTGAAAATTAAAATACCATCCAAATAGACAATAACAAATTTTCCCAAGAACTTCTTAAGTACCTCATTCATGAGCCGCATGAAGGTGCTTGGGGCATTTGTCAATCCAAAGGGCATGACTAACCACTCATAAAGACCCTCCTTGGTCTTGAAGGCTGTTTTCCACTCATCTCCTTCTCAAATTCGTATCTGGTGATAACCACTCTTCAGATCTATCTTTGTGAAGTACTGAGCTCCACTCAAGCAGTCCATAATATCATCCATCCTTGGCAAAGGAAACTGGTACTTGATGGTGATCCTATTTATAGCTTGAGAATCTGTACACATCCTCCACTCTCCATCCTTCTTTGGTGTGAGTACTACAGGTACTACACATGGACTCAGGCTCTCTCGAATCAAGCCCTTCCTCAACAACTCCTGAACCTTTCTATTTAGCTCCTCTATTTCAGTAGGAGTCATCCTGTGGGCAGCCTTGTTAGGCAAACTAGCTCCTGGAATCAGATCTATCTGATGACTGATTTGCCTTACTGGTGGCAATCCATCTGGAACATTATCAGAGATAATATCTCCAAACTCCCCTAGTAAATCTAAAACTTCAAATGGTATTTCACTACTACCTTCTTTATCTTTCGTAGGAATCAAAGCATAGCACACATGCTGATGTTTCATGCCATCTAAAAACTTCCTTCCATCAACAAGACAAATCCTAGCACTGCTACATACCTTTTCATCTTCCTTTTTCATGGGCTTCAATTTATGGCGAACTCCATCCTTTGTGAGAGAGTATGTGTTTGTATGTCCATCATGCACTGCATGTCTATCAAACTGCCATGGTCTACCCAACAATAGATGGCAAACATCCATCGAAATAACATCACAGAGAACTTCATCATGGTAACTCCCAATTTTGAATTTTACTAAACATTGTTCACTTACCAAGACCTTATGATCATCTTTTACCCAAGCAATCCGATAGGGCTATGGATGTTTCTCCCTCTTGAGCTTCAGCTTAGAGACCATCTCTTCTGATACCAAGTTATCAGTGCTACCACCATCAATGATCATGTCACAACATTTATCCTCACACTTGCATCTAGTACGGAACAAACTCCTCCGTTGTCCTTGTTCAATATCACCACTTAGTAGGACTCTTTCATTTACCAAGGTCTCTCCTCTTTCTACATCCTCTAAATGTGATGATTGTGCATCCTCATCCACATGAGCAACCCTAGCTTGGCCCTCAGCTCTCCTATCTGTCCTTCCTTATCGTTGAGGGCATTCAAAGGCACGATGACCTTCTTCATTGCAATGGAAACAGGTACCACGGAAGCCTCCTCTTCCTTGTCCACGTCCTCTACCTCTTCCTCTTTGATTTCCAAAGTCTTGATCATGGGAGTGGTTGAAACCCTCATTCCTCTAGTTCCTGCTAGTACCCACATCTTCATTTTTCTTTTGGGTTTCATTGCGGCCTCCAAATGATCTATCGCTTCCCCTTCCTCCTTGACTGTGCCCTCTTTGTCTTCCTTCAAACCTTTTATTCAGCTTCTCTTCAACTCGTAGGGCAAACTAGTATGCCTCTTCAACGCTGGTCATTCTTACTAGACTTAATTCCTCCTAGATGCTAGGTCGCAACCCACTGATATAATGAGCAACCTTCTCCTTATTTGCTTTTGCATGCCCTGCTCTAATCAAGAGTTGGTAAAAATCCTCTATATATTCTTTGACTAATCTTCCTGCTTGCTTTAACCAATGCATCTTCTTAAATAGATCAAGCTCATAGTCCACAGGAATGAACTGCTTCTTCAATTTGTCCACCATGCGATCCCATCTTGTGATCTTCTCCTTTCCTCTTTTGTTTCTTTCCAATTGAACCTCTTGCCACTAGATTTTGGCATGGCCTTTCAGTTTGGCCTTTGCAAACTTAACCCTATCTGGGTCCCTGATATCCTCATACTCAAAGTATTCTTCCAATTCATTGATCCAATCGATCAACTCATCTGGTTTCAGATTTCCTGAAAATACACCCACTTCAATTGTAGGTCTTTTCCCAAACTTAGTAATGGCCCTAAAAAGCCTTTCCTCTACATGATTCAGAACTTCCCCATCAAGTTCCCCTTCTGGTCCTATTACTTCTTCTTCATTGTCATCCTCACTGTTGTCATCTGCGGCAACATTTGCTCCTCTACGGAGCTCCTCTTGCAATGTTTGTACCTACCTTTGGAGGGCTCTAACCTCCTCAGGATTAATAGCTCTGGCCCTTCTACCACGCTCTCTTTGTGGAGGCATCTTCTAACTCGATCCCACAACCACACAGTCCTGGTGCAAACTGCCTCACAGTCGGCGCTCTGTCTACACACTCAGGAAAACCAACTCTGATACCACTTGATGGGGACACAACCCAAAAACAAATTGGACACAACAGAAAGGGAAAATTATATTAACTGAGAAAATAAGCTATTACAAATAGTACAGAGAAAATAAACTTCAGAACATGCCCTAAGGGCTTACAATAGCATAAATCAAGAGATAATTTCTCCTTTTAGTACCTCCTCTCAAACTCCACTCCAAACTGCCTTTTACAATGCCAGAAATATCCTTAAATAGACCCTAGAGGGTTAATGACTAGGAGTACATTCTAGAAAGTTCTAGTAGGCATCCACCGACCAAATAGAAGGTTCTGAAAGCTGTGGTAGAAGTCGGTGCAAATACAGAAGAATCCAGAAACGGTAACCGAACTTTCGCGAGACATAACTTTTGAACCGTAGCTTTGATTGACGAACCGTTTACATTTTTAGAAAGCTCTCGAAGCGCTCTATAGCCCTATGGACAAGCTTTGTTCATTCCCCAATTTTCAGCCCTTTTCAAGGTCATTTAATGCCCCTAACCTGACTTTGAAGCATTCTTAGGAGGTCTCCAAAACCCAAAAAATTACAATAACTTTCAAACCGTGGGGTCTTTTGACCTGATTCTTTTTCTGGAATGCTCTAAATCACATTTACATTCATCTGGCCAATTCACACCTTCTAGGTCACCAAAATGATGGCCAAATTTCATGCTCCTATTTTTTTGAGATTTTCTAGCACACTAATAGTTGAACTATGAGAGTTGGAACCTTTATTTGACCCAAATGGGTATCCAAAAATGTAAAGACATGAAACAAAAACTAAGTCTAAGTACATTTTTTTTGGGTGACACAGGATTGCCCTTATACCTCTAGATGCTCCTGCATCAATCATCAACCAATATAATTAACTTATTCTTATTATATGAAATAACATCTATATTCAATATTGTCCAAAATGAATTATTTCATATACCTAATCATATTATTAGAATTTTCTTCCAATTAATATTATCATTAACATTGATTAAAATTATAAATAGATTACTTGAATTGATACTCTTTTAATTAAATAATCATACGTACCTTCACTTTCCATTTCATGTAATACCTTCACTAAAAATTATCTTCCCTTGTGAAATAAAAAATTTTCGCAGGTCTTTGCACTTACCTCCCATAAGCTCTCCAAATTTTTTGATATTAGATTTAGGTTTTAAGAATATTTGTGTATAGATATGGTATTTCTTGTATTCATTGTGGTTTTAATGCCTAGTGGTGGAGAACTTGTACTCTTGAAAGAGAGGTCACAAGTTCAAATCCCATTGGGGGGTAGGGTACGTACGCCTCATTTGTAGCGCCAAGCACCTCTCGAAAAAGAGTACGAGGTAGTCCCATATCACTGTCACCATATGTAAACCCAAAAACTATGGCATAGTGTCGTGGACTATAAAACCCACTTACTTACTTACTTAATGTGCTCAGTATCTGAAATCCTTAATTAATACTTGGTGTATGATAGCGCTTAAATTGGTATGTACTTTTCAAAGTGTTTCCCACACTCAATGATTGATGGTCTTTGCACACAAGTAGATGAGATCTCCTATTACTTTCCCTTGGATTGTTCAGTATGTTTGCTTATTTCAAATGAATTTCTATGGTTGTCTTCCTTTTTAATTGTTCAACATCCAAGCCAAGTGGAGGCCTATCAACCCTTAGGACTGAGTGTATTTTGACCTGCATTATGTATTCCTGTGGTCCATTTCCTAATTTTGTGGTGGATATTTGGTTTCGCTACTGAGACTTCTTTCCATTCTATCCTCCAAAAATTCCCTTTGGAACCAATGTCGAGTTATTCTTGATGACGTTCCTTTCAATCGCCTTGCTGGAGTATTGTGATCTAATCGAAGTAAGTGTATGTACGTTAATTTTCTTTCTCTTTCCTATCCAATGGTCACCTCCCCTTGTACTGTCCACAGACTAATCCACATGGAAGCTTTTCGTACCTTAACAACGGGGTCTTTATGTGCGTTGTAAAATTTTAATCTGCCTCTTACACAATACACAAAGACCTATCTGTAGCTTGCCCTAGATGATATAATCTTTCTTGCATAGGGGAGAAGTCGATACATGATGCCTAGAACCAAGACTCACTTTGATTGAGTGGTAATTTTCACATTGTCATTGTAATAAACGTTTCTGGATGTAAAAATCAAGTCTTCTGCAACACTTTTCATGAGAATCAGGCCTTTGATACTTGAAGATACTTTGACATTGATATCAAAAAAATCAATATGTGATTGATCATCGCCCATCCTGTGACATTATTTGTATCCTATACATGATAGCGAATGCCAGCATTACAATACTTATCACCAATCAATAATCTTTATTATTTATTTCATGATTTAGATGATAGTCAATGAAGTTAAGGAGGTTGATCTAGCGGATGCTCTAGTCTTCCATCATAATCATAATCATTGATTATTGTAGTCTATGACACTACATTCCTTATAGGTAGGAAGGGAACCTGCTTTGATACCATGTTTGTGAAAAAGGATTTGAACTTGTAATAGCACTTGTGGAGTTTTATGTGTTTTCCAAGTTACTATTCCAATGAATATATATATGATATAAAGAGGCATGCCTCTTGAAGAGACATCTGTCTTTAATATATTAACTTACATTAGTTATAGTTATAACACAATAATATACTCTCAATATATTATAATGAAATATATATATATATATCACTCTTAATATAAGTTAATTATTCCATATATAACATTGTCATATATTATATATCTCATATATAAAAAATATAATTTATCTGATAGAATTATAACATTAACACCCTACCTATAAATAGGGAGGGAACTAATGTTTTCATTAGCCCCCTTCCTATTAATTTTTTGAACCCAACAAAGTTCAAATTCTAAAGTTTGTTAAATTTTTATTTTTAAATTAATTTATGTTGATTAATTTCTTTTTTCCTATTGGTCTCTTACAATTTTCAGTTCATACTATTTTCCCACTTCAAAAAAAAGAAAAAATATGAAAAGAGATCATTAATTGCTTTAAACAAAATATAAACACGTGTCACTTCAACCACGATGCACAATGGAATAAAATGAAATGGAACACAAGCTTGGGAAAAGCAAATTTGACAATCATAAATGTGATGATAATTAATATCATAGCTTTTTCCTTGCACATCATGTGGCATATAAGTTTTTAAAAATGATTATTTGCCTTCACCATATATTACTAATGGGAGCACTTGGTTTTGATAAAGAATTGGTTTCCTCCATAGCTATGACACACAAATATACACTATTGAAAATTATGTCATGTCTCTCATTTGTACCCATATTAAAAGTTTCCCTTGTGCTAAATTGATTTTACTGAAAAATTCCAAATAAATAGGTTAAATAATTTAACTATTATATAGTAACAAATTTTTTTTTTTTTATATCCATTAAGAATATTGGATTAAATACTTGTGAAATTCTATTTATATTTAATATGAAATGCACTCCATTAATTATATATAACTTCAATGATAGATTAGAAGTAATGAATTAATATTTTATGTCTATATTATTGTTAAAAAAATAATGTATTTAATTTTCAATTATTAAATAAATTTTAACTTAATGATGGTATTAGGATACATTTTTTATAATGTTTAGATTTTTAAAAAAATTATTTATGTTAATTCCTAAATAGCATGACCTTATTTTCTTGATCATTATTTTTAAAAATTTAAAATACATATAGAATTTGAAATTAATCAATTCACATAAAAATAAAATTAAAAGATAAAAAATTCAGATAGATACAATATTATGAATACTCCTCTTATTTTCAAACAATCAAGTACAATTAAAAAAAAAAATCAATGCATATTCTTCATATATCCACAATTGAATATTTCCTTAAAGACTTGAAATTTCTGACACAACATGCATTTATTCTTCACTTTCAAAATATATTTCACAAATAATATTTTCTTATACTTTTTACAATAGGCAAGGACTCCTGCTCAAAGAGCTCTTGTTGAGTAGATTTATTATTTCAATGTATATCACAAGTGAACAAGATTGTGTCTTCACATATGAAAACCTACCCACTTAATTTGAATATATTGTATCTAATGCAATAGGAAGGAATTTCACTTTCGGCTAATGTCAATTTAGAAAAATGGAAAATCAAATTGACTATGAAAACTCAATAAAGCACATATAATTTCCTAAAAGAGATAACATCTTGTACATATTAGTATCTAATAAATCAAACATTTGAAAAAAATAAAAATTCTTTAAATAGTCAAAGACTTTAAAAAAATAAATGTAAAACTCGTTTAAAATTTATCTTATCTCACATATAAAAATAATTCAAATTAAATGTAATCATAATACATCTCAAAAAATCAAAGAAATGTTCTTCTATTTAAACCTTTAATTTAACTTAATAATATTTATAAAGAAAACATATACAACAATTGCACCAAATTTCGTTATGACTAAAGTCCTACAACCATGCTTGGAATTTGGTGGTCACCCCTGCCTATCATCTTGGTTTTTTATGATGGTTTGGTCATATTAACGCCTTTCATTTTATGTTCTAAGATAAATATTGACTATCAAAAATCAATATAATATAGATATAAATTAGTAATATAAAAAAAAATCCCATATCTTAAAGTTTTTAAATTGATACGTTTTATAAATTGATATAAAATTTTAGAAAGTAATTTAAAATCAACAATAAATGCAACTTAAGAAAATTTTTAAGTTTATATTTTTCATACTAATATTTTAAATTGGTAAAGCAAATTTATATAGTATAGTATAAAAATATTATCTACTATGAATTTCGAGGGTTTATTTATAAACTTAAGTATCATATTGACGGTTTTATAAAAAAATAACATATCAATCAATATGATCCCACAAATTGTTAGCCTGTCATATACGATTGAAAAGTAGAAAAATGACCAATACAATTATCAAATTTAGAAAACGGCCAATACAGCCATCAAATTTCAGACCTACCTAACTCACAAACTCCAAACCTCCCTACAACTCAATTAGGAAAAATAATTAATGCCTTAAAAAGCAAAGTAATCCTTAAATAAAGGATTAATAATTGGAAGTGGTCATTTGAATAAGTCAACCGACTAATATAAAGCCAAGCCCTTCAATTTCGTTTTGCCCACTTGCTATGACACCGAAACTTCTGAAGTATTATATCGCCTTGATAAGTCTTTTGATTGACGATGTAAAGACTCTCGCTTTAAAAAATTATATATATCTTGACTGTTCTTCATCCATGAGACTTTCTGGTCATTCCGTTGAGAATAACTACAAGACAAACAATGAAAGCACAATCGATTCCTGGCTCCACCGTTACCACAAAAGAATCCTTCTCCCACAATTCATTTGTCATCGTAAATTTCTGTTTCATCTGATCCATACACACAACAAAAACAAAACCAGGAATGAAAAAACCTCTCATTTGTAGAACCACTTTTTTATACAGATGCCTACTTACTGAGCAGTTTCAATTACCTCTGCAACCATACGCTCTCCTTGATAAATTGTACATCCGTGCTGTAAATAGCTGCTTTTTACACGGAAATCGCAGTGCTTTTCATCGAAATTACTGAGCAGAAACACGTCGAGTGCCGTTTTGATTTGAAACATTGATGATTTCTTGGCAGTAAAGAGAAGTTTCTTCTGAGTGGATTTGTTTCCCTTATACGCTTCCCATCTCCTGTGCATCGAAATCTTCTGCAATTTTACTCTTAGTGAGCGTTTATGTAAATTGATTAAGTCTTATTCGATTTTGCTCTAGTTAGTCTTTAAACGAATTGATGAAGTCTTCTCCAATTTTGCCCTAGTTAGTCTGTAGATGAATTGATCAAGTAATGCTGATAAAGAAATTCTTACCTTTTTTTTCATGGTGAGTAGAACATTTCCCTTGGCGTCTAAAAGAAGGCGTTTGCGATGGAAAGCAGCAACTATGAGGACGACATTTCCATTGGAATCTGTGATCATGAATTCTTTCCCTTTTTTCTTCAGATGTAATTCGATTGGATACGGAGCGCAGAAGTATCGTCCCGCCACGACAGCCACTGTGTGATCTTCCATTTGCACTTCTCCTCTTTTTTTCTTTTGTGAAATGCGGAAACTAAACAACGGTGCAGGAGATATTTATAAGAAGATTGTCTTGGAAGAAGGCCGGCTGTACAGCGTTGTGGAAGAAAGCTGGCTGCTTTGATAGAATAAGAGTAAAAGGGGCGAGAAAGAGATGTGATTGTGGAATGATACTCATTGATGCCTGTAAGATGCATACGATTACCTCTTCGTGAATGGGCCGGTGCTTTGAATATGACGACAACTTCGCCTTTCACGTGCATAATTATTTTAAAAGCCTCTTCTAGTAGACCACGGAAAAAGATACCAAAGAATATTATGGATCTCTATAGAGCTCTCGGGTGGAAAATTTTTATTCTATTGTTGATCTAATAAAATGATCAGAGTTAATCAAAATATTTTAGATTTTGAAAATAATGGGTCTTTGGTCTTGTGATGAAGTAGCCTACAAAGGGAACCTGTGGTTGGTGGTGACATTCTAAATTATATTATGTTATTTATGCATTCTCTTATTTTGTCATACTATTTTTAATATGAAATAGATTAAATTGGATCATTTTACAAGATTCATTTTAATGCAATGTGTTGGAGTAAGATGATAAAATTTGAAAGTATTTGCATGTATATTCCACTAGTGAAATAATAAACATAACAGAATAATTCATTATAAATATGAATATTATATGAAATGTGCATAGAACAAAGAAGCCTTGCATATACATGCAAGGTAGAGGAGATGAAAAGGTAGGAGTAAAACTTTGAATGTCCCTTCAAAGTTGCAACACTTTCATCTCACTTGACAAGTATTTGTCCAATAGATACCTCAAGTGATGATGATGCCTATATCAAAACTATAAAGTGAGACAGAGCAATGAAATAATATTAGATAAATTAAGATAAGTGTGAATAGGTCACTCCTAAAAAGATCATTAGATAATAGGTACTTAATGACACTATTTTTACTAGCACCCCCTTCAAGTTCAATTTAGAGAGGAACATATGCAAGAGTTTGAGTCCCAAATAAAATGAAAAATAATCACAGAAAGATAAAATATAGTAGAAATGGATATGAATCAAAATTGGCTCAATCTTTTATAAAGGACAAGTGAGTGAAGCCACTTGGATGGCATAAGAAGCTTATAAGAAGCTTCATTTGAAATATATATTTTTAATTAATTGACTAATTATTTACTAAGGTCTAGAAGTATCTATGGAAAGTTTCTAAGCTCTATCACCCATTAAAATGTAGTTCATGTTCACTTAGTTCCAATGGTATAGTATTTTCTACCACATTCTACTACAATTGATCGCTATGTTCTACATTTTGTAAGTAAAGAGAATCTAGATTTTGAGAGTGATATTCCATATTCTCATAGGTTAAACTTAAGTAAACATAAATTTAAAAATGATCCATGTACTAGTCATTTTAGTGTGTTAATCATTTAAGGATAACACCAAAATGAGGTAACATGCATTAGCTTGAGGAAGAATCTGAAGGATGTTTGGGATCAATCAAATCCATGTTAGGTAATATATTGTATGATTATGTACTTTTGATGTAATGTGTTGGCTTTAATATTAAGAGAACTAGACAATTGGGAAGGGGAATCTTTATGGCTAGCTTTTGAATATTTTAAATATGTTCTAGCATAAGATGTAAAATTAATATAAAAATTGTAATGCATGTAGATTTTTAGTCTAGACTCTTTCCATTCCAAAACAAAATAGTGTATGAAAATAAAGTTTATAAATTTTATGATGTATCTTTTGTATCTACTTAAGGTAAGTGCCTCTTAGTATGAGTTCATGCTCAATGCTTGGATTAGGGCATTGGTGTCTCTAGTCTTATTTTATTGAAAAGACATTAACCAATTAAGATAATGATATTCTTAAAAAAAGGTTTCTTTTTAAAGTGTCACCAAAATATGATTCAAATAAAAGAAACCTTAGTAAATCTAATAGATAACTTGTAAATTGGTCTAATCCTTCTCGAGATCAAGTCAAAATTAATTTTGATGTAGCATCATGTGGACAATTACATTTTACAATAATTTTGATACTCATTTATATTCATTTATCCTCAGTTGATGAAGACATGGCCACTAAGGTGGCTAAGATAACACATAAGTTATAATCAAGTCCATGTAAAATTTAAAAGGAGGGGAGAAGTTATTGTTAAACTTATGCTAGTCCTCCTTTGAAAATGGCAATAAAAGACCTAAATATTGTTTATATTTTTAGTTATTCTTAACTGTGTTGTGGATAATTTTCTAATTTATACTAGATAATTAATATCAATATTAGCTATTGAAATTGTGTAATTTATTCTTATGGAGAAGTCCTTTAAAAAAAAATCATAGAAAAATGGCAATAGTACCGAAAAAGTAGTAGTGAAAAAAGTAGATCATAATCGTGCTTTCCTAAAAAAGTTTGATCATGCTAATCTAAATAAGGGCTTCTACCCTAATAGGGAAAAATATTTCATACAATATCCACTATATCACCCTAATCCTTGGCGATATGGCCAACCAAAACCTCCCTATCTTTCTACCAAAAATAGATTTGAAGTCTTAACTGTAAAACCAAAATAAGGTAATGGACAAAGGAGGACATCTTTCAAATCCATAGTCAAACTTCATGAAGCAACGAACAAAGAAATTACCAAAATGTGAGGAAAAAAAATCCAAGCTTTAGCAAACAAAGATAGAAATGGATGGAAACAAGTGACAAAAAGGAAGATTAGGAGGAGAATAACATCTCAAAAGAAAATTGGCATAACATCAAATCACTCTAAGGAAGAAGCAATAATAAAGAGACAAGATATTTTCTTCAATAATACAAGATATGCAAAGAAGATACCATTGATCAAGGAATAAAAAGTACCCAAGATGAAGAATGAGGATATCAAGAAATTTAGGAAGCAAAGACCCACAAAAGTTTCAGAATTGAATAACATCCCTTTAGGCCCTGAACAATAGAACAATACTTCTAGACCAAATTTTAAGATTCCTTGCATCTCAAAACAAAACTTGAAAGCCTACATTCCCCCCAACAAAAGAACAACTAGTAGCAAGGAAAAAGATAAATTCTTTGTGCCTCCCTCTAATCCTTTTACCAAAGGAACCCTAGATAATCATAAATTATATCTTGATATAGAAATTATAAGTGATAGATATATAAAGGATAAATTGATGGAATATTTAGAGCTAGGCGTATTTGCATATTGGAGTGAACCAAGTAAGCTACTCTCAAAACTAGTAAGAAGATTAGAAAAGATTTGGCAGTAACAGGTAAGTATTAGAACCTTTTCTAATTGTTCATTGCATGTTCATTATATAAATAGAGAGATTAGGAATAATTAGTATCAAATTCATACTGCTTCTATAAAGGATACTCTGAAAAATGTCTAGCTTAGGAACCAAATTGGAGCAAAGAAAACACTAGGAGATATCAAGATCCCAACTTGTTTGAATGTAAAAACTTTCCTCCTAAACTTAATCATCTCCAAACCCTAATCAAAATTGGTAAATCTCTAGGAAATTTAATAGGTATTGGATCAAAATATAACCAATCTAGCAATATTAAATATTTAGTAGAGATAGAGTTAGGTTTGAATGTTTTAACAAAAAAAAGATAATAACAAATAGATCCATATATGAACTAGGAATTAAAAAATTCAAAGGACAAATTAAAGGAGTTATCAAAACCAATATGAACATTAAACACAAAATCTCAAAATTAAAAGAGGCACTTAGTAGTCTTAGTAACAACAAAAGAAGGGAAAGAATAGAGGTAACAATAAAATAGAAGGAATATATGACATAGAAAAGGAAAAACAAAAAAAAAATTACAAGGAAAAACATCAGTAGGGAGGATAATGGGACAAAAAATATAGATAGTAGAAAGAGAATCAAAAGATCAAAGAATAGCACAAAGAGAATTACTAACATTGGGGGAAATAAAGAATAAAGAAAAGGACAATCATGATAGCTCTAGCTAAAATTAACAAAGCTTAGAGAATGCAAGGTATGTCAAAGAGAATAGGGCATTAGAAGAAATTGAAAATAGCATACATAATTTAAATATAATGACCTACGATATCTTATTATTACAAAATGATATTGAAGATCAAATCGTAATAGGAGAACAAAATCATTTTGATCATGAGAAGATGGAATAGCAAGATCGGAAGGAAGAAAAAAGGGAAGACTCAAGTAGTATAGAAATAGATGGGATGATAATTGGGGAAAACATCAAAGGAGTAATAGTGAAAATCAAAACAGAAGAGGATCAAAACCAAGATAAATTTAGTGAAAAGGACCCAAGTGCAGAAGGAGACATCTTACTAAAACAAAAGATAGTAGGAAACAATCAAGAATAGATAAATGATCAAAATAGTAGGGATCAAATAGATTCTTCTAAAAACATGACAAAAAAGAGGAATCGAGATAACATAGAGACATAAGAGAATAGAGGAAATCAAGAATAAGAAATGTCAATTCCAACAACTTCATCAGCACAATAGAGCAATGTAACAATCTGGGAAAAAACAAAGAAAAAGAACTATAAATTTTGACAAACACCAACAAATGGGAGAGATATCTTTGGAGAAGGAGATAGAGAAGAACAACAAGAAATTGAGGAATCTCTAATTCTAATAGAAGTAACAACATACATTGAAGCATTAGAACCAGAGGAACAAACAATCCATAAGGAGTAGAGGATAGAAAATGAGCATAATGGAAATAATCATATACGAGAGGAATTTGGGGTTTTGGATGACATACATAAAACAAATGAGATAGAGGAGGTCAATGAATTACAGGAACAAGTCAAAGAGAAAAAAGAGCAAAATAGAGATGAAAAGGAATTAGAAGATCAGATATTTAAAGAGTTAATAGAGGAAGAAGAACATAAGGAAGAAGAAATAAGCTCAAGTAATGACCAACATTCATTAGATAATCTAAGCATCTCTATTAACTAGGAAGGTTTTAGAACTATGAAATGTGGAAAACAAAAAACGAAGAGAGGAAAGAAATCATTAAAAGAATAAAGAGAGGTTGATGGAAAAGTGAAGGAGCAAGAAAAGATATTCAAATTCCTAAATGTAGGGAAGGGGAAGAGCCTTCCCAATGGTCAATGAGGATTACAACTTGGAATGCTAGGGGTTTGAATGCCCCTAGCAAGAAACACTTATTAAAGCATAATCTCATTTTATTTGAATCAGATATAAAATTAATAAAAGAATCTATATTGAATACATAAGGAGATAAATTAGAAAATAAATTAGGAAAGTGGGAAATAGTAATAAGAGAATCAAATGGGGCTTCAGGAGGATCAGGAGTTATTTGGAATCTACAGAAAGTAGACATAAACATTATAGAATCTAATAATAACTAGATGGGGAGAAGAGTGTTCAGCTACAAATATAATCTTTAGGTAATTCTAATCAATGTTAATTTAACTACACAAACAACATACAAGAAAAACTATGGGTTGAAATTGTCATATTTATGGATGAATACCCTAATGAAAATCTTGTCATCGGAGGAGTCTTTAATGTAATTATGAACTTAGAGGAAAAATATGGAGGTACTCAAGTAAATACAGAAGCAAGTATGGAATTTAGAAAATGGATGGGGGACTATAAGCTACTAGAAATCTTGACCAGCAATGAAATATTCACTTTGAATAACAAAAATAAAGATTTCATTTACATAGCAAAAAATTGGATAGGTTCTTCTTTAAAGGAGACTTAAAAAGTTAGATTCTAGAAACTATTCAACCTATAGCTTGTTCTTATCACTACCTGGTTAGAATAAAATTCATAGAGCCAAAAAATCCCTCTAAGAATCCATTTGTAAGTGAGAAAATGTGGTTCCTATATAAATCCTTCATGGAATGCATTAAACTATTGTGGCAATAATGTTCAAAGCATGAATGATGATGATATTCCTATGGGGGGGTATTGAAAAAACATGATTAGATCATTATCATGATGATATGTTACATTCATTACTATGTTTGTAATTGATGTCAACATAGTAATTTTATGTGGTATTGACAGAAGAATAGCAAAAAGAACATTGAGTACTTTTACTAACAAGGTTAAATGGATACACAACTAAGTGTCTAGGATATGCAACTAACCTCAAAAGCATAAGATATTAAGTCTAGAAGAATTTATGCAAGTTTTGGTGAAGATTGTTCTAATATATAGTTTACAAAGGCATGTTCTGGTAAACTTGTTATATCTCTTAGTATATTTGTTATTCTGAGAAGCCGAAGTTAAAGATGTGAAGAAGACATTCTAGAGATGACATAGCTAAGCTCACTCATCATAATGATAAATGTATGAAAAGTTATTCAAGTTTTAAGGTAGAAGATTAATGTTATCACTAAGTGTAACATGTTCTTAATGTGGTCCTATAATAATTAATTGAGAAGGTGTAATAGCCAACTTAGGGAATTGTGTTATGGATTTGGTATTGTAAGAAGTTGGTATAGCTTTGATACCATATAAGAATTTTCTTAAGGCAAGAATGAAATGCCAAGATCTAGAAGCTCAAGGGATAGCACAAGATAGACAAGATATGATCAAATGAGAATGGATTAATTAGATAGTTAGATGAATACAACATAGAAGTGTCTTGTATATAAAGGAAATTGATATTTCTAGGAGTCATACAAGAGATAAAGATAACAACTAAGCATATTTCCACCAAGAGTGGATTATCCTCCATTGTGCATGAATGTATGTGCAAAAATGAGAGGATAAGAATATAATGGTGGATCTCATAAAGAGATGTAGTAGATGGCATGTGCTCAATTGGAGTGTAAAAGTTATTGTGTTGTCAACATGAAACTCATATGAATATGTAAACTCCAATGTGTCTACATGACAACTAATATGAATATGAATTATCCTAAGTAAACTTAAATAAAGTGTAAATAGTAAATACTTAAAGTATTTATACCAACACCCCCCCCTGAAGTGTAACTTAGGGAAATGTACTTAAGCTCACAAAAGATAGATAATAATGCAAGATGGGTCCCAACTACTAGGCCATATTAGGTACCCATGTACAAGATGTAAGTGCAAAAAAAGATGCAATGCAATCTCTCATAAAGGGGAGAAAGAGGGAAAACCACAAGGGAAAACCCCCTCCAAAAAAAGGAGATAAGTATGATAAGATAAAATAAGAGAGAAGACCTCATGTGATGAAAAGATCCCCATGTAAGAGAGAAGATGAAGAAGATATATGAAGTAGCCTCCCCTTAATGTAAAATGTATGCGAATGGTAGATGATCCAGGCTTGATGTAGAAATTGTTCCATGAGTTTAGAAAAAAATTCCTCCCCTTAGGAAGAAAAAAAACCAAAGGTGTATGAAAGAAGCCTCCCCCATCTATAGGAAGACATCAATATTGAAAGGTGCCTCATCGAAATCATGTGTACTATGCCACTTTGTTGAAAAATAAAAATTAGGATCAACTAAGGATGAATGTAGAACATGTATCAAAGTCCCAGGTGTCTCCTTTGAAGAGAAAGTGGCCGCCTCCAACTTTTGTATCAAAGTATCCACCATCATATCAACCTCAAAAGATTGATCAAGTAGAGAAAGATGATGAGGGTTAGAGTGTTCCCTCACAACAAATGAAAAAGGATCATCTTCACCAAAGAGAAGATGAATGTCATAAATAATGTCTCCCAAATCTATAATGTAAGACTCCACAAAAAATTATAAATGCCTGCCAAGTAGTCACCCTATGGAACTGAGTCTAGAAGACAATGAATATCATGCTGCACTGAATCATGTGAATCCATGACTATGTGAATACAAATATCATCAAGAACAATAGTAGATGGAATATCAGTAGGAGGAGAAGCAATGGATGGCTCAAGAACTTGATCACATGTGAGAACACCCAAGTTCAAGTAGCCAAAGTTCTCCTCAAAATTTGAATCATCACTAGAAACATGATCAAAATCTACTAAAGAATCTATTGAGAAATCACTGTCATCATCATAAGAAAAGTTTAAAAAGTAGTATAGATGAGATGCATGATCAACTACCCCTATAGCAATGATCTATCTAGTCTCCAAGTCTCTAATAAAAACTAAATTAGGTATAAATTCCACAGTCTTCCTTGCATCCCAATGAATGAGTTGATAGATGGAAAGAAGGTTGTGACTTAGGCGAGGGATACACAACACATCTTTGAAGTGTCCCTCCCCATTATCACTAGTTTCTTTCCCAATCACATTCATGTAAGTTTAATTGCCCATCAAAATAGGTGGAGTATGACAAGGATCAAATGATGAAAATATGGACTGTGAAGATACCATATGATGAGAAACCCTTAAATCTAGAAGCCATCTCCCTAAATCTTGACTTGAAGTAGCTACTAAGGCTTGACCTTTTCCCATGTGATCCTTTCCTTCATCAAAATCTGAATGTGAAGAAGAGAATGAAGTGGTTATTCTTGATGGTAGACTAATTTAATTCTTCTTAAGAAGATTTTTTACTTCATCAATTTCCTTCTTGTAACAATGATGTTCTTCATGTCCATTATTTTTGCAATATGCACAAGTAAGATTTCCTTCTTGGATGATTTACCATTATTGTTGGAGTTGTCTTGTGCTAAGGAAGATTGTTGTGTGGAGGCAGACTGATGTGTAGAGGAAGATTGTTGTGTGTTATCTTGTGGCTTAGCATTTCATTCCTTTTTCTTCTTGTTGGAACTTTTGCCACCTTGATTCCCTTGATTCCCCTTATTAGCTACCAAGGCTTTGGATTTGAAAGACTAGAGAATTCCTATACTCACTAACTTTTCAAGTTCTAAGACCAACATTCCTAAGAATGACTCAAATGAAGGCTTAGTGAAGGCACTTCCCATTGTTAACTTGTGAGTATTTACTTGAAACAAAAGCTACATATTAAAGAGGAAGATAATTCATCACATGTTTGATCAACTTTTCATCCTTGATTGGTTCACCAAAATCCTTAAGTTTTTCCCTATACATGTCTACTTGGGTAAGATAATATTTAAAGGTTTCAAAACAAGAGATGGCCCTAGGAACCTTGCTAAAGAATATCTTAGATCTTGTCAAATATCAGATCAAAAACATTAACAATCCAATAGAAGTTTGGGATAAACTTGAAGAATTGTATGGGATAGTAGATGAAGATATGGCCTACACCATTGAGGAAAACCTTCTCAAAATTCCTAGGATCCAATTTGAGAAGATTTTCCTTGATGGTGTAGGCCATATCTTCATCTACTATCCCTTACAAACTTTCATGTTTATCCCAAACTTCTATTGGATTGGTAATGTTTCTGATGTGATATTTGACAGGATCTAAGATATTCTTTAGTTAAGGCCATCTCTTATTTTGATTCCCAATCTTCTGTACGAGACTCATCAACATCATCATCAAGTTTTTTTGTAACACCAATTACACAACATAGTAAACCTTTTTTAACTAATGGTTCCTTTATCTTTTCTTTCTAAGTAACATAATTTTGTGGTGTTAATTTAGAAAAAGAACCCATAATGCAAAAGAAAGAGAACAATATCAAAGAGACTGAAGAACACAAGACACACCCCCCTTTCACTCAATCAAATAATCCCCACCCCAAAAATGATATTTTAGCACTTTATATTTAGTGTAGGTACAATAGCCACTTGGCAATTTTGAGCCAAAGTGGAATTCAATTTTTGATATTTACAACAACAAATATGAAGCTATATTAGACTCAACAAGATAAGACACAAGATCTCTCAAGGATCTAATTAATTAAAAGTGCCAAAATAGGCCAAAAATGACCAAATGATGAAAGTTCTAAGTCTACTCAAAATTATTCCAAATTGATACCAAATCTAGAAAGTAGAAAAAATACTATGCACTTTCAAAAAAAAAAACACCTAAATATGTTTCCATATGAGCTTGAACAAAGCCTTTGAAGTTGCAAAAATTTATATTTGTGATTTTTAGAAACTATCAAGAAAAATGATTACAAACAACCTATACCAATGTATAGATAATGAAATTCTACCCCCAAAAAAAAAAAAAAATTTCTTGAAAAAAGGAGTCCATATGAGGGAGATATTATTGTCTGAAAATCACCTCTACAATTATTTTTCCTCAATCGCTGCCATCACACCTCTAAAAATCAAATGACTCTAGATTTCACCTTAGATGTTCGATTTTGATGAAAAAAAATCTGATTTAGAGGTTTTTTGACCTTCTGAATGTGATGTCAATATCCAATTTGCACCAACAAGCTCCAGTCTTGACCTGCAAAAGAAATCTCTCTAATGGTTATGTAATGAAACTCCTATAGTTCTGATACCATGTAGGAATCTTCCTAAGGCAAGAATGAAATGCTAAGATCTTGAATCTCAAGAGATGGCATAAGAGAGACAAGATATGATCAAATGAGAATGGATTAGTCAAATAATTAGATGAATACAACATAGAAGTGCCTTAAGTATATGAAGGCTACTGATATGTCTAGGATTAATAGAAGAGATAAGCATAAAAACTAAGCACATGTCCACCAAGAGTGGATTATCCTCCATTGTGCATCAATGTATGTGCAACAATGAGAGGATAAGAATATAATAGTGGATCTCATAAAGAGATGTAGTAGACAGCATGTGCTCAATTGGAGTACAAACTACTGTATTGTCAACATGAAAACTCATATGAATATATAAACTCCAAGGTGTTTACATGACAACTAATATGAATATGCATTATCCTAAGTAAACTTAAGTAAAGTGTAAATAGTAAATACTTATTTACACCAATAGGCATAAAAAAAGGACATTGCCCTTTATAATGTATGGAGAAAACTGAATGATTGTAAGAAACACAAAGTGTTGAATGTGAAGTTAAGTAGAGCAAAGCAAAGGTGAAGGAAACTTCATTTCAAAGGTTTTACTATGCGATCTAAAGTTTGATACTTGAATCCATAGTTCGTGACCTAGTCTACAAGGTCAGACAGTTATTTGTCTGCTTGATAGGATAGAGGAAAGAAGTTAAAATATAGCACATAAAATTATTCTAGAAGGAATAGCTGAGAGATTAGTTGGATAGTGATTTCGATGATCTTTCCCCAAAAGCTATTTGGATAGTAGGTCCTTCTATCTTCTACAACTCCTAATAGGGTTGGAATATTCTAACAAGGATTCAAAGTCTCCTAATAGGGACTCATATGAACTAAATATTGTAATAGACTCCTAATAGGGTCCATCCTGTAATAAGGAATATTTATTTTAGTAGATCATCTTGTGGGCATCATTCCCATTGTGGTTTTCCCTCTGATCAAGGGTTTCCCTAGTTAACATATCTAGTGTAATTGTGTATGTGCATCTGTGTATGATTTTTATTTACTTTGGTTGAATGGTTAAGATTATTTAAGGTGGATAAATGTTTTAATTATTGAATAACCGATTCACACCTCGCCCCCCTCTCTTATCTTGGTGGACTATTGTTTCTAACAAAGAAGGTAAATATAAAGGATAAAAAATGTATTATTTTGTATCAAAATTGAAATGAAAAAAGAAAAAAATATTAAAATGGAATAAAACAAAATTCAATAACATATTTAAAGAAAAAATTGAAACTAAAGAAGATCTTAAAAATCTAAACGAAGAAGTAATTAAAAATGGTATGGACAGTGAAATTTTTTTAAGAGAAAAAGAACTGTTAGCAAAATAGGAAGAAAAATTAGCAAAGTAGGAAATATTTTAGAGATAGAAATTTAGGGGAAAATGGTTAGTAGAAGGAGATAGAAATGCAAAAAAAATTCATAACAACACAATCCAAAATAGATCAATCAATACAATTACTAAAATAAAAAATAGTGATGGTAATATGGAAGATGATCCCTCTAAAATGGTAGAAATATTTTAAAACTATTATAAGAACATCCTTAATAGCTTTGAATTCTTTAATAGAACTACTCAATAAAAGATGCTTAGGGTCATTCCAAAATTGGTCATGTAGCAGCAGGCAATGCAACACTTAATAAACCATTTTCTATATAGAAAATTAAGATGACCTTTTTTGATCTCAATCTAGAAAAATCACCTAGACTATATGGGTTCCAGGCTTTCTTCTTTCAAAAATATTGGGATATCTTAGGGGAAGACCTGTGGAAGACAATAGAAGAATCCAAAATTGGATGATCAATATTAATAGAAATCAACCATACCTTTCTTGCCATAATCCCTAAAAGATCAGCCTCAAATTATCCAAATGATTTTAGACCAATTGCTCTTTGTAATACTACATACAAAAAAATTCAAAAGCATTAGCAAATTGGACTAAAGTAATCCTTTGTAAAATCATTTTAGAAGAACAAAATGGATTTGTGCCAAGAAGATCCATTCTAAGTGGGATATTAATTATTCAAGAAACCATCCATTTAGCTTCTTCCAATAAGGAATCATGTATGTTTATGAAGCGAGATATCTAGAAAACATATTATGTAGTGGGCTCAAGATTTTTATGAAAAATTTAGAAGCTTTCAATTTTTCACACCAATCGATTAATGTAATATTCAATTGCATTTCAACACCTGAGATTTATCTTCTAATTAATGGAACCCCAAAAGGATATTTTAGTATATCTAGAGGTATTCGTCAAGGAGGCGTGATTTTTCCTTTCTTATTCATTATCATGGCAAAAGCATTTGAGAGTGTTGGTGTAAATAATTATTTACTATTTACACTTACTTAAGTTTACTTAGGTTAATGCATTATTTGAATATCTATTTATTAGTCACCTAGGAGTATGTGCACTCTTGTGAGTTGTCATGTTGAAAACACAGGAGTTCGCACCTCTTTTATTCATGTTGTCTACAACACAAGATTTAGTACACTAATTTAGCACATGGTGTCTACAACATCTCCACTTGAGATACACCTTGTCATTCTTATCCTCTCATATAGAATGATGGATACGACACTAGTTCTTTCTAAAGACATTTTAGGTGCTTCCTAAGAAGCCTTTATATACAGGCACTCCTAGTGTGTATATTCATCACATACAATAAAAAGCACTATATGAGGATATACTTTGACATATTCATCATATTGTTTTTTGGTCTACAGTTGTGCTTGTGTTTGAGTCCTATGATCTTGGGTGAATCTTTCCCTAAGGAAAATTCTTACATGGTATTAGAGCTATACCAAATTCTTATGCATGGTACCAGAGCTCTTGGAGAATCTCTCTTCACATAGCCATTTGAGCCCATCTTCTTGCTTCATCACCTCAGCCCAAATCTGGAGTATCGTAGAAATTGGGAGTGTCTAGAGCCAGATTTGACCTTGCCATTATATTTGTAATGTTGATTCGGTAAAAATTAGCTGTAAAGTTGCCTACCCTAGGCCAAAGTCAATCATGAGGCAAATTCTTTTTGCAAACCGGCACCTAAAGGACTGATTTATAGAATTGGTATGATGATTTCAGATCTGTACATTTAATTTTTAGATCTACATTTTTTTCATCTGCATCTCTGTTATTTTTTTTAGATTTGCATTATTTTTCAAAAAAAAATTGACCATTAGGCCAGAGGAGAGATTTTTTGCAGGTGAAGATTAGTGCTTCTTGGTGCAAATGAGATATTTGCATCACATTTAGAAGGTCAAAAAACCTCGAAATCAGATTTTGTTTCATCCAAATTAGACATCTGAGGCAAAATCTAGAGCCATTTGATTTTTGGAGGCACGACGATGGCGATTTAGAAAAAATAACAGTAGCATCTATTTTCAAACAATGATATCTCCCTCATATAGATTCATTTTTGCGAGCAATTATTTTTGTTTTGGGGTAGAATTTCATGAACTACACATTGGTGCAGGTGGTTTGAGATCTTTTTTCCTATATTTTTTTGCAACTTGCAAATCCCAGTTTTTGCCACTTAAAATGCTCAATACAGGCTCATCTAGACTCTTTTTTAGGTTACATTTTTTTTGAAAATGCATTATTTTTCATCTACTTTCCAAATTTTCATTTAGATAATAGGGTTGTGTGAACAAAAATATCACTTTCAACATTAGGGCCTTTTCTACATTGTTTTCTTTTCAATATTGTTGTATATCTGAGCTACAGTGCATGGTTCTAGATTTAGGCCTCAAAAGGTAGTTGTAACTAGCAAAATCAGAAGCCCATCTTGTACATTTTGACAAGTGACCTATTGTACATGCACCACCTATAAAGCACTAAATCTTTCATTGGGGGGTTCCTTGATTCTTTGGAGGTTACATTAATTAGTCCATCGTGGAAGAGGAAGATTTGATTTATTTGACCTCAAATAACTATCAGGAATGGAGTCAAATTGTTACCCTATATCTCAATCAGCACAATGCACTACCATATACAAGAGGAATTACCTATAATGTAGACACATGTGCCCTCATTTGGCATACTCTCTTTCTATTTATCGATATGGAGGTTATGGATTCACTTATTGACATTAAGTCATCTGATCCACATGTTTATTGGATTAATCTTTGGGAGACATATGGAGATCCACATATTCCTCCATTCCCAAAGGATTTAATACCTCTAGTTATAGCTACATCCTCTTCAAATGATATTACACCTCTAGACACTCCTATTGCTCCTACTGATCATGTTCCAACCATAGATGCTTTGGACTCAGTACAATAGGACACTTAATGTCTTCCTACTTTACCTTCATGTGATGACATCCTACCATACATTGCACAGTTGGTCATGTAGTCTCACATTGAAGATGTGGGGGCCATCCTAGATGATATTCATCTTCTCTTTGAGGCAAATTCTTCATCCATTTCTATAGTGATTGATTTATGTACTTCAACACAATAGGGTACACTATGTCTTCCATTTCTAGTCTCAAGTGATGACTTCTTGACCAACATTTTAGCTTTGTTCATGGAGTCACACATATTCTATTTGGAGGACTTCTTTGATGATCTACTACATCTCTTTGTTGAGGATGACCCTTTTATAGTTTTTGTGAGGGCCCACTCTGACCCTCATGTCTATTCTCTATATGATCCATCTTTATAGGTTGATATGATTGTGTATACTTATGTACATCAATTTTTGGAGTTCTCTTTGTCATTTGAGGAGACTTTTGGTTCCTTGAAATAGGTTCTACATCATTCCTTGTTCAATCTACACTTCTTCTTAGCATTGTGGAAGGAGCCACCATCAGTTTTAACATAGGGACACTTGAACAGGTTTCAAAGACACCTTACACCATCGAGATTCTTTCTCCATATAGGGGACACATCTCCTTCATACCCTTGCCATTATTTCTTCCAAAAGGGAGGAACATCATTCAATGATCATGGATCACCTTCTACATTGGAGCATTTCTCACTAGTTAGCACCTTACTTTTAGGGGGGGCACTACCTTGTCTACTTCTTCTCTTTTATGGGGGGGACTTTTTCCTCTTAAGGAGTTTTTCCCTTCTCCCATTTCTCTCTTGTATATACTTGATGCATGTCATAATGGGGGGGTCTTGATTACTCCATAAATCCATGCATCTTGTCCTTTTATCTCTTTTTGTGGGAGGGTTTTTCCCATGAGGGTTTCCCTCTTTCTCCACTTTATGAGAGATTGCATTGCATTTTCATTATGTACATGGGTACCTAAAATGGCCTAGTAGCCAAGACCCATCCTACATTTCATCCTAGCTTCTCGTAAGCTTAAGAGCATTCCCCTAAGTTTCACTTAAGGGAGGGTGTTGGTGTAAATAATTATTTACTATTTACAATTACTTAAGTTTACTTAGGTTAATGCATTATTTTAATATTTATTTATTAGTCACCTAGGAGTATGTGCACTCTTGTAAGTTGTCATGTTGATAACACAAGAGTTATCACACTCATTAAGCATATGGTGTCTACAACATCTCCACTTGAGATACACCTTGTCATTCTTATCCTCTCATCTAGAATGATAGATAATATGTGTACTTAGTTTTCATGCTTATCGTATCTCTTGGATCTTTCTAGAGACATTCTAGGTGTTTCCTGAGAGGCCTTTATATACAAGCACTCCTAGTGTGTACATTCATCACATACAATACAAAGAAATGTATGAGGACATACTCTGATATATTGATCATACTCAATTTTGGTCTACAAATGTGCTTGTGTTTAAGTTCTGTGATCTTGGGTGAATCTTTCCCTAAGAAAAATTCTTACAAGGAGATCAATAAAGAAAGCTCAAAAAGTTGGCAAAATTAGGGGAATCGCAGTACAAAAAAATCCCTAACACAAACCATCAAAATTTTTCTGATCACACTATTCTTCGAAGGATAAGCACTAAGGAAGAAGCCCAAAATTTTAAACAAATAATTCTAGAATAGTCAAAAGCTTTAGGATAGAAAGGGAATGCAGAAAAAATCAGAAATTTTCTTTCTTAATATAACAAAAGAAATGGAAGATTTCATATGTAATCAGATGGGATATAAGAAGGGTACTTTCCCATGTAAATACCTTGGGATCCATTTAGAAAAAGGATCAAGGAAGAACAAATGGTGGGACAATATTTTAGACAGAATTGATAATCATAAAAAAACATGGAAAAGGAAGTGGTTAACAATAGTTGGAAAAACATTAAAAATGAAATCTATCCTCTCAGCAATACCTACATATTAGACATGTCATGCCTTCCTTTCCTTAAGAATATTAATAGAAAATTGGAAGGAAAGATCAAAAATTTCTTCTCAAGTTGAATAGAGAAAAAAGAGAAATCAACATCAATTAAATGGAAGAGGATATGTCGACCAAATGATCAAGGGGGATTAGGTATTAATAATTTTAGTTGGCAAAATGAAGCATTGGGAGCAAAGCTAGTATGGAAAATATACATGGAAAGATAAAGAAAATGGGCTAAAATATTATACAATAAATATTTAAATGCATATGACCTAACATCATTATTTAGGATTAAGAACCCACCTACAAGATTAGAAGTATTGAATTTCATGGTTAAATGTCGATCAACGATTAGTAAATATGCCACTTGGGACTTAGGACAAGCTGATGTAGCTATTTTCTTGGAATATTCCTAGGATGGACTGCCCCCCTTAATTAACTCTAATAGTTTATGTGCAAGATCATAGTGTGCCAAAAGGTGGCGATCTAAAAAAATGTGTAGTTCTAAAATCGCTCAAAGCATTTCAAAATCTATTCCAACTTTTTTCCCACCCATCTTGATACTAAATGAGAACAATTAATACCTTTATAAGGCCTACTATATCTTTCGATACACGCCTTATATGGCCAACTTAAAAAATTTCCCCAAAATGTGTTTGTGGCTTGTTCTTGTGTATTTTTTACTTCAAACATGTAGTTGACAACTTTTTTCACAAAAAATTGATGAAATGAAAATGGTTTCTCAAAAATGTTCTTAGCTTTTCATAAATAAAAGTTTTGTCAAATTATGAGATCAGTAAGTAATTATTACTTATTTCTAATGGAGTTACCTATAAAGTGTAAATTGACACACTATTTGAAAAACAACTATAACTTTCAAATGGCACAACATTTGAAATCCAAAAGATGCATCACATTCAAAAGGTGTTGCATTTGTACCTTTCTTGACTTGAACTCTATAGAGTGTGTAGACTATAGTACTTATAGCTTCTCTCTAGTACTTGAGTGCAACATTTTTCTCCATCATTAAGGTCCTGGCACAGTCAATAACTGATCTATTCCTTCTTTCTGCTATACCATTCTGGGGTGGAGTCCTAGGTGCTAATGTCTGCCTTTTGATTCCTCTTTCATTGTAGAATTCTTCAAATTTTCTTGATGTGAATTCACCTCCTCTATCAGATCTGAGACATTTTAGATTCTTCCCAGTCTCTTTCTCAACTCTGGCCAAGTACCATTTGAAAATTGGAAATGCATCTGATTTTTGTTTTAGGAACATGACTGTCATCATCCTTGAATAGTCATCTACAAATAGCATTATGTATCTATCACCTTTGTAGCTTTGTACTTCAATAGGACCACACAAGTTAGTATGAACTAGCTCTAATACTTCATTAAAAGTATAAGCCTTGCTTTTGAAGGTTGACTTGGTCATCTTCCCTAGTTGGCATTGTTTACACATGGTGTTATCAGGCTTCTTCAACTTTGGTAGACTTCTGATTTTCTTCATTTTGTTGATGCTTATCATATTGTCAAAATTTACATGACATAGCCTCTTGTGCCATAACCATACATCAATTTGAACAGTGAGACAAGAAGCATCTTCCATGTTTACGTAAAACAAATTACTCCTAGTTTGATCACCTTGTCCTCTTAGACTTCCTTGAGAATCATAAATCTTAGCAACTCCTTTTTCAAATTCAACCTTACATCCTATGTTGCCTAACTATGAGACACTTAACAAGTTATAATTCAGGCCTTCAACATAGTATGCATTATCACATGATATCTTTTTAGTAAGCTTGATACTACATTTCCCTTTGATCTGACATGGTGCATTTTTACCAAATCTAACACTATTTTCTTCATATTGAGTAAAGGAAATGAACTTACTTTTATCTCCAGTCATGTGATGAGAGAATCCACTGTCTATGAACCATTTATTATTCTTGTTCATGCAAGTTACCAGGGTAGTTGCTTCATCTTCATTTGATTCATCTTTCATAGCCACATAGACTACTTCATCATCATTCTTGTTAGAGTCTTCTTCAACAATGTAGCATCTTTTGCCTTTACCTTTGTAGTCCTTGTTGTCCTCCTTTTTGTTCTTCAAGTTGCCTCCATGCTTGTAATTTTTCTTTTGTGTGCATCTGGCTACAATGTGACCAATTTCATTACAATTGAAATAAATGATTGGCATCTTACCTTTGAATTTGCCTCTTCCTCTGTGAAATCTTCTTGCTAGTAATGCCTCCAATTGGTTTAAATCATCTTCATCAGTGCTGCTATCACTAGATACATACTTTCCTTTTCCACTCTTTTTCTTTGTTTGCACCTCCTCATTGTCTTTTATTGTCATCTTGGCTTTGAATGCAGATTCAAAGTTTTCTGGCTTGTAGTTGTCAAAGTTGGATAGCTCAAAGGCAGTGAGTCTTCAAATTATTCCTTCAAATGAAAATGTGTTGCCTGGTACACACCTTAGCTCTTGGATGACTGATACTCTTATAGCATAGATAGGAAGAAAAGTTCTTAGGTATTTGCTACATACTATTTCATTTGCTAACTGTCCTCCTAGGCTTCTTATGGCACTTACCACTTCCTTCATCCTTGCACCATATTGAGCAACATTCTCTCCTTCTTCCATTTTCATGTCATCAAACTTTCCTCTTATGCTCTCTCTTTTGGCTCTCTTGACAATATCATCTCCTTCATAGGTTCTTTATAATGTTTCCCACATCTGATGTGCAATACCACATTGTTTGATGTCATCATACTTAGGATAGCTTAGTGCTGAAGCAATATCTACCATCGCTTGATTGTGCTCCTTCTTCTTGCTCATGTCATCTATAGTGAGAGGTCCTATAGGGTCTACATGATCAACTGTGATTGAGGTATATGCATAGTCACCTATTGATCCAAGGTGTAGCTTCATCAGACTTTTCCATGCAACAAAGTTGTCTTTGTTTAGCTTGGGAACTTCTCTCTTGGACATCTTGATCTTCCTGCTGTTAGTACCTTGAAAAAAATCAGCAGTGTGCTCTAATACCAATTGTTAGAGTTCTTTTAGAACAACTGAAAGGGGGGTGGATCAACTATTCAAGGTCCAATGTTGTCCATTCCAAAATTTCTAATAAAACAAAGATGAATCAGAAGTACTATCCCTTTTACTTTCTTATCATGCATGCAATTAAACATTAAACAATCATTAAAAGTAAACATGCATCACACCATAACACAAAGGATTTTGATGACCCAAAAACCCTCCAAGAATAAGAAGGTAAAACTGGGGTGGGGATGAAACCCACAAAATAATTGTGCAATTGATTTTAACCACTTCTGATGGTTTTCCCTGTTAAAGGCCTACCCTATTAAAGGCTTTACACATTGTTAAATGTGACCCTGTTAAAGGATTTCTACACCCTGTTAGGAGTGTGCCCTGTTAGAGGACTTAAGAACATTTAACTTGGAATGCCACCCTATTAAAGGATTTACATAGAGCTGTTAGGCCCACCCAAGTCCATGGGATTTACAGTCACCTTCTCAAAAGAATCTTCTATCCCACTCTAAGGATCTCCTATCCTTCTCCTAAGGATCTCTTATCTTTCTCTTAGGGATCTTCTATCCTTTTCCTGAGGCTTATCCACCTAACTGTTAAGCTAACCTAGCAATGTAGGATTTCAATGTCTAATACAATAGTAAGAGAGTATTGGAAAGGTTTTGACCTGATAAAGATTGCAACTTTAACCTTGTAGATTTCAAATCACTCTTCAGTTCTTTTCTTTTCTTGGCTTTTCTCCCTTGTAGTTCTGATAGCTTGTTCACCCTTCAAGATCTATCTCCTTGAGTTCTTCCACTCATTATACCAATGCACTCTATGGTCACTTGATCAACTCAAAGTCCTGATGCTATGTGCTTACTCCTCACTGTGTCCACTTTACACCAGCCTTCTCTTGGCTTCTTTGCACGACCACTCTTATGATCAACTCCCTTTTACATGCGCACTTGATCTCTGACCTATGACTCCTTATAAAGAAGTTATGTTCTTCATTTCCCACTCAAATCTTGATTTGATCTGAGAAAATGATATTGTGTTCCCTCCAAATTGATTATTCTAAAAACTTCATGATAAGTCCACCAACATTCACCTTGAATTAGTTTGCATGGTTTACATAAAATTATGTGGCATCTACTCATCATCCTTATCATCCAATTAATTCACAAAATTCAATGTAACAAACTTATCGTTACTGATCTAGTGAATCTTTTGACTTAACAAATAATGTAGTGACTCGACATCATTGATTTACTAATGCTCGGCACCTTCTGTGTTACTCAGCTTCTACTGTATTTATTAATGCTCAGCACTTGAACAATTACTCAAAACCTGAACAATCCTTTGTTACTCGACACCTGAAGGATTGCTTGGCACACACTGCAATTGAACTTGCTTGGCTTCAACTAAGAATTTTCTCGGCTCTAACTAGCTGGCTCGACTTTCTCAAATGAACTTAGTTAAGCTTTACAAATGACTTAGTTAATCCTTACATTTTTTATCGGTCTTAATGTGTCCATCCTCTTAGAGTATGTCATCAATACACTATTTCATCAATGGCTTAGCTGATCCTTATACTTCATTACAACATCATAACTTCAACCTTTCTCTAGGTGCTCTAGTTACATCTTATTAATTGCCTCCTCCTTGCCAATCAACCATTTGATAGTATTTGGATCACTTAAGAAATTGTCATCCCTACAAGTATCAAGTTTGAAATCAATGACAAAATAATTATTGAAAACATTCTTTACCAATTCCATTATTCTTCATTCATGATCTTTTCAATCATTTCCAACAATCTCCCTCATTAGCATTGATGGAAAACCAAACTAATCAATTGATTGAGTTGATCAACTTAGTTACCACAAAAATTATATGCCAAACATAAAAAATTTTGTCATTACATATCTTCCTGTTTGTATCATGTCTTCCTCTTTTGCTGATACAAATTGAATCCTTCATAGTTACTCTGTATTCTTGATCGTTCCTTCATAGTTACTCTCTCTTTCATATTTCCTTTCATACATTCTCATACTTCTCCATATCTTTACCTTTCATTGATTAGTTTCTCATAAATCTCCCTCTTTGACATAAATTCCAAAGATGTAGCATCTTCAAGATGCTAAATATAAGCTTTGCATCTCATGTTTTCTCCCTCTGTCACCATGCTTGTGACTGATATGGAATTTTTGTTCCTATTGTCATCCTCTACATCATTCTTCTGATATTGCAAGGATCTACTCCTATTGATATAGGGTAGCTTTTTTTTTTCTTTAGACTACTTGAGTTAGGGGCATTACCCCCAACTTGCCTCTAAGATATTCATAAGCATCCTTGAGCAATGATTTGGTGAAGATATCTGCAATTTGTTCCTTTGTGTGAATGTACTCCATCTTCACTTGTTTGTCTTCCACCAATTCTCTGACATAGTGATACTTGATTGCAATATGCTTGGTTTTTGCATGCATTACTAGATTCTTGGATATATTTATAACACTTGTATTATCACAATATAGTATCACAAGTTTGGTTACATCTTCTTTCATTCCTTTCAATAGATATTTAAGCCATACGATGTTTGTGCAATTGACTACTACTACCACATATTTTGCTTCTATAGTGGACTGAGATGTGCATGTTTTTTTCTTGCTAGTCCAAGTAACTAGCCTTTTACCTAAGAATAATGCTCCACCACTTGTGCTTTTCCTGTCATCAATGTTGCCTCCCCAATCTGCATTTGTGTATGCATTGAGCTCAAACTTCTCATTCTTTTTGTAATATAGGCCAAAATCATCAGTTCCTTTGAGATACCTTATTATCATTTTTATTGCCATGATTCTTTAGGATTAACAGAGAATCTAGCCACTATTCCAACTGTTAATGCTATGTCTAGTCTGCTATGTACAACATATTGTAGTTTTCCAATCATGGATCTATACATTGTTTGATTGACTTCAGCTAATTCATCATTTTTGGATAGCTTATGTCCTGTTTCCATTAGTGTGCTGACAGGTTTGGAGTCTTCCAATCCAAATGTCCTGAGTATCTCTTTCATGTACTTTGATTGTATCATGAATATACCATGTTTTAGTTGATGTACTTGCAATCCGACAAAGAACTTGATTTATCCAAACATAGACATCTCAAAATCATGTTTCATTTTGTTAACAAAACTTTTGCAAAGTGCTTCCTTTCCTCCAAAAACTATGTCATCCACAAAGATTTC
Source organism: Cupressus sempervirens (assembly GCA_028749045.1). Taxonomy (NCBI): domain Eukaryota; kingdom Viridiplantae; phylum Streptophyta; class Pinopsida; order Cupressales; family Cupressaceae; genus Cupressus; species Cupressus sempervirens. The sequence goes on from CM053789.1 coordinate 905,555,843, forward strand.
AGATACAAGGATATCCTTACCTTCTTTTGATTTGATGTACATGTTGTTGTTATCATCAGTTCTTTCAAATCCTATTTGCACTAGATACATGTGAAGTCTCTCATACCAAGCTCTAGGGGCTTTCTTTAATCCATATAGAGCCTTGTGTAATTTTCATACCTTGTTTTTGTTATTTTCATCAACAAATCCTTCTAGTTGCTCTATGTAGACTTACTCTTCAAGTATACCATTCAAAAATGTGGACTTAACATTCATTTGATAGACTTTAAATCCTTTGAAGGCTGCATATGCCAGTAAGGTCCTTACTCCTTCCATTTTGGCAACTAGAACAAAAGTTTCTCCATAGTCTAGTCCTTCTTCTTGTGCATACCCTCTGCAGACTAGTCTTTCCTTGTTCCTTTTGATTTCACCATTCTCATCTAACTTGTTTCTAAACAGCCACTTGGTTCTTCTCAATTTGTTCTATTTCTTCTTTCATAGCATTGTACCAGTCATCATCTTTTATGGCTTCACTTACTATTTTTGGTTCCATTTTGCTGAGCAGGCATGTCTCACTTCTGAGTCTATTCCTTGTCATTGGTCTTGCCTCTTTGTTTCCAATAATTTGATTTGTAGGATGATGTCTTCTTACATACTTTGCCAATACTGGTTCTTTCCTTGTTTGCATGTTGTCTCTTTCAGAATCTGAATCTACATGTGTATTTTCATCAGATATTTCTTCATTTTCTTCCTTTTGACAGTTCTCAAAATCTGAATGAACATTCTCTATATTTTGCATCTTGGCTTCTAAATGTGTCTGTTGCTCATTATTCACTGTCTGTGACTTGACAAATACTGGATTTTTTTGCCGATTGTCATTCTGAGTTGCAACTTCACCATTATTAGGTATACCTTCATAAAATTATACAAAGGTTTTTTATTCTTCTACTTTCTTTGTGTTCTCAACACTTTGAACTTCTGTAAGCTCCTCAAAATTCACATTTGTGCTTTCTACTACTTTGTTAGTGTTAACATTCAAGCACTTATAAGCTTTGCTTCTAGTAGAATAACCAAGAAATGTGCCTTCCTCACTGTTTGCATCAAAATTTCCATTTTTAGACTCTTATTATATATAGCATTTGCATCCAAATATTTTGAAATGTTTTACATTAAGAGAATGCCTATACCATAATTCAAAAGGTGTTGCATTTCTACTTTTCTTGACTTGAACTCTGTTGAGTGTGTAGACTGTAGTACTTACAGCTTCTCTCCAGTACTTGAGTGCAACATTTTTCTCCATCATTAAGGGTCCTGGCATAGTCAATAACTAATCTATTCCTTCTTTCTGCTAAACCATTCTGAGGTGGAGTCCTAGGTGCTGATGTTTGCCTTTTGATTCCTCTTTCATTGCAGAATTCTTCAAATTCTCTTGATGTGAATTCACCTCCTCTATTAGATTTGAGACATTTTAGACTCTTCCCAATCTCTTTCTCAACTTTGGCCAAGTACCATTTGAACATTTGAAATGCATCTGATTTTTGTTTTAGAAACATGATTGTCATCATCCTTGAATAGTCATCTACAAATAGAATTATTTATCTATCACCTTTGTAGCTTTATACTTCAATAGGACCACACAAGTTATTATGAACTAGCTCTTATACTTCATTAGAAGTATAAGCCTTGCTTTTGAAGGTTGACTTGGTCATCTTTCCTAGTTGGCATTGTTTGCACATGGTGTTATTAGGCTTCTTCAACTTTGGTAGACCTCTGACTTTCTTCATTTTTTTGATGCTTATTAGATTGTCAAAATTTACATGACATAGCCTCTTGTGCCATAACCATACATCATCAGTTTGAGCAATGAGACAAGAAGCATCCTCGATGTCTAGGTAAAACAACTTACTCCTAGTCTGATCAGCTTTTCCTATTAGACTTCCTTAAGAATCATAAATCTTAGCAACTCCTTTTTCAAATTCAACCTTACATCCTATGTTGCCTAACTGTGAGACACTTAACAAGTTATAACTCAGGCCTTCAACATAGTATGCATTATCACATGATATCTTTTTAGTAAGCTTGATACTAACTTTCCCTTTGATCTAACATGGTGCATTGTTACCAAATCTAACACTATTTCCTTCATATTGAGTAAAGAAAATGAACTTACTTTTATCTTCAGTCATGTGATGAGAGCACCTCCTATCTATGATCCATTTGTTATTCTTGTTCATGCAGGTTACCAAGGCAATTGCTTAATCTTCATCTGATTCATCTTTCATAGCCACATAGACTACTTCATCATCATTCTTGTTAGATTCTTCTTCAAAAATGTAGCATCTTTTGCCTTTACCTTTGTAGTCCTTGCTGTCCTCCTTTTTGTTCTTGAAGTTGTCTCCATCCTTGTAAATTTTCTTTTCTATGCATCTAGCTACAATGTGACCAACTTCATTACAATTGAAACAAATGATTGGCAGTGTACCTTTGAATTTTCCTCTTCCTCTATGAAATCTTCTTGCTATTAATGCCTCCAATTGGTCTACATCATCTTCATCAGTGCTGTTGTCACTAGATACATACTTTCCTTTTCCACTCTTTTTCTTTGTTTGCACCTCCTCATTGTCTTTTATTGTCATCTTGGCTTTGAATGCAAATTCAAAGTTTTTTGGCTTGTCGTTGTCAAAGTTGGATAGCTCAAAGGCAGTGAGTCTTCCAATTATTCCTTCAAATGACAATGTGTTTCCTGGTACACACCTTAGCTCTTGGATGGCTGATACTCTTATAGCATAGATAGTAAGCAAAGTTCTCAGGTATTTTCTACATACTGTTTCTTTTGGTAACTATCCTCCTAGGCTTCTTATGGAACTTACCACTTCCTTCATCCTTGCACCATATTGAGCACCATTATCTCCTTCTTGCATTTTCATGTCATCAAAATTTCCTCTTAGGCTCTCTCTTTTGGCTTTCTTGACATTATCATCTCCTCCATAGGTTGATAATGTTTCCCACATTTGATGTGTAATACCACATTCTTTGATGTCATCATACTCGGCATAGCTTAGTGCTGAGGCAATATCTAACATCGCTTGATTATGCTCCTTCTTCTTGCTCATGTCATCTATAGTGAGAGGTCCTACAAGGTCTACATGATCAACTATGATTGAGGTTTGTGCATAGTCACCTATTCATCCAAGGTGTAGCTTAATCAAACTTTGCCATGCAAAAAAGTTGTCTTTTTTTAGTTTGGAAACTTCTCTCTTGGACATCTTGATCTTCTTGCTGCTAGTACCTTGAAACAAATCAGCAGTGTGCTCTAATACCAATTGGTAGAGTTCTTTTAGAATAACTAAGAGGGGGGTGAATCATTTATTCAAGGTCCAATAATATCCAATCAAACTTTCTAATAAAATAGAGATGAATTAGAAGTACTATCCCTTTTACTTTCTTATCATGCATGCAATTAAACATTAATCAATCATGAAAAGTAAACATGCATCACACCATAACACAAAGGATTTTGATGACCCAAAAACCCTCCAAGAATAAAAAGGTAAAACTAGGGTGGGGATGGCACCCACAAAATAATTGCGCAATTGATTTCAACCACTTCTTATGGTTAGCCCTATTAAAGGCTTTACACATTGTTAAATGTGACCCTGTTAAAGGATTTCTACACCTTGTTAGGAGTGTGCCCTATTAGAGGACTTAAGAACATTCAACTTAGACTGCCACCCTATTAAAGGATTTACATAGAGCTGTTAGGCCCACCCAAGTCCATGGGATTTACAGTCACCTTCTCAAAAGAATCTTCTATCCCACTCTAAGGATCTCCTATCCTTCTCCTAAGGATCTCCTATCCTTCTCCTAAGGATCTCTTATCCTTCTCTTGGGGATCCTCTATCCTTTTCTTGAGGCTTATCCACCTAGCTATTAAGCTAACCTAGAAATGTAGGATTTCAATGTCTAATACAATGGTAAGAGAGTATTGGAAAGGTTTTGACCTGATAAAGATTGCAACTTTAACCTTGTAGATTTCAGATCACTCTTCAGTTCTTTTCTTTGCTTGGCTTTTCTCCCTTTTAGTGCTAACAACTTGTTCATCCTTCAAGATCTATCTCCTTGACTTCTTCCACTCGTTATACCAATGCACTCTATGGTCACTTGCTCAAATTAGAGTCTTGATGCTTTGTGCTTACTCCTCGTTGTGTCCACTTTACACTAGCCTTCTCTTGGCTTCTTCACATGACCACTCTTATGATCAACTCCTTCTTCCATGTGCACTTGATCTGTAACCTATAACTCCTTATAAAGAAGTTATTTTCTTCATTTCTCGCTCAAATCTTGATTTGATCTAAGAAAATGATATTATTTTCTCTCCAAATTGCTTCTTCTATAAAATTCATGATAAGTCCACCAGCATTTTCCTTGAATTGGTTTGCATGGTTTACATAAAATTTTGTGACATCTACTCATCATCCTTATCATCCAACTAATTCACAAAATTCAATGTAACAAACTTATTGTTACTGATCTAGAAAATCTTTTGACTTAACAAATAATGCAGCAACTTGGTATCATTGATTTATTGATGCTCGACACCTTCTATGTTACTCAACTTCTATTGTATTTACTAATTCTAGGCACATGAGTTACTTGGCACTTGAATAATTACTCGGCACCTAAACAATCCTTTGTTACTCAGCACCTAAAGGATTGCTCGACACACACTGCAGTTGAACTTGCTGAACTTCAACTAAGAATTTTCTCGGCTCTAACTAGCTTACTCAGCTTTCTCAAATGAACTTAGTTAAATTTTACAAATAACTTAGTTAATCCTTACATCTTTGATGTGTCTCAGTGTGTCCATTCTTTTAGAGTATGTCATTAATACACTATTTCATCAATGGCTTAGCTGATCCTTATACTTCATTACAACATCATAACTTCAACCTTTCTTTAGGTGCTCTAGTTACATCTTATTGATTGCCTCCTCCTTATCAATTAACTATTTGATAGTATTTGGATCACTTAAGAAATTTTCATCCTTGCAAGTAGCAAATTTGACATCAATGACAAGACAATGATTGAAATCATTCTTTACCAGTCCCATTATTCTTCATTCATGATCTTTTCAATCATTTCCAACAGAGACAATATCCAATTCTACTTGGTATGGCCAAAGACGGAAGCAAGTATCATTTTTTTTCCATGTTGGAGGGGAATCATAGAAGACCAGAACAACGAGTGATTATATCATTATCTGTAGACATTTGAGGCCTATTAAACTAGGCGTGGTCTTTTATGATTTCAACAAATTGGAGTCCACTTTGCCAAACATGTTTGAATCAACAAAAGTGCAATTAGCATATGCGTTCCCCCAGGATCCAGGGCTAATGACTTAAAGAAATCAACATATATTATCATGGTGCACTAGAAGAAACTAGAGGAATGATAGTCATCCATACTCTAGGTGGAGGCCTTTTTTGTCTTCCTTTTTGACACTTTCTATTGTTGGGTATTATGTTCTATGTTGGATTGTTTCTATTCGTGTGATTGGTTGGGTGGTCCTTTTTCTTATCTAGGGTTTTCTTATTGATTTATCTCTATAGATGTTTTTAATAGTACAATTTTTTGTTTGACCTATATGTATGGGGTTTTGTTGGTTCCCTATTACTTGTTGGCTTATTACATGTAAATTTTGTTATTCATGTATAGTTCTTATTACAAATATAAGTGAAAAGTTTTAGAATATGTAGTGTGCATTCTTTTTTTTTATATGTGCAGGATCATGGTCAACTAAACTATGCTCTTAAGTGGCAATCAAAAAATCAGAAAAATAGGGTTATGTCAACTTGATGTGCAATTTTCTACTTCTTATTAACTTTATATCAAAAAGTTGAGAGAAATTAATCTCTAGGAAATTGAGTCTAGTTTCTAAACTACTAGGAATTATCTCAAAATAATAAAAATAAATTGGTCAAAATTTTGAATTTTAATGCAATATTATAAAAATTTTAGAACAAAAATAAGAAGTAGACGTATGTCTAACCACCTTAATTAGAATCAAATGATAATAATTTTTAATAATATTCTAGATATAATTACTAGACTCATGCCTAGATGTGACACATATTTTTGGTTTATTTTATTCTAAATAAATAATTAATTAATAATTAATTTTTGACTTTATTATTTTTGGAATTAAAAAACTCTCGTGTCTGACCACCTTAACTAATTCAAAACTCTACAAAGGTTAACTTTCTTTTTTTCTTTCTTATAATGGAAGAAACATGGAGTGTGATGTATCTTTTGAATTTAAAAAATGTTGTACCATTTGAAAGTTGTAGTTTTTTTCAAGTAGTGTGTCAGTCAGCACTTTATAGTAAGTCCATTAGAAAATAAGTAATAATCACTTATTAAACTCATAATTTGACAAACCTTACATTTATGGAAAGATAAGAGCATTCTTAAGAAACCCTTTTCATTTCAAATTTTGGTGAAAATAAAGACGTCAGCTACATATTTGAAGTAAAAATCACATAAAAATAGGCCAAAAACACATTTTTAGGATGTTTTTAATGTTGGAATATACAGTTGCTATCAAAAGATATAGTAGACCTTATAAAGATATTAATTGTTTTCATTTAGTATCAGGGTGGGTGGGAAAAAAGTTGGAATAGATTTTGAAATGGTTTGAGGCATTTTAGAACTACATATTTTTTAGATCGCCACTTTTTGGCACACCATGATCCTACACATACCCTTTTGTATCTATCTAGTTTTAAGGAATCTCTTGTATTTGTGGTTTGGTTTTTGGTTATCTTCTATCCCTCCTTATGATGTAGTCATCTATATTTTGTTAACTTCTCATTATTGTTAGCAATGTTCTAAAGATTGACTTGTAAGCATTTGTTAGGTTAGTCTCTTCAGCTATTTAGTAGAAAACTCACAGTATCATCAACTTTCGTTAGGTGATAAGAATGGGAGGGGTTGGATTAATTATAAAATAAACAAGATTGTAAGTTAATATTAAACATTTTAATTAAATTTAAATATTAGGAATGAGAAGGAATAGGATATAGATATCAAAGTAAAGAGTAGATATGAACTTGATGTAACTAATACTAAAAAAGGAACAATTAGATCTTTTTATTTTCACACTCAAATGGAAGGTAATTTGAATAAAATGGTAATGTACTAAAAATACAACCATGTACTATATTAACTAATTGAAGGAAATTATTTATACTAACCCAATCAATCTAACAATTATGATGAAGATAAAAGTTAAAATTAAGCTTAAAATTTTAACTTAATTTAAAGAGGATAAGTTCTTAAGTATTAAGTTTCAAAGTAGTCAAGTGTTTAATTTAGTTTCCTAGTTTCCTAATCAAAGTAGAATATCAAGTGATAGATAGTAGTAACTTAAAAAAAAAACAAGTTTGAAATGGTTTGTGATTGCAAAGAATTAGTAAGTTATTCCTCATCGATAGAGCACAAAGTTTTAAAGGGAATTAAGAAGAGGCTCAGGTTGTGATTAGAAGCATTGGTGGACTATTGATAAAATATTTACAAAAGAGATTTGGATTCACCTCCAATGTTTCAATTGTATCAAGTTTTAGTTATTAAACCTGTTAATAGGAGAAAATTAGAATAGATTCTCAAATGATGATGATCAAACTCTAAAAATGGGGAATGCCCCTTTTATAAATGTGTTCTATATAGGAGTAAAGCACTGGGCAAGACTGGAGGATTTCTTATCCACTCTTTCCTACTAGTGTTAGTTTGAACGGAGTGATGTGTAATTATATTTAATATAATATTATTTAAAAGGCTCTAACCATTTACTGATGAAATATATATATATATATATATATATATATATATATATATATATATATATATATAAGCTATTGAAATCTACTCTTCCATCTATTTTCTCTTTCAAATCTTACTTGAGGGATTGACCGAGTCAAAATGGTGATATTACATATTATTAGAAACTTAATATTTCACCTAAGCTAGATTTTTTTTGGTGATTTGTGATGAATCCCTTCTTTGTGCCTCTTTTCTTCCATCTTCCTTGTCCTTTTAGGGTCATTAATAAATTTTTCATCAAATAATTAGATGTAAATTGTCCTTCCTTTATTTTTGTTGGTATCTCTAAGTTGGGGAATCTATACTTATCCCAAGTGTGTGTCTCTATTGACTCTAATTCCTATTTTTTTACTTTGTGTATTTCCCCTTGTCATTTTCCTCTTTTATTATGTGAAATATAATATACATATTTATGTAGTTACATAATCAATTATCATTATACTAATCACATAATAATGAATAAATATGTCTCATGAAGGGATATGTCTCTCCTTCCCTCATCCTTAATATAAATGCAAAAGAGGTCATTTCATTTGGAGAATAAAAAAAATAATTTTAGTGCAATTATATTTGTAGCAATCCTTCTTCCTCGACATGGTATCAAAGCTAGGCTGCAAATGTAAGAAATTGCTTAAGGGCATGGTAGAAATTTTTCAATCAAAAAATATAGTCACTTATAGTTTGATGACCCTACAACATTCTAAACAATATTAATGGTGCATGAGAATTCAATGTAGCTACAAATGTAATTACAACAATAATTTATCATGAAAATTTACATTCACAAATATAGACGAATGACTCTTTTTAGACAATGATGAGGTATATTCTTGGTGGCAATGAGTGTTAGAAGTGATGAGTGATCTATTGATTCGAGAACAAAATAAATAGCAACACAACAATTCAAATACTTTTTAATGCTCAAAATTAAAAATAAACTTGTAGAAATATGAAGGATTCATGACATCAATCAAAGAAAAATCAATACTGATACATTGAGAAATATGGTATTTAAGAAGGAACCTATGAAAGAAAAAAATGAAATTTTCATCAGATAAGACAACAATAAACAAGAATCATAACACTAAGACACATAAAACCCTCATCTAGGTGGTTATCAAAGCATATTGTTCAAATTCATGTTAAAAACATTAAATTGAGAGAATATTATGATATGTACAAGTTAAGAGTCTATCATTGACATTGGAGACTTAGAAGAGTTGAAGTTAATATATGGAAATGATAAAATGAGATACAATAGAGTTATTCCAACTTGTCACATCATTAGCTAAGTAAGGAAATCATGTTCTTGATAGCCCCAACTAATATTGTAATTGATGATGCTATCCAAATGTATGTAAAAGATTCATATCAGTTGTTGTATAATCATTGATGTCAAAGTCTTAATTGACTAGACATTATGCTAACTCAGATAAGTACCATATAATTTGATTTATGAAGAGTATTTGAAGAAAGTATGATGAAGATTGAGTTAATATGTAAGGTATTCAATGAGTACTTGAATGATCTAGATAATGATCATGTAACATTGGTTTGATTATTTTACAATCATGTATTTTTGCAATGTGTTAAAGATCACAAGTTCAATGGAGTCACAAGGTTAATGAAGGGAAATTGTATTCACTAAGTGACTGAAGTATTGCTTAAGTGATTGCAAAGAGAAATGAAGAACATAGTGTTTCCTAAGAAAGATAGTATGAACTGACTTATGTATGCTTCCCAAGTAAATATAATGTTTACCGAGTGATGGCAAAATAAACAAGATTTAGAAATTGGAATCTAAGGTTGACTTTTTATGGAAATTTGAAAAGTTTGAGGTCTATCTCAAGAGTCATAGTTTGTTACTAGATCATTGATGGAGAAGAATAAAGAAGCATTTGATGAATTAAATTGAAGAAGGATAAAGATGGACACAAATTTTTATGAAAAGTTATATTTTCTATTTGTCTATCATTGTATAAATGAATTTAGTTATAAACCTAAGATCAATGATTATGATTAAGTGAAAAAAGATGGAAGGATCTAGAGGCACTAAGGAATCTATTTAAGGAGGAGAAATTGATATTTTTAGGTTGTTGGTTCAAAGTGGATGATGATTTCATTGTGATGTTGTTTGAAAGATTGATGAATATTAAAGAGATATAATTGAAGCTTATTTTGGAAAGTGAAGTTGTTAATGGAGAAAAGAGCCAAGTGAGTCAAGCAAAGAGAAGAGAAAGGAGTCAACCAAGTGAGTAACAGATAGAGATAGATCAAGAAATGAGATATAGTCCAGAAAATGTAGTTGTTATTCTTTACAAATTACTTTACATTATTTATAGTTTAACCATTCTAGAGAAAAAAATTGAAAAGCACTAAGTGGACTTAGAATAAGTATTTGAAATCCTATATGGTAACATCAAATAATGGTGTTTGTAAGTCCTTTAAATCAAGCCTCACTTTTTAGTCCTAGACAAGGAATGATAAGTCTAGATGAACTTTTGGTGAAATCCTCTAAGAATATCACTTTAACAAAGTGTATGTAACTTTAACAAGGTCGTCTCCTAGCAAAGATCACTTTAAAATATTGAAATTTTTGGGTTTCTAATCCCAGATGGTTTTTCCCTGAATAGGGTTTCCATGCTAAATATTGGTGTCAAAATTATGTGAATGTTATTTGTTTTGCAAGTTGAGTTATATGTTTTTATAGTTTACTGCAACTCATTAATAACTAGATATTCCACCCCACCACCCTCCCACACCTACCCCACCTTCTCCCACACCACCCCCTCAACTATCTAACAATTTGGTATTAGGGCACTCAATACTTGAAGGATGAATTTTAAGGGTACTTAAGCTAAAGATAAATACGCATAAGAGAGAGCCACCAAATGTAACAAGGAGAACTTTTCCTCATGAAAAGAAAAAATTAAGCTACATCTTTCATGTATTGGAGATGATGTCACACATTGTTTGGAGAATGAATATAACAAACCTGGTGGTCCTCTAACTTGGATGAAATGAATGAAAAGAGGAATCACAATAGTATGATCATTGATATTGCATATACTCTCACTAATGTTGAATTTAATGATGTTAAGAATTGTACCACTATAAAGAAAATGTGGAATAAACTAAACTTATCTATGGAGAAAATAACAATGTAAGAAAAGTTAAATATAAAAGATAATGACGTAAGTATGATGACATGATGGTCTAGTTGGTCAATTGAATGCATCTAAGTTTAGAAATTAATATAACAATATGGTTACAATTGAAAATTCTTTTAATTCTTCACTAATCATCAAAAATTCAAAGAAAGAGAAGAAATTCAAAGCGTTTGTAAGTCCTTCCTAATTGAATATTACTTTGCTACTCTACAAGGATATCTAACCATCCTTCAAATTTGCTCACACACTTTCCTTCTCAATCAATACACTTGCATACTTGCTCATACATTAGAATCTCAACTTGACCTTTCATATATACCATCTAGATCATCAAGTCAACTCATTTACATCTTATAATGACCACTAAATATTACCTTAGTTAGCTAGAAGCAATACTTAAAACTTTATTTCCAAAACAACAAAATCCTTCATTAGCTAACCCAGCTTGGTAAACACTAGTTCTGAAATGATTTCTTGTGTTGACCAATAGACACTCGGTTAACACTATGAACTTGAAAAATCCTCTGTCAACTAAGTAAACTCAGTGAAGACTAATTTTAACCAATTTTCCTTCATTAACCATGATAGCTTGATTAACATTACTTTCTACCAATTTTCCTTCATTAACCATGAGAGCTTGGTTAACACTGCGTTCTGCCATAATCTCCTTCGATGTCGAAGTGAGCTCGATAGACACTGTCTTCACAAAGTAATCTTCAAGAATTCTTGGTAGACATGAAAAACTATCTTGCTAACCAAGTGATCTTGGTAAGCATAGACTGACAACTGATATGACATTTGTGTAACATCAAAGACAACATAGAATTAGACAATTGTATTTGACAATCTCCCTCTTTGGCATTGATGGCAACACAACATGTCATAGCACAATGAACTTTAAAAATAAGACTTTCTCTGATAGAAAATTTCTCACTCTTAGATTTTTATATCACAAGTTTCTCTTATATAGTAATCTCCCTCTATGAAGGAATTAAATAGCTTCTTCAAAACAAATTTTAGAAAGATATGATAGTAAACTATCCCTCTTTGACAACACATGCCAAAGACAACACATACCAAATGAGTATCAATGTATCTTGAGTACTAATTCATATGCAATGTTCTCTTAATTATGTTGCATCAACTGATTGATCTTCAACTTAGTTCCTGTTGATGCATCACTAAGGCTTTACTTAGTGAGCTTTAGATAGGGGAATGACCCCTAATTTACCTCTTAGATATAAGAATGCATCCTTAGGTAATGGCTTTGTAAATATGTCTATAATCTATTCTTTTGTATGCACATATTCCAATCTAATTTCTTTGTCCCATGCCAATTCTCTGACAAAATGATATTTTATAGCAATATGCTTGGTTTTGGAATGCATCACTGGATTCTTAGATATGTTAATTGTACTTGTATTATCACAAAACATGACAACTAGTTCTTTGATCTCCACCTTCATGCCTTCCAACAACTGTTTAAACCAAACAATATTAGAACAATTCACTGCTGCAGCAACATATTCTACCTCTGTTGTAGATTGAGATGTGCAATTTTTCTTTTTGCTTGTCCAAGATATCAACCCTTTACCAAGAAAGAATGCTCCACCACTTGTACTCTTTCTGTCATCCAGATTTCCTGCCCAATTAACATCAGTAAACACTTTTAGGTCCAAATTTCCTCCAAGTTTATACCATTGACCATAGTCTCTAGTACCTTTCAAATATCTTAAGATTCTTTTTATTGCCATCATATTGTTTTCACTAGGTTTAGCTAAGAATCTGGCTACTATACTAACTACAAGAGCAACATCAGGTCTTGTATGAACTACATACTATAATTTTCCAATCATTGATCTATATAAGGTTCGATCTACCTCTTTTGAATCATCATCTTTGGTAAGCTTTAATCTAGTACACATGGGGGTTCCAACTAGTTTTGAATCTTCCATACCAAATTTCTTGAGTATCTTCTTGATATACTTAGACTAAGTAATGCAAATACCATTCTTTCTCTATTGTATCGATAATCCAACAAAGAACTTAATCTCACCAACCATAGACATTTCAGACTCTTTGTTCATTGGCTCTAAAAATTCTTTGTATAGATCATAATTCCCTGTAAATAAAGTGTCATCCACAAATATTTCTACCAATACAATCTTGTTATCTAGTCCTTCCTTGATGTACAAACTACTATTATCATTTGTTCTTTGGAAGCCAATCTGGATAAGCTAGTTATGCAACCTCTCATACCATGCTCTAGGAGCTTGTTTCAGACCATACAATGCTTTGTGTAATTTGCAAACCATGTCCCTTCTATCTGGATCAACAAAGCCCTCTGGTTGTCCAATGCAAACTTCTTCATCAAGAACACCATTGAGAAATGTAGATTTAACATCCATCTAATATACCTTAAATCCTTTATATGTTGTGTATGCAAATAAGGTCTTGACACCTTCTAGTCTTGCAACAGGAGAAAAAGTCTCACTATAATCAATGCCTTCTTCTTGAGAGTAGCCTTTACATACCAATCTAGCTTTTTCTTTTGATATGTTACCATCTTCATTCAACTTATTCCTAAATACCCATTTTGTTCCAATCACATTTTTATCTTTATGCCTAGGTACAAGAGTCCAACTTTTGTTCTTCTCTATTTGTTGTATTTCTTCATTCATAGCCCCAATCCAACTTTCATTTTCCAATGCATCTTTAACATTTCTATGTCCAAAATCAGCAAATAAACATGTACCTTTTAGCTTACTTCTTGTCATAGAACCTTTTGATTTATCTCCAATAATCTGATCTAGTGCATGATGCCTTCTAACATACTTAGCCAATATAGGTTCTTTTCTTTTTGACTGAGTTCCTCTATCTTCATTTTGAATTTCAACTTCTAGCTCTAGTTGTTCTATCTGTAGCTTGGGTCCTTCAGACTTGATAGGCATTGGCTCAGTAGTTTCAAACTATGACTCAGTTTGATCTTCTTACAACTCGATGACTGAGGAAGACTTGGGAGTAGAAGTCTCCTTATTGATAGATGTTCTTGGCAACATATCAAGTTCAATGCAAACAAATCTCCTATAGTCTTTTGGTTCCTTTTTTATTTCTTCTTCAATCCTTTTTGCAAACTCATCAATTGTTACACGTGCACTTTCTATGATTTTATGAGTAGACAAATTCAAACATCTATATGCCTTACTTCTGCAAGAATATTCTAAGAATATACCTTCATCACCTTTCACATCAAACTTGCCTTTTCTAGATTCTTTCAAGATATAACATTTATTTCCAAATACTTTTAGGTAACTTACATTGGGTTTATAGCCATACCATAATTCATAGAGAGTTTTAAATGAGTCCTTCTTCAACTATACTTGGTTTAAGTTATGAACTATAGTGCTGATAGATTCCTTCTAGTATTTGATAGAAATGTTCTTGTCAATTATTAGAGTCTTTGCACATTCCATGATAGATTTGTTTCTCCTTTCAGCTATTCCATTTTGTTGTGGAGTTCTAGGGGTTGATACCTATCTTTTGATTCCTCTTTCAATGCAAAATTTATTAAATTCATTGGAGATGAATTCACCACCTCTATCTATTCTTAAGCATTTCATTCTTTTCCCTATTTCTTTCTCTACTCTTGCTAGATACCATTTGAATTTCTCAAATTCTTCTAAATTTTCCTTAAGATACATAACAATCATCATTCATGAATAGCCATCAACAAAAAAAATTAAAAAAATTCTCTAATATAGCTTTCTATTCCAATAGGTCCACACAAATCACTATGCACAATTTCTAAGATATCTTCAGATTGATAGTTTTTGCTTTTAAAACTAGTCTTTCCTATTTTGCCAATTTGACAATTCTTGCATAAACCAACATGTGGTTTCTTCAGACTAGGAATGCCTCTTACATTGTTGAATTTTCTTATTTTCACCATGTTATCAAAATTTACATGACATAACCTTTTGTGCCATAACCAAATTTCTTCAACTTGAGAAATAAAACATGAGCAATCACCAAGATCAAGATAAAATAGCTAGGTTACCTTTTGTTTGTTTTATTGATCCAATCAGTTTTCCTTTGTCATCTAGCAATCTTGCCTTGTCATGCATGAATTCCACCTTGAACCCAATGTTGATCAGTTGTGCCACACTTAGCAGATTATGTTTTGGTCCTTCAACCCAATAGGCATTGTCACATACAAGTTGTTTGGTTAATGAGATTCAACCTCTTCCTTTTATGCAACAGGGTTCATTGTTTCCAAACGTCACACTACCACCATCATAGTCTTCAAAGTGTTCAAAATTTGTCTTGTCACTAGTCATATGATGTGAACATCCACTATCTATGATCCATGTATCATTTTTTCTCACATGAGAGATAAGTGCCATCTAATCTTCTTCATCATCAGATTCATCTTTTACAGCAATGTAAACTATTTCACCTTCACTATTATCAAAATCTTTAGCAATAAAACAAGTCTTCTTACCTTTATCCTTGAATGATTTGTGATTTTTGAAATCCTTCTTTCCATTGCACTTCTAAATCTTCTTTTCATCCTTATCTTTGTTTGGGCACCTAGCAGTAATATGACCAATCTCTTCACATGAAAAATAGATTCGAGAAACTTTACCTTTGTATTTTTCTTTACCTCTAGAAAATTTCCTTGCAAGTAGAGCTTCAACAACTTCAAGGTCACTATCAGGACTTTCCTCTAATTCTTCTTCACTTTTTGACTGAATGTCCTTTATTTTCTTGCCTTTCTCCTTAAGTGAAAGCTTGGCCTCAAATGCAAATTCAATATTCTTGGAAGCTGGAACACAATTGTCATAGTTATCTAGCTCAAAGGTTGTCAATGTTCCCACTAAGGTATCCAAAGTTATCTTATGATTTTTCTCACATCTTCTTTCTTGAATAGAAGATACTCTAATTGCATAGATAGGAAGCAATGTTCAAAGAACTTTGCCTACAACAATTTCTTCCTTGATTTATCTTCCAAATGATTTGATTGCACTAACACTGGCTTTGATTCTTTCCACATATTAGGAAACATTTTCATCTAATCAAACTATCCTCTAAGGCTTTCTACTTTGGCTCTCCTCACATTTTCATCACCACCATAGATGTCCTTAAGCTTGTTCCACATCTCCAAAGCAGTTTTGTAGTCCTTGATATCATCAAATTCCTCATAACTAAGAGTAGATGCAATATCTATCATCATGGTGTTATGGTTCTTTTTCTCAACAATATCTCCAATAGATAATGTGCTAGGAGTTGTGTTTTCTTCATCAAGATATTTGCACCCTGAATCACCAATGGAAGCAAGATGAAGTCTCATTAGTCCCTACCTTGCTGAAAAATTTTCTCTGTTAAGATTTGGAATTTCTTTCTTTTAAGACATCCTAATATTTAGCTTAGGTCCTTGATACCTTTCCTATAAGCACCAAAATCTTTGATACCAATTGTTGGAAATGTAGATGGAGTAATTGAGAGGGGGGGTTAATCAATTAGCACAAAAACATTCTCATAGATCCCTTAGATGTCAACAAAACTACTTATTGTTGTCACTGAAAAATGTTGTAACACAATAAGTGCAGTGTATGTTATACTTTTAACTAAACTTAAATATTCATAGTGATTAACTTGCAAGAATAAAAGAAATAACTTGAATACATGAGACACTAGGATTTAACATGGAAATCCAATATGGGAAAAACCACCAATGTAACTAGTTATTGATTTTCACTCTTCTGAAGTGAGCTTTGTTAGGAGCCAACTTGGTTAAAGGTTACAAAACATAGTATTAGGTGTGACCTTGTTAGATGATTTAATCACCATGTTAGGAGTGGCCTTGCAAGAGGTCTTAAAAAAATTCAATGGAACTATCACCTTGTTAGAGGGTTTACAACTAGTTTTTAAACCAACTTTGTTAAGAGATTTTTGAATCAGTACTACAATGGTAAGAAAGTAACAATGAAATGACCTAAATGAGATGTAACTGAATTGCTGATTACAAATCTCTATTTTGCTTCATGCTAGATCCTTCTTGATTGAATATTACTTTATTTCCCACAAGGATATCTGACCATCCTTCAAATTCACTCACACACTTTCCTTCTCAATCAATACACTTACATACTTACTCATACATTAGAATATCAACTTGACCTTTCATATATACCATCCAGATCATCAAGTTAGCTCATTTACATCTTATAATGACCAATAATTATTACCTCAGTCAACTAGAAACAATACTTAAAAATTCATTTCTAAAACAACAAAATCCTTCATTGGCCGACCCAGCTCAGTAAACAATAGTCCTAAAATGATTTCCTGTGTTGACCAACAGACACTTGGTTAACATTGCGAACTTACAAAATCCTCTATCAACTAAGTAAACTTAGTGAACACTAATTCTGACCAATTTTCCTTCATTAACCATGATAGCTCAGTTAATACTAATTTTTGACAATTTTTCTTCATTAACCATGAGAGCTCAATTAACACTACTTTCTACCATAATCTCCTTTGACACCTGAGCGAGCTCGATAGACACTATCTTCATAGAGTAATCTCTAAGAGTGCTCGATAGACATGAAAAACTATCTTGCTGACCAAGTGAGCTCGATAAGAATAGACTAACAACTGATATGACATTTGTGTAACATCAAATACAACACACAATTAGACAATTGTATCCAAAAATTCTACCTCGATCCTATGGTTGATACATGTTT
This sequence comes from Cupressus sempervirens, assembly GCA_028749045.1. Lineage (NCBI taxonomy): Eukaryota > Viridiplantae > Streptophyta > Pinopsida > Cupressales > Cupressaceae > Cupressus > Cupressus sempervirens. The sequence goes on from CM053789.1 coordinate 905,573,622, forward strand.
ATTTGCTAGAATTAAGGATATGTAGTTATGTCATAAAAGGTTGTATCATGCAAACTTTGACAATATGGTGAAAATTAGTAGAAAGAAAAGAGTAAGAGGCTTGTTAAATCTACAAAAACCTGAGAATGGTATCAAAGGAAAATTATCTACAGACTCCACAATAGTATGCATTGATGAAAGGAAAAATAGATCTTGATTGAAATCTAATAGGGAAAGTTAAATGTTGAGAGGGAGGCATGAATCAAATACCTCAAAAACTAATCAAACATAAAACATATTTGATTCTCCATCACAAACCCTCATTAAAATTTAACCTTATGAGTATGTACAAGATCATGGTGGGCCAAAACTATGACCTTAAGTGGCAATGAAAATTAGGACATCAATGTTAGTCAACTTGATGTGAAATCTTAAACTAGTTATGAATCTTCTATCAAAATTTTGTAAGAATAGAATCTAAATTATTGAATTTAGTTTCTAAAATACTAGCCTCTTTTTTATTAAAAAATAATTTAATTGGTCAAATTTTGGAATTTTAATGTAAAAGTACAAAATAAATTTAAGAAAAAAAAGAAAGGTGTATGTCTGACCACCTTAATCACAATCAAATGATTTTTTAAAAAAGATTCTAGATATAAGAAGTAGACTAATGCCCTGATGTGATGCATATTTTTTGTATTTTTATTCCAAGGAAATAATTAATTTTAAATTTTTTGGTACACCATTTTTTTGGAATAAAATTTTTTTTGTGTCTGACCACCTTAAATCATTCAACACTATACAAAATTGAAATTTGTTTTCATTTTCCTCATAGTAGGAAAAGCATACAATATGACACATCTTTCATATTTCGAGAAGGTTATACACTTTTAAACTTATAATTTTTTTCAATCAGTACATAAATCAACATTTTAAAAGTAATGCCATGAGAAAATAAGTAATAACTACTTACTAAATTCATAATTAGACAAATATTATATCTATGGAAAGTTGATAATTTCCTTAATAAACCCTTTTCACTTCATCAAATTCAGATGAAAAGTGTTTTTTTTTTCTTCATATTATCCCTTTTTGGCCCATCATGATCCTACACATAGCCTTATATCAAACAATCATATATTGTAATGTAACATCAGATCTAACATCTAATAACATAAATAACACATATAATAAATTTATTAACACATGCCACCCAATATGGAAACATTGTCCAAGGTGAAGGTAAAATTGTGGTGGGGTGGAAATCCACAAAGATCTTCACTACTATAATAATAAATTGTGCATGTTAAGGCAACAAAGTTCAAGATCACTTTTGATGATCTACCCTATGAGGGTTCTTCCTTGTTAAGAGCTTATAAGACTATTAGGTCTACCTTGATTAAAGGATTTAACATCTTCATTAAGTGAGTAATCCATTAGGAGATTTCGCTAGCATGTGATGTAAGATGGATTGCTTACTAGTCCTTTCCTTCAGTAAGGACTCACCTAGGCTCTCTTCTAGCCTATTAGGACTCCCCTTTGTCACACTAACCTCAGGAGGATATATATCATACTATTCACACTTCACCATCTACCTACACCAATGATTTTATAACTTGAACTCATCCTAAGGACATTTCCATCTATTCCTCAAGATCACAACCATACCAAAAATGGATATTATTTCTTCAAAATGGATTTAGGAATGCAAATTGATGGTTTATATTCCTACCCTAACCTCTTGAACTCAAAATCCATAGGTCTTCTTATCAATTCCCTCAAACTTGACAAAATTGTCCTAATTAAAGTGAGTAGAATTAGGCTTCCAAAGTTGTTTTTTTTTGCTACAACTCAAAATTTATCTTAACAAGGTGACAAAATAATCTCCATTTTGGATACCTTTTTGGGAAACATTTAATATTTTTTGGGTATTTCTCAACCTATTCGTACACCCATTTGCTATTTTTAAGCATAAAACCAAGGATTTTAAGAATTTCCAATCAATATTTACTAGGGTTTAATGAAATTCATAAAAAAATTAGTCTTGGAACCTTCTCCTTTTGCACACTGATTCATCATAGATCCCTCCTCCTTCTAAAACTTTTAGATTGAAGTATCTAACACACTCAAACCACCAAATCTCACTTGTTAGCATTGTGATCACCTAGCCATGCACCAAGGGCCTGCCTAGGGCATCACATCAAAAATAGAAGCCAGGATTTCCAAGCCTCTTCTTTTCTATGTACATTGTAGAAGGTATCATCTTCCATATCCCCAAGATACATGATGATTCCATGGTGAGGATTTATGGGGAGCCATTCCTCCAAAATTTGTCAACAAATAGTTTGATAACCAAAGATATAAAAAATATGAACAAATGAACTCTAAACAATCTACAATCTAAATAAAAAAGTATTGTAATAAAATGGATTAGAATAATTCAAAGAAAAGTTGATACTTTCAATCCATCAATGCAATCTTTCATTCAAGAAAACATAAAAATGTAACTCAGTAATTGTATTTTGCGGCTTTATTATGAAAAGTTCACTTTCCACAAAACTCCAACCCTTGCAATGGGTTTACTTAATGGTTTTAAATGTTTCCTAAGAGCTTTTAGACCACTCGAGTAACCATCAACATTAGATTCATGACATGTCCAATTCCTACCTAAATGTTTTCATGCAACTTTTTAAATTTGCAGACAACTTTTGTGTTTTTGCAACTTTTGGAAATTTATCACTTGAAACTTTTGAAGTAGGTCCAACATGATACATTTATGATTTATGGGCATGATTTAGCTGTTAGAGCATCAATTCACATTTTTTTGACCATTTTGACCTATTTGACAACTTGTGCAATTATTGACATCTTTCTTAACTTTCTGCCAGATGAGAATATATGCTCTCCAACCAATGCAAAAGGATGTAAAAACAACATAGAGGACAAGATGTTTCAAAACCATACCTTTCTTGGGCTTCTAGGGTATAAGATCCATACCCCTTATATGACTTCCTAACAACCTAGAGAAAAAATAAACCAAAATAACTACAATGGATTGAGCCTAGTCAAATCCACCTAAGAGTAAACACACATGAACTTCTAAGGTCCAAACATAACCAACTGACTTGGCTAAGGTTAGTACAAGCCAAAATCCCAAAATGTAGAGCTAGGAGTAGAAGTTAGCCATACTCCCTTAAAAAAAGCATTTCATTCTACCCTTAGATTGAGAAAAATGGAGTCTATGCCCAACTTGAGTTCTTCTTCCTTGATCTAGGTAGCCTCTACATCTTCTTGGCCATGCCACTTTACAAGAAGTTCCCAATAAGTTGTATTCCTAGTCTTCTTGTAGATCCATGAGTCAAGTACATTTTCAACTATCTTAGGTGGTGGAGGAGTCAAATTCAGGTGTTCCACATCTTGAGTGACCTCCTCAAGTATCTCATCAACATCTAGAGTAGGGCCTTTGTACATAACCAGATCAAAAACATTAAAAATTGGTGACAACCCAATATCTTTAGGAAGTTCCACCTTGTAGGCATTGTTACCATGCTTGGATAGAATTAGGTAAGGTCCCAACCTTCTCATATAAACATTATGAGGAACTCCCCTTCGCAACCTTTCTCTATTTAGATGGACCATCACAAGATTCCCAACTTGGAATTGCACATACCTTTTACTGTCATTGACCTTTTGTTTGAGTTTCTCAGCATTGTCAGTTAAGGTTTTCCTTATTGATTCATGGATTTCCCTCATGGAGTGGGTAAATTCATTAGCATAGCCATTTCCTTTGGCACCTTCCTTCAACTCTCTTAGTTCAAACACCTCTCTAAGATGTAGCCCATAAATAATTTCAAAAGGGCTCTTACTAGTTGATCTATTGATTTTATCATTATATGCATATTCAACCTGCCCAATGAGTTGATCCCAAACCTATCCATATTCCTTAGTAAGAGACCTCAACAAGTGTCCAAGACTCCTATTATTGAGTTCATTTTGACCATCTATCTAAGGATGATAGGTAGATCCAAAAGAAAGAATTTTACCTAGTTTGTGCCATAGGGTTTTCCAAAAATGACTCATGAACTTTGTGTCCCTATCTAAAACAATGCTTAAGGGTAAGTCATGGATCCTTACCACTTGCTTGAAAAACAAGTAATCAATCTAACAAGAATCATGGACTATCTTACAAGTGATAAAATGTGCCATTTTCTTAGATCTATCCACTAAAACATAAATACGGTTAAACCCTTTCTTAGTCCTTAGCAATCCTACCATGTCAAAGTATATACTTAAGTATTTCCATGGCCTACTAGGAAATTGAAGGGGTTGATAAAGAATTGTATTGGAAGATGTTCCCTTTTCTTTTTGGCATACCACCCAACACTCCACATATAGTCTAACATCCCTATTCATTTTAGGCAAAAATTAGAACTTAGTAACTAATTCTTGTGTCTTATTGACTCCAAAGTGACCACTAAGTACCCCATTGTTATTTTCTTGAATCAAATTCTTCCTCATTGATCCCCTAGGAACACATAGTTAACTACTCTTTAAAAAATCACTTTGCAAAGTGTATTCAGAAAAATCACCATGGAAATTGTTCTTATACTCCTTGAATACCTTGTAAATGTCTGCAAAATCTTCATCATTATCATATAGGCCTTTCAATCTATCAATCCTAATGCTCTGCAACTAAACCTCTTGTACTATTAGGAGACCCTACTCAGGGCATCAACTACCTTATTTTTCACTCATTTATTTTGCTTGATGTTAAAAGTGTAGGCTTGTAGATATTCTACCCATCTCATGTTCTTGTTGCTGAGTTTTTCTTAGGAGTTGAGGAAACTAGGGGCTTAATTATTAGAATATACCACAAACTCCTTTGGAAGTAACTAATGCCTTCATCTCCATAAATCTTGGACTAGAGCATACAACTCTAGGTCATAGGAAGAGTACTTCCTCTTTTCATTATTTAGCTTCTCACTATGAAAAGCCACTATCCTCCCTTCTTGGCTTAGGACTACCCCAATTACCACATTTCTAGCATCACACTCCAATGTGAAGAGCTTGTCAAAACTAGGTAGAAGTATGGGCTAAGTATCTATCCTCTTTTTGAGTGTCTCAAACCCATCATCTTCTTGAGGATACTAATGAAACTTTGTATTCATTCCACCTTTGATAGTATCTAATATAGGAGCACAAATAACACTGAAATGTTTGATAAATTTCCTATAATATTGGGCCAAACCATGAAAAATTCTCACCTCTATTGGAACTTTGGGAGTAAACTAGTTTAGAATGGTATCCACCTTACTCTGATCCATCTTGAGATTCCGTTGAGACAAAACAAACCCAAGGTACACTAGCTCCTACCTCATGAAGTCACACTTCAAATTTATCATTAGCTTTTCCTCATGCATTTTCTTGAAAACAATTTGTAAATGTTTAATATGCTCCTCTTTAGTTATACTGAAAATCAACATGTCATCCAAATAGACAACAACAAAATTACCAATGTAATCCTTGTAGATGGAGCATTTGATAAACCAAATGGCATTTTGAGCCATTCATACAAACCTTATGTGGTCTTAAATGTTGTTTTCCATTAATCTCCTTCCCTTATCCTAATTTGGTGATAGCCACTTTTAAGATCTATCTTGGTAAGGTACCTTGCTTCCCCTAAAAAATCCATTAGGTCTTCAATTCTAGGTATTGGAAACCTATCCCAAATGGTGATCCTATTTATGGCTCTTGAATTAGTGAAAAGTCTTTGAGTTCCCCTTTTTTTGGGTGCTAAAATAGTAGGTACAATAGAAGGACTTATTATTTTCCTAATTAGGCCTTGGTCTAGTAGTTCTTTGATTTGCTTGGCAATTTCCTCATTTCATTAAGGGGTCATTTTATAGGTAGCTTTGTTAGAAATGGTGGTTCATGGGATAAAGGAACTTGATGGCTAATATGTCTCTTAGGAGGTAGGGTAGTAGGTTTCCCATCACTAAAAATATCATTGTACTCTTCAAGCATTTCTTGCACTTCTTTATGTAGCTCTATTTTATTTCCTTATCAACAACTTCTTGCTTAGGCTTCATTACTAAGGAAACCTTATTACCTCTCCTTCCTCCAAGGTCTACAAGATCTCTTTTTCTCCCACCATGAGGATATTAGGACTTGGATATTTCACCTCTCATTATTCTATTAAGGATTGGAGATTGAATGTCACACAATCTTTATTGAAGGAGTATGTATTCTTGGATCCATCATGCATTGGTTGTCTATCAAACTAACATGGCTTTCCTAGTAGAAGGTGACATGCATCCATAGGTAGAATGTCACATAAAACCTTTTCCTTGTACCTTCCTATTGATAATTCAACCCATTCTTATTCACTTACAAGAACATGTTGCTCCTTGTTGATCCATGCAACCTTATAAGGATTGCTATGTGGAATTATTTTCATATTTAGTTTGCTAGTTGCCTCCTTTGATATGATGTTATCTATATAAATTAAATCTATAATGACCTTACCCACTTTTCCCATCATCTTTCACTACACCCTAAATAGTGCTCTTCTTTGGCTTGGTTCATCCTTTATAGGTTCCTTAATAAATGTCCTTCTTATCATTAGGTTTTTTCCTTCTTCTGATTCTAAGGGTACTTCAAATGGTTTACTGTTGCTGCTAGACTCTTCTTGTACATAATTGAATCTTTTCACAGTCCCTTGGGAAGTAGAGACTTTCTCAGGGCATCTATATGTAGGGTGTTCCATTTGGTTGCAATTATATAACTTCATGGTTGCCAAGTAGGATCCTCTACTTGCTGCTCCTTCCTCTTCCACCATTGTTGGATGTTCTTCACCTACTAAAACTTCCTCTATTGGAATTTCATTCTTGTTATTCAGTCCACTTATTTTCCCCTTGGATCCTTGAGTTTGAACCTCTACCACCATAACCTATTTGGTTCCTACCATCTCTTCCTCTACCTCTAAAGTTGGTGTCATATTTATTCTTGTTCTTTTCTTCCACTTTCAATGCCAATTGGAAACATCTATGGATTTTTGTAGGTGTCCATAGGTTGATCTCTTCTTGTGTATTCCACTTCAATCCACCTAGGTACCTAGCCATATTCATAGGTTATTATTCTTGAGTCCATGTTCTCAAACATAACTTCTAAAATTCCTCAGTATATGTTGCTTCGTCCATATCTTTTTTCTTTAATCTTTTCCTCTTCTTGTATATTTTAATTTCATATTCTTTAGTTAGGTATTGTTCCTTTACCTTATGATTTCAAATTTTTAATTGGTTTCTTTCCCATATTCTCCCTTTGTTCTTCAAGATATTTTCACCAGGTTAGTGTTGATCCTCTTAGCCTAGATTTGGCTACCTTGACCTTTTGTGCTTTAGTGACCCCTTCACACTCAAAGTGGTTCTCCATCCCTTCAATCCATTCCATCACAAGTTTAGCATCTATCTTTCTACTAAATAGAGGGATTCCTTCTAAGGCCTTTCCACCCAATTCCTTGATGGCTTTTACGAAAGGTTCTTGAGACAATGGAGGGTTTGGCTTAGGTATGATGTCATCCTCATCAACCTTTTCTTTACCTTTATTACTAGTTTCTCCTTCTTGATCTATCTTTTTGGTTGCCTCAACGAATTCCTCCAAGTTTATCTTTATCTCCTCTAATGCTTCTTCTAGGAGCCTATTCATTTCCTTTTTCACTTCCATCTCCTTGGAATGTTCTACATTAGTCACCATGTCTGCTTGCCCTATTGACTCTTCGGTGTACAAAGACATGTCACTAGCCCCAAATCTTTGGTGGCTCTGATGCCAATCTAATGTAAATTGGATTTCTTACTATTCATTTACTTCTCTAAGGACCAACCTAGGCTCTCTTATAGAATATTAGGGATCACCTTGGTCACCTTAACCTCAAGAGGATATCTATCCTACCTTCACACTTCAAAATCTAGCTACAACAATAATTTTATAACTTGCACACATCCCAAGCACATTTCCACCTATTCCTCAAGATCATAACTATACCAAAATTGGATATTATTACTTCAAGATGGAGTTAGGGGTGAAAATTGATGGTTTCTAGTCCTTTTCTGACCTCTTGGACTCAAAATCCATGGGTCTTCTTATCAATTTCCTCAAACTTGACAAAACTGTCGTAATTAGACCTAGTAGAATTAGGCCTCCAAAGTTAGTTTTTGGGATACAACTCCAAATTTCTCTTAACAAGGTAGAAAAATAACCTCCATTATGGATACCCTTTGGGAAAGCTTAAATATTTTTTGGGTCTTGGGTCCTCAACTTGTCTGTATACCACTTTGTTATTTTAAAGCCTAAAACCAAGGGTTTCAAGCATTTCCAATTAACATTCACTAGGGTCTAGTGAAATTCATTAAAAACTAATCTTGGAACCTTCTCCTTTTGTAGATGGACTAATTACAAATCCATCCTCCTTTTTCAACTCCTGGATTGAAGTATCTAACACATTCAATCCACCAAATTCAACTTATTAGTACTATGATCACCTAGCCATGCACCAAAGGCTCACCTAGGGCATCACATCAAAAATAGAAGCCATGATTTTTTTGGCCTCTTCCTTTCTATATAAACTATACAATTTCTCCTCTTCCATATCCCCAAGAACCATGATTATTCCAGGTGAGGATTTATGGGGGAGCCATTCTTCCAAAAATTGTCAAAACTAAACTAGCAAACAGTCTGATAACCAAAGATTTAAAAACTATGAACAAATGAACTCTAAAAAATATACACTCTAATAAAAAAGTATTTTAATAACATGGATTACAAGAATTTGAATCAAAACTAAGACTTTCAATCCATTAATATATTCTTGCAATCAAGAAAACCCGAAACTATAACTTTGTAACGGTATTTTGTGGCTTTATTATAAAAAATTCACTTCCCAAAAAACTCCAACCCTTGCAATGGGTTTACTTAATGGTTGAAAATTTTTTCCAAGAGGTTTTAGACTATTAGAGTAACTTACAACCTCAGATTCATGGCATGTAAAATTCCTACCTAAATGTTGTCATGTAACTTTTAAAAGTTGCTGACAACTTTTACATTTTTGTAATATTTGGAAATTTATCACTTGGAACTTTCTAAGTAGTTCTTACATGATCTATTTATGATGTATAGGAATGATTTATCCTTTAGAGCATCAATTCACATGTTTTTGACCATTTTGACCTATTTGACAACTTGTGCAACAATTGACATATTTCTAAATTTCTTGCCAAATGACAATAAATGCTCTCCAACCTATGAAAAAGGTTGTAAAAACATTATAGAGGAAATTATAGGTTCAAAACCATATCTTCCTCAAGATTCTAGGGTATAAGACCCATACCCCTAATTTGGCTTCCTAACAACCTAAACACAAAGTAAACCAAAACATCTAGACTAGATTGAGCCTAGTCAAATCCACCTAGGAGTAGACACACATGACCTTCTAAGGTCTTAAAACAACAAACTAACTTGGCTAAGTTCTGTACAAACCAAAAACCCAAAATGTAGAGATAGGAGTATGAGTTAGCCTAGGTGCTCTTGCACCAGCATGAATGCTGATGATATTCCTTTGGGGGAGCATCCTAAGCATTGAAGAGACTATTTACATGATTGATATGTTGTATTCATGATTGTATTTGTCATTTATGTCAACATAGTATTGTTTCTATGAATAATGGTAGAGTAGTAGAGAAAGAATGAGGTCGTACTAAATATGTATTGATGATGATGTCAAGCATAATTAAGGATGTATTCTAAATTGTGTCTTATTTCTATAGACAAGTGCACATACAATGAGTCAAAGCCATATAAAAGATATTCATGAATTGTAGAAGATAGTAAGTAGACATAGTACCTAGTAAGTGGTTTTTGGTGATTTATTTGTATCTTCTAACTAGGATAGAATCATAATGAGCGTAGTTAGATATTGATAGTAGACAACTTGATGATGATGTCAATGAGTGCGCAATGTTAATAGTCCCACATGTGAGAAGTTGTAAAGATTGTGAGTTGAAAATGAGTTTTAATTATGAAAAGATGTAATATTTTGTAATATCTTAATGAGGTCCTATTATAATAAATTGGAAAATCATCAAGCCCAAGTCAAGTAGTTATTTTGAGGATATGGTATAAAGGAAGGTTATTTTACTTGTGGACAAGTGTGGCATTTAACCAATTGTCCAAATTGTGCATGTGATATGCGAAGTTGGTAAATGTGTGTAAGCAATCCAAGGGATTTTTTGGATGCAAATTTGGTGATATGTTATTTTGATTAAAAGAGGATAGGTATGGTCAAGAGGATAAGGGAATTTGAGATCATTCATTTTCTATTATTCTATAAGAAATAATGCAGATGTCAGTTGGACAGTACATTTAGTGGTCTTTCCCCTGAAGCTATTTGGATAGTGGATCCTTCTGCCTTCTACAACTCCTAACAGGGTTGGCACTATCAAAAATGTTGAAGATCAAAGAGGAAGATTGTTGTAAAAGAATGTTTTTAATCTCTTTTTTTTCATTGATGTCAAACCTACTATTTGTAGGGATGATATTTTCTTATAAGATTCAAGTAATATCACTTAGTTAATTAATGAAGAGGATTTGATCAACAAGATATAACATGAGCACCTAAGGGAAAGGTTGAGTTATGATGTTGTAATGAAGTGCAAGGATCAGTTAAGACAATGGTCAAGTAATGTATTGATGAAATACTCAAAGATACAGAGGTTGATCGCACTTAGAAACATTGGAGGAAGAATTTGTAACAAGGTTGACTACAAAGCTTAAACTAAAATCATAAGTGGGTGCTGAGAAAGTTAGTTGAAGCCGAGAAATTATTTAGTAGAAGTCGAGTAATAGACATTTCTAGTATGTGCCAAGTGATCTTCATGTGTTGAGTGAAGATTAGGTGCTGAGCATTAAAAAAAAAATTGTTGGTGCTGAGTGATCTTCAGGTGCCAAGCATCAAGAAAAACATAGTTGATGCTGAGTAACACAGTATGTGTTGAGCACTAGTATTTTAATAGTGTTGAGCTGCTACATTATTTCAAATGACAAATATTCACCAAATCTAAACCGACATAGTGATTGCATTAAATTTTTTGAACAAGTTGGAAGATAAGGATGATGAGTTGTTGGCATAAAATGCTATGTAAGCCATTTTTGGAAAAATTCTAAAGGATTATTCAAGAAGTTTCTAGAGGAAATAGAATATGGGTTCGACACAATGAATCCTGGTTAATCCATGTGAATTGAAATTGAAAAATGAAAGAATTGAGCAAGAAAAGGTACTCCAAGACTTCTATTTAAGAAGTCATAGACCAAGAAGTAGAGAGCTACTGATACTATTGTCGATGAAGTGCCAAATCTATGAAGTGGTTAGAAGGGTGTCAAGAAAGAGAGATCTAGGAGAAGGAAAAGCATAGAGGCTCTGCTTCTACAAGTTGTCATGAAGAGATGATTGCACTAGTACATTGAGTGTGGAGACTCAGAAGGACTAAGCTTGAAAGGAAGGCAAGCTGTCAAGAGTTGTAAAGATTGAAGGCTAGGCAAGGGTATGAGCTAAGAAGTGATTTGAGATCTACAAGATAAGTTGTATGTTGTATTTAGGTCAAGATTTTCTAATACTCTCTAGCAATTGTATTATATTTGAAAATCCTATGGACTTAGGTTGGCCTAACATTCATTTGTAAATCCTTTAATACGGTGGCATTCCAAGTGAACGTTCTAAAGTCCTCTAACCAGGCCCAATTCTAATAGGGTGGTTAAATCCTCTAACAAGCTCACATTTAATAGTGTGTTATAAGCCTTTAATAGGGTAGGCCTTTCATAGTGCATCACTTCAGAAGGGTGAGAATTGAGTAGCATGTTATTGGTTGTTTTTCCCAAAAAGGGTTTCCTCTATCCACTATTCCCTTTTTCATCTATCCTTGCATATCCTAGCATTACCTTCATCTTTACATCACCTATTACATCCCTTGTCATTGGTATCTAGCCCTTAGCTATCCCTCATCCTGAGCTTCCATTTGCTATCCTCTCATCCTAAGCTTTTCATCTGCTATCTCCTCATCCTGAGCTTTTTACTCCTTCTATCTTAAGCTTTTCACAAAACATCTTCTCCTTTTGAGCTTTTCATCCCCTCTATCTCCTTATCCCATAATTTTCCTCTACCTCCCCATCCCAAGCTTTTCATCTACTATCTTCTCATCCCAAACCTTTCATCCACTATCTCTTCATCTTTATCTTTCCTATCACTATCCTATCATGCTGAGCTTTTGTATCATAATCCCTTGTACATCCTTGGATCTATTAGCTATCTATTCCTTGCACTTTAGTCCTTATCTTGGTCCCATTGTATACCTCTCATCTCTTCATGTCAGTTCCTCGTTGATCACAAATTGCAGTTCTCTTGGTTAGGTGCTTTAGTGAATCCTTGTCCGAGATCCCTTGTCATCAAAATCTTGTCCTAAAGAGTTCTACTTTCCTAGCTCATCCTAGTCCTTGATATTACTGATAGATCCTTGCAAGATGCATCCTTCCTCTCATTTGATCTTGGTCCATCAGTATCCAGTCCTACCGATCTCTTTGGCAAAAAGTTAACCTTTTTTATGGATTTACATTTTCTTTCAATTTATTTTCTTTTCAAGATTTCAAGCATGATTCTTAAAGTATCTCTTCCAAGTGATTTGGGTTTTTCCCTACTCACAGTCACCACAATCTTTTATATCATGGTGTGCTACAAATGGGTCACTTCAAGTGCAAGGTCTTGATCAGGTCTTTTGTTTGTTTTTCTTTTTTTCTTGTGGGTTACCCAGTGTCGATTCCACACTACTTCCTCTGGGATTCATGTGCGATGCTAGGGCAATCCTTGCATGTTTGTTTTGAGTTAGTTTGTCAGTCCTCTAGACAGTTGGTGAAATGGCCTTGATGTTCTTGGTAACCTTGGCAATTAACCAACAGTCCTATAGAAAATCTAGTGCTCAACTACATGGTGGTACTTCTCTTTGAAGTATCCCCCTACTCAAAAAGCTTCAATGGATTCCTTTCATCTCCATTATCCCCCATCCATATCCAGTATCTATCTTTCCTACCCTAGCTTATGCATCAGTTATCTCTCTACATCAATCATCACTCTTAGCTTTAAAGATCCACAATCCTAGTCTTAGGGATCCACCCATCAAATCAATCCACCAAGCCTCATTTTTTGAGATCCACAATCCTCGTCCTACGGATCATCGAAACCCATCTTCCATCAATCTGACTCTTTGAAATCCTATTGCCTTAGCTTTCTCTTCCCATAATCCATCCCCTCCTCCTAGTTTCCTTTTATAGCACTCCACTCCTTCATCCTCCCTCCAATCCTAGAATGTCTTTAAGCTTGCTTCCTCTTGTGCATCTAACCTCCCTTTATCATTCTCCCATAGTGAGACTTTGAGCTAATTCAGCCCCTTCTCTTTGCCAATCTAAGTCTCCTTGCTTATCCCAGATTCTTGTATTTTTCAAGAAGCCGTCAAGCCTCATTTTCTCTCCTTGCCACCTTCTTGAGGGGGGCATCTCTAACTCTAGTCTCTCCTCTTCTTATACGAGATTGGGGCAACCTTGTTACTAAAACATCTTCCTCATGTTGTCTCTGTTCAAACTTCTTTGAAATAGTGTTGTCTCAACACTATGTCAAAGAGGGGCAAAATGTAGACACCTAAATTCGATTACAGTACTTTGGTAATCCTATTTAGCTATCTCTAAAAGGAATCATTAATTAAATTCCTATTTATTTAATCCTTTGCCATCCCCTAGCTAATTAATTTAATTAATCATCTATAGTCCTAATTGATAAATCAAATAACCCATTATTTATCAATTAATCCTATTCTCCTATCTAATTCCAAATCCCAAATTTATTAAAATCACTTTAATAAATAAAACCCTCAAATCTAATAACCCCTAAACTATCCTAAATCCTCCATCTAGCCTAATCCACCCCATTCACCCATACTAACTAATCTTAGCCACTAACTCACCCACCCTCATCAATACCGTCCACTTGCACATCTCTAACATCCCTAATCTAATCCTAACCCAAGCCTAACCCATCCCCTAATCATTTGCACAATCCTAAATGAGCTTAAGACTTTCCTAATCCAAACCAAAGTCTCTCCCAACCACCAAGCCATAAGTTCTCTTACAAAGCCATGAATGACTCTTACAAGCTCATTCATTGCTCTTACAAGCACTTATGAGGGCCATTTAAAGCCTTGAGCCTCCTTTGTTGACTCATCCATGCCCTTTCCTCAACCCACTCTCCCTATGACATGTGTCACTCTCTGATTGGTGCTAAACTAGCACAATCCATGTGCTCCCCTTTGAGTGCATCTTAGCCCTCCCTCAATATCTTTCCATCCTTGCATCTTGGCCCTCCATTTCTCCAACCCTTGGCCTATAAATTGAACCCTCTCCCTTCACTAAAATAATCCACCTTTTTATGCAAAGTTATAATGCTATTTTGAAAGCTCATAAACTACCAAAATACCATTATAATGGCAAAATCACTCCATGACTCCATTTTTGAAAACTTGCCTCATTCACTCCATGCATCCATCTAAGCTTGAGCTATACTTGTGAGGATACATAAATTAAATCGGGGACATATCTATTGCATCATTGTGTTATACCATATGGAGCTTATCGTTCTTGGTTTTCCTCCATTTGTGGTGATAACGAATCAGTCCTATCTTAAGTGTTTACTCATTTTAGTATTGTTAATGCTTTCCTTAATAGTTATGGTTCATTTTACTCTAATAAACTAGGTGATACAATAGCAACATAGATGAGGAAGATGTGGAATAGTTAGCAGCATTACTAGCTAGGAGATTCCATAGAGGTAAAGAAAAATTCAAAGGTAAGCTCCCTATCATATGTTTCAATTGTAATGAAGTAGGTCATATAGCTACAAGATGTCCACAAAAGAAGAACTACAAAGAAGGAAACAAGTACAAGAACAAAAGAGAAGACGATAGCAAAGATCACAAGGAGAAAGGTAAGAGATGCTACATTGTTGAAGAAGATTATAATGAGAATGATGATGAAGTAGTCTATGTAGCCATGAAAGATGAACCAAACAAAGATGAAGATGAAACAACAACATTGGTTACCTGTGTGAACAAGAATGACAAGTGGATCATAGATAGTGGATGCTCACACCACATGATAGGAGATAAAAGTAAGTTCATTACCTTTACTCAGTATGATGGAAATAGTGTTAGATTTGGTAATGATGCCCCATGTCAAATCAAAGGAAAAGGCTCTATCAAATTTACAAACAAAATTTCATGTGATAATGCATACTATGTTGAAGGATTGAACTACAACTTGTTGAGTGTATCACAGTTAGGCAATGTAAATTGCAAAGTAGAATTTGGAAATAAAACTTTCAAGATCTATGACACTGATGGAAATTCAATAGGAAAGGGTGAAGAAACTAGGAGTAATCTATTTTACCTAGATATGGAAGACGTAACATGTCTTGTTGTTAGATCTGATGATGTGTGGTTGTGGCATAAAAGGCTATGTCATGTTAACTTTAATAATCTGATTAGCATTAGCAAGAAAAAGAAAGTCAGAGGGTTGCCCAAGTTGAAGAAACCTGAAAAACACAATGTGCAAACAATATATCAACTAGGGAAGATGACTAATTCTAGTTTAAAAATCAAAACATATACTTATAATGATGTACTAGAGTTAGTTCATATAGACTTATGTGGCCCAAAAGAAGTGCAAAGTTACCTAGGAGACGGATACATAATGCTATTTGTAGATGACTATTCCAAGATGATGACTGCTATGTTCTTAAAGAAAAAATCTAATGCATTCGAAATGTTTAAGTGGTATTTGGGTAGAGTTGAGAAGGAAATAGGAAAGAACCTCAATTGCCTAAGGTCATACAAAGGAGTTGAGTTCACATCAAGAGAGTTTGAAATATTTTCTATGACAAAGGTATCAAAAGAAAAACATCAGCACCAAGAACTCCACCATAGAATGGCATTACTAAAAGGAGGAATAGGTTAGTTATTGACTGTCCTAGAACCTTGATGATGGAGAAAAATGTTGCACTAAAGTACTGGAGAGAAGTTGTAAGTATTGTAGTCTACACACTAAATAGAGTTCAAGTCAAGAAAGGTACAAATGCAACACCTTTTGAATTGTGGCATTGTCATTCACCTAATGTTAAACATTTCAAAATATTTGGTTGTAAATGCTATATTCTAAAAGATACTAGAAATAGCAAGTTTGATGCAAAAAGTGATGAAGGCATATTCCTTGGATACTCCACTAGAAGTAAGGCATATAAATATTTGAATACTAATACTAACAAAGTTGTGGAGAGTGCAAATGTAAATTTTGATGAGCATGCAGAAGTTCAGGTTGACGAGTCAAAGCAAACAAAGGATTATAGATCCTTTGTATACTTCTATGAAGGAATGACAATTGAAGACAATGCTGCAAATCAAGTTGGGAATCAGCAACAAACTTCAATGTTTGTCGAGTTGTATGTAGAAGATGAGCTACAGAATGTAGAAAATGCTCATTCTGATTCTAAGAATAGTATGCAAGAAAGGAATGATGAAATGCTAGATGAAGAAGAATGAAATGACTCTGAAGCTGAAGGATCAAATATCGAAAGAAGGACTGAACCTAGATTAGCCAAGTATGTAAGAAGACATCACCCTATAGATCAAATCATTGGTAACAAGGATGCCAGACCAAGGACAAGGAATAGGCTCAAGAATGAATCATATCTACTGAGCAAGGTTGAACCCAAAATAGTAAAAGATGCACTACAAGATGATGACTGGTATAAATCCATGAAAGAAGAGATAGATAAGATTGAGAAGAACAAAACATTGTCTCTAGATCCTAGACCAGCTAATAGGAATGTGATTGGTACAAAATGGGTGTTTAGAAACAAACTTGATGAGAATGGTGAGATAACAAGAAACAAAGCCAGATTATTTTGCAAAGGCTATGCATAAGAAGAAGGACTAGATTATGGAGAGACATTTTCCCCTATTGCGAGAATGGATGGAGTAAGAACATTACTTGCATATGCTGCATACAAAGGTAAGTCTACTGGATGGATGTGAAATCTACTTTTCTAAATGGTATACTAGAAGAGGAAGTCTACATAGAAAAACTAGAGGGCTTTGTTGATGAGAAGAACAAGGACATGGTCTGCAAGCTACACAAAGCACTTTATGGATTGAAGCAAGCACCTAGAGCATGGTATGAGAGGTTGCACAAATACCTTATGAAGATATGATTTGAAAGAATAGATGACAATAGAAACTTATACATAAAACCTAAGGAAGGTAAAGACATTTTGATATCAAAAATCTTTGTTGATGATATAATATTTGGAGGAAAAGATATTTTGTGCAAATATTTTGCTGATCAAATGAAGCACGAATTTGAGATGTCAATGTTTGGAGAAATCAAATTTTTTTTGGATTAAAAGTACATCAGTTGAAGCATGGAATATTTGTGACCCAATCCATATACATCAAGGAAGTAATCAAAACATTTGGGTTAGAAGACTCAAAACCAGTCAGCACACCAACGGCAATAGGCCATAAACTATCCAAGAATAATGAGTCTGCTAAAGTAAATCAAACATTGTATAGGTCAATGATTGGCAAGCTCCAATATATTGTACATAGTAGACCAAACATTGGATTAGTTGTTGGAATAGTAGCAAGATTTTTTGCAAACCCAAGCAAAAATCACTTAATGACAATGAAGAGAATATTGAGATACCTAAAAGGAACTAATGACTTTGGTTTATATTACCAGTGAAATGAGAAGTTTGAACTAAAAGCCTACACTAATTTAGATTAGGGAGGTAATATTGATGATAGAAAAAGCATCAGTGGAGGAGAAATTTTCTTAAGAAAGAGGTTAATTACATGGACAAGCAAAAAGAAAAGTTGCACCTCATAGTCCATTGTTGAAGCTGAATATGTGGCAGCTACTATAAACTGCACTAATATTGTATGGATCAAACATTTTTTGCAAGGTATGAAGGAAGAAGTAAATGAACCTATGATACTTTATTGTGATAATACAAGTTCCATCAATATATCAAACAATCTAGTAATGCATGCTAAAACTAAGCATATTGAATCAAGTATCACTATGTAAGAGAGCTAGTGGAAGAGAAACAAGTGAAGATGGAATATGTTAGTTCAAAGGAACAAATTGCTGATATATTCATAAAAGCACTACCAAAAGATTCTTTTGAGTATCTTAGAGGTAAGCTAGAGGTGATACCCCTAGCTAAGGCTACTTGAACCCAAAAACAAGTATGTACTACATCAAACAAGTTGAATGTTGAAGATTTTCTACATTGATGCAAAAGTTGTTTACTTTGAGATCCATGCCTAAAGTAGTAGAAGTTTTAAAACTCCAAATTAGTCACAAGCAAGGTGACAAAGGGAGACATTAAATGAAGCTGTAAGAGCTACATCTACATATTAAGATGCTAATATGTCTTTGACATTGTTGTCAAAGAGGGAGAAGTAAACAACCGATCAACAACTGTTGAAAATAAAGGATCAAAAAAGAAGGGAGAAGTAGACAACTGGTCAATAGTATGAGGTAAAAGATGTTTAAGGTTGATTAGAACAATAGAAGTTGAGTAATATAGAGGGAGAAATATAAAGAACAAGATACAATAGCAAAGAGGGAGAAGCTGAAATGAAGCAATCAAAATTGTAGAAGGGGATGTGATGTTACAATTTACTTTTTTTGCATTTGACTTACTATTCTAACCTAGCTAGCATTTGGTTGAATAGTTTAGTCTAATGGTTGATCATATTTGTTTGCCATCAATGCCAAAGAGGGAGATTGTTGGAAATCTGATTGGAAAGCTCACTATTGTTGAAGATCAAAGAGGGAGATTGTTGTAAAAGAATGTTTTCAATCATTTTTTTGTCATTGATATCAAACCTACTATTTGTAGGGATAATATTTTCTTATAAGATCCAAGTACTATCACTTAGTTGATTGATGAAGAGGATTTGATCAACAAGATGCAACAAGAACACCTAAGGGAAAGGTTGAGTTATGATGTTGTAATGAAGCACAAGGATTAGTTAGACAATGGTCAAGTAATGTATTGATGACATATTCAAAGATATAGAGGTTGGTTACACTTAGAAACATTGGAGGAAGAAGTTGTAACAAGGTTGACTATAAAGCTTAAACTAAAATCATAAGTGGGTGCTGAACAAGTTAGTTGAAGCTGAGAAAATTTTTAGTAGAAGCTGAGTAATAGAGATTTCTAGTGTGTGCTAAGTGGTCCTCATGTGCCGAGTGAAGATCAAGTGCCGAGCATCATAAAATTTTCAGTTTTTGTTGAGTGATCTTCTTGTGCTGAGTATTAGGAAAAACACAGTGGATTATGAGTAACACAGTATGTGTCGAGCACTAGTATTTCAATAGTTTCAAGCTACTGCATTATTTCAAATGACAAAGATTTTTCAAATCTAAGCTAACATAGTGATTGCATTGAATTTTGTGAACAAGTTGGAAGATAACGTTGATGAGTTGTTGGCATAGAATCCTATGTAAGCTAGTTTTGGACAAATTCTAAAGGATTATTCAAGAAGTTTCTAGAGGAAATAGAATATGCGTTAGATGAAATGAATCCTACCTAATCCATGCAAATTAAAATTGCAAAATGAAATAATCGAGTGAGAAAAGATACCCCAAGACTTCTATTTAAGAAGTCATAGACCAAGAAGCAAAGAGCTATTGATACTATTGTTGATGAAATGCCAAATCTATGAAGTGGTTAGAAGGGTGTCAAGAAAGAGACATCTAGGAGAAGGAAAAGAAGAGAGGGTTTGCTTCTACAAGTGGTCATGAAGAGATGATTGCATAGGTAAATTGAGTGTGGAGACTCAAGAGGACTAACATTGAAAGGAGGGCAAGCTATCAAGAGTTACAGAGATTGAAGGCCAGGAAAGGGTATGAGCTAAGAAGTGATCTAAGATCTGCAAGATAAGTTGTATGTTGTAGTCAGGTCAAGATTTTCTAATACTCTCTAGAAATAGTATTAGATTTGAAAACCCTATGGACTTAGGTTGGCCTAACAACCATTTGTAAATCCTTTAACAGGGTGGCATTCCAAGTGAATGTTCTAAAGTCCTCTAACTAGGCCCACTTCTAATAGGGTGGTTAAATCCTCTAACAAGGTCACATTTAACAGTGTGTTGTAAGCCTTTAATAGGGCAGGCCTTTCACAGGGCATTACTTCAGAAAGGTGAGAATTGAGTAGCATGTTATTGGCGGTTTTTCCCAAATTGGGTTTCCATGTAAATCACTATGTCATGTGTTGATTTCTTATGTGTTTTACTTGGATGTTGATTTACAATAACTTGCTGATTAGATAAGTTAAAGCTTGGATGAATGAATGGTTGAATTGGTTCATTACACTTAGTGAAAAGTTTTAATAGGACATTTGGACCTTGAATAACTAATTCACCTATCCCTCTCAGTTATTGCAAAGCAATTCTAATAGGCACAACTCCCAACAAGGTTGGAATCTCATAACAGGGATTTAAATTCTCCTAATAGCGACCTATATGTACTTAATGTATTTCATTAGCTAGTAACAAAGTCCATCCTCTTACAAGAAACTTTTGTATTAGTACATTTTTTTGTTAGTACCATTCCCATCAAGGGCTTCCCTAGTTAACATATCTAGTGTTATTTTGTATGTATATATTCTTATGGTTACTAATTATATTGTTCACATGGTTGGGGATTAATAAGGTTGATAAGTATTTTAATAGTTGGATAACTGGTTCACCGCCCCCCCGCACCCACCTTCTCAGTTATCTTGATGGACTTTACTTTCTAACAAATTTACATAGGCCTATTAGGGCCACTTTGTTAAGAAATTAATTGTAAAACAGCTATTAAAATGTTACAGTACCTTGATCCTCCAATTTGCACTAAAATGCTAATATCAATTTCCTCTATCCAATTTAATATCACCTTTCTATGATTGATCTTCAATATCTCCTCATTGTGTTTCTCATTTGCCTCTATCTTTTACCTCTCTAACTCACCTTATACTTTGCATCAAAATATCTCACTTGAAACCTCTATGAATTAGGTCTTAAACCTCCTTAAATGGTCTTGTAATGAAGATTCTAGATCATGCTCAATGATCTAGATTCATCCCTTTTTCTGCTTAGTCCTTTAGATTTTCTGATTGGTTGATTATCTTTGATAGGGATTAATTGATCTTCAACAACACATGCAATTAAGTCCTCAATCTATAGAACATGCTTCTAGCTCAAAAAAAATGGTTTACATAATATTTTGTGCCTTTAAAAGCTCATATAGAAAAATTTTCCCACTTAGTGCTAATAGCTTTCTAATGCTTGGTCATGCATGTTCATCATGTTTTACCTTGACTTAACTCTCCTCAGATTATACTAAAAATCCCTCTATCTTTCTCAATATTCATTGTATCCTTAATGACTCAGTACTCACTATATCCTTCCTCCAAACTATTCTGCATCTATTGTAGCTTGACACTAACTAAACTAGTCAACAACTCTGATGTGTACACTCTATACTAAGTATTTCTCAATATGAATTAATTATGTACACTTCACCATTATACTTTCTTGGCTTATATAGTGGCTTAGTCACAGTGTTGACTGACTAGCATTTCCTAGATAGTGACTAAGTGTTTTACACTAATAGAGAATGCTAAGACTTCCTTTAAGCTCAACAATCTCCCCCTTTGGTATTATTGGAAAAATCACTTATCATGATCAACATTGCATGGTTATCAAAACTCCAAAACTTCAAAATTTGCAAAAACTCTCACTTTGGGTATGCTTCATACCTTAACTTGGAATCGACAACTATATACCTATTTAGCTTCTATATATATTTCCCCTTTTTCTTGATCATACATATTTTTTTCATTATTTTTGTCATGGTTTTGATGGGGTATTAGTAGGGGTTAAACCATACTTTTCTAGAAATGGTTTATGAATCTGTAGAATCATTTCCAATATGTTATCCCAAGCAGTCCTTAAAGACTCTATTGCTTGAATTTAGTTTTCTAATTTTTTTTTGAGATGAACAATACAATCTACTATAGAGAGATTAGGATCCCTCTTTACTAACTCCAAATGACATGTTAAGATATCTTGATTGATATGATCTTTTCTCTTATTCTATTGTCTTCTTTCATCAATTTAGATTGTCTTCCTTGCAAAAATCTTAATTTATGAAGATGAAGTGAACTAGAACTTGCATCCATGCTCAATGTATTTGCACTATACTACAAATCAATTTCATTCTTGTCTATTTGTGCTCTTATTTCTTTTGTGAAGATAGAAACATCACATAAATTTTTAAACAATATCTATACATTTTGAATAACTTTCTCCAAATTATCTATAAAATTTGAAAGTTTGACTTGTCTAATAGCTATCTTAGCTATAATTTTCTTCATGGCCTTTTTCTCAAATTTCCTCTTAGACTATTACATAAGTTTCTCATCTATATCAATGTTTGGATCATTCAATCTTTCCACTATTTGAACTAATTTTTCAACAATTAGAACTTGTTCATTCAAATTATCAACAACAATGATTTCACGAAATATATCCTTGATCTCATACAAGTACCTCATTTTTCTATTGTTCCCTTCTCATCTCTTCTTGTCTAGTTTTCCTAGCTAATAGCTCTTGAAATTTTTCATTTGATCAACAATTAATTTATTTGTATCCTAATTAGGTATTACAATCACTTAATCTAGTGTCACAAGCTTACCTTGTATTCCTCCCAAAGATTTCAATTTTTTTTTCTTGGATTTCTTCTCCTTTGGATCTATGGTGCTGGTACTCAGCACTAACAACTATAGACCTTGAGTGGATATTTCTACACTTGGTCTCTAAAAATCCTCAAATCCTTTTATCATTTTCTCCATTTTTTTTTCCTCTCTAGTTCTTTTCACCTTTTTTTCAAGTGCATTTTCCTTATTCTACTCATCAATAGAAATGTGTTCATTGGTTGAACTCAATTGTATAGCCTCCTTTGCTCCCTCAATCTGAGGTGTTGAGGCACTTGTTGTCACATCTGTAGTATACATATCTACTTGAACATGTGAGCTCTCTTCTTTCTTATCTCCTCCTAAATTTTTATATGCACTACCCTTATTATCATCATTTATCTATTCGGGTCCTTGTGGAATTTCACCTTCACTAGTCACCACACTCTATTGGTCAAAAACACTCACAATTGTATTTTCTTGACATTCAAATGGATTCAAAGTTATGACAGTAATAGGTGGTTGTTCAACTAATTGAGAGGTTACCTATGTTTCAATCTTCATATATTATTTAACTTGAAGTATCATAGGGTTAGTGTTCATCAACATTTATCTTGTTGACTTTCATGTAGGAGCTTTCTCCCTCTTTTCTATCTCGATCAATGAATTCTTCTCTAGATCTTCCTTTGCATTAGTCCCATATTTTGGTGGAACTTCTATAGGTTCATCCTCTATGGTGATTGTTTTAGTTTGCTTCCCACTTCTTTAAGTTATCCTATGAGTTATGTCAACTAATTGCTCAGCATCATCATAGATATCCTCCTTTTTATCTAACTCTAATTTAGTTGCCTCCTTCTCTTCCTCATATTTTCTCTCTTCATCATCACACACGAAACCATAAATCTTCTTCCATGTTATTTTAATTTCTTGAGCTACGTCTTCTACTTGGTTCTTCAATAATATATATGCTCATCTTTTGGGTAAAAATCTATTTGTATGATTTCTCATGGCTAAATATATTTGTTTCTTTATTTATTTGAATATTATCTAAGCCAATAAGGATACCCTTATTCATCTCTTAGTCATTAGGATCCATTTCCATTTTGCATCAATTTTATTGTACAACTCTCCTAGAATCATGTTTCCTAATTGTATAGGTGTATATTAAAAATTCACCATCATGTTCAAAACTTCATATTCTACCTTACTTTTATAAGCATTACTTAATGTATCATACTATATATAATGGAATCTATATACTCCTGCATTACTCCTAATATCCTCACATAACTAATCTAATTCTGTGGGTTTCTTGTGTGTAGCAATTTCAAATTGACTTAAGTCATCTGACTCAGTCCTATCTACTTCCTCTTCTTCATCATCATTTTTAAATATGAGCCTTCTCCCTGGTTTCTTCATTGGTTTTCTTGGCTTAGCTTCCTAAGAGGTTGTCTTCCTTTTTCTCAAGCTCTTGATTTGGGCTGGTCTAGTTATCTTGACAACTCCTTGTTGTAAATATGGCTAGATAGATGTATGAGCATTATCATTTATGGAAACATATGTTTTTGATAGTTCATGATGTTATCAGAGTTAGAAAATTTGCATTAGTATAGAGACATATTCAATATGTACAAATTTTAGACTTAGAGCTAACTCATGTGTAGTTGAGGATCAATAGTTGACTGTATCATGATGATGTATGTCAGTGCATAGACCTATATGGATAGTATGGTGCAAGTTATAATCAAAATACAAGTTTAGGTATTTAACAGAATATAACAGAGCATATCAAAGAATTGGATTGTACAAATTCAAGAATTATTTTGGTGAAAAAATAATTACTAAGTCATGATAGGCCAACATCATAGATGTCTACCTAAAGTTATTTTAATATTTGGTTAATCGTGTAAAAGCATTAAGGCTGAATAAATAGAGATTTACTAGTTTGGAAGATACAAGTAAATATCATATCTTGTGTAGATAAAGTGTGATGTAGATGTTATGTAAATGATTGAGAAAAAAGCTTAAATGATATGTGAGTCTTATGTCATGCAAAACCTAATGTATGATTAGAGCAACTATGAGATACAACATTAAGATATTATTGTATATATGTATATGAGCAATGTTAGTATGCTACTAGAAACCAAATTTAAATAATGCTTCTACAAACGAAACAAAATTCATAAGCTTCAAGATAGACTAAGATGAGCTCTCAATTGAGAATATGAGCCATTAATGGGCTCTCTCAATGAGAAGCTCTCTTGTTGAGTGGCTTTGTCTAAATAGATAGGATGTATGCTCAAGCTTATGCTTCAAAAAGGGCTTCAAATGGAGTTGGAATTTGGGTGTGAGTGTATGGTTTTGGTGTAAAATGGCTTCTTAAAATGGCATTATGACTTTACTTCATGGATTGTGTTCTTTTGCAAAGGGGAAGGATCCAATTTATAGGCAAGAGGCTTGAGGGATTGAGGGCTAAGATGCAAGAATGGGGAAAAACTCATGGAGGGCTTAAATTGCATGAGAGGAGAGCACATGGATTGTGCTTCCTTACAGCCAGTCAGGGAGTGACACATGTCATAGGGTGAGAGGATGGAGGAAAGGGGAAGGATGAGTCAACAAAGGAGGCTGAAGGGATAAAATCTTCATAAAGACCCTCATAATGGCTTGTAAGAGCAATGAAAGGGCTTGGAAGAGTCATTTATGGCCTAGTGGGCTTCATAAAGTTTTATAGTTGAGATATTTTGAGGGAGATGAGAGGAATTTCGACTTGGGCTTGATTAGGAAGGTTTTAAGCGTGCTTAGGATTGTACAAATGATTAGAGGATGGTTTAGGATGGTTTAGGATTAGCTTAGGGATAGGCAAGTGGATGGCATTTAATGAGGGTGGGTGAAGGAGGAGATATTTGTTAACTTTGGCTTGGGTTAGTAAGTCTTAACCCATGTTTAGGGAATGTGACAAGGTTAGGAGGGGATTAGGATTAGGTTTAAAGACATATTCTAGAAGAGTCTAGACTTTGGATGAGGATAAAGACTTTCTAGAATAGTCTAGAACTTCCTAGGATGAGGATGAAGACTTTCTAGAAGAGTCTAGAACTTCTTAAGATGAGGATAAATTAGATTTTTAGGAAATAAATAAAATTTTATTTATTTCAAGGGTTTGGGTTGAGGAGATATTTATTAAAACTTTTTTAATAAACACAAGGATTAATATTTAATTTTAATTAAATATTTTGAGTTGGGATTAGGGGTAGGAAATGATGAGATTAGCCTTTAATCAAAATTAAAGAAGGATTAGAAGATTTTGGAAGAGGTTAGTGGTCTTAAGGAAATTGGCCAAGTTTTGGGTAAAAAATAAATTTTTTATTTATTTTGGATTTTTTGGTCAATTTATTAATTAAATAATTAATAAATAAGGAAATAATGTTTAAATAAGATTTAAACATTTTTGGGAGGGATTCCTTAATTAAATATTTTTAATTAAGATAAAGGGATTTAATGGCATAAAAATAAATAAATTAGTTAATTAAATAATTAATTAATAAATGATGATGTCATTAGAAATTTTTTCAGAAAATAAAAATACTTTATTTTCTAAAGGATTTAGGTGTCTACATTTTGCCCCTCTTTGATGCAATGCTGCAAGTGGCATGGCATCAAAGATAAGAAAATAAGATGCCCCCTCAAGAAGACAATGGGGAGAGAAAGTGAGGCTCGATGGCTTCTTGAAAAGTACAAGAATCTGAGATGAGCAAGGAGACTCAGATTGGCTTAAGAGAAGAGGTTTAGTTAGCTCAAACTCTCACTACCAGAGAATGATAAAGGGAGAATTAGAGGCACATGAGAAAGCAAGTTTAAGATCTCAGGGATTGCAGAGGATGAAAGAGCGGAGCACTATAAAAAGGAATCCAGGATAGGGAGATAGATAATGGAATGATAAAGCTGATGCAATAGGATTTCAAAGACTCAGATTGGTGGAAGATGGGTTTCAGAGATCCCTAGGACTAGGATTGTGAAGCTCAAAAGATGAGGCTTGGTGGATTGATTGGATTGGTGGATCCCTAAGAATAGGATTGTGGATCCCTAAAGCTAAAAGTGTAGATTGATTCAAAGAGATATCGATGCATAAGCTGGGGTAGGAGAGACAGATGCTAGATATGGATAGGGGATAATGGAGATGAAGGGAAACCATTGAAGCTTTTTTGAGTAGGGGGATACTTCAAAGAGAAGTACCACCATGTAGTTGAGCACTAGATTTGCTATAGGACTGTTGGTTAATTGCCAAGGTTACCAAGAACATCAAGGCCTTTTCACCAACTACCTAGAGGAATGACAGACTAACTCAAAAAAAACATGCAAGGATTGCCCCGAGCATCACACATGAATCTCAGAGGAAGCAACATGGAACTGACACTGGTTAACCCACAAGAAGAAAAGAAAAACAAACAAAAGACCTGATCAAGACCTTACACTCAGATTGCCCCATTCGAAGTATACCATGATATGGAAGATCATGGCAACCTTGAGGAGGGAACAAGGAGATTTCTTGGAAAAGATACTTCAAGACCCAAAAGGGAAGATTCCAAATCAAAAGAAAGAGAAAATAAAAAAGAGAACCATTTGCCAATGAGATGGGTAGGATGAGGTACTAACAGACCAAGATCAGACATGTGAAAAGCTATATGCTGCAAGGATCTATCGAAGAGGACCTAAGTTGATGGATTTTGGATGAGTGATGCATCTATCAAGCTAAACTAAGAGGATAACACTTTGGGGATAGGAGATCTAGCTAAAGGATGCATTGGAATAGCTAACCAAGGGTTGTGCAATGTGTGCAAGATATTGATCAAGGAGGAACTGACACGAAAGTTGGATAGATACAATAGTACTAAGCTAAAGGGGATGTACAAGCTGACAAACCAAGATATGTTACAAATGTACAAGGTTGTTCATGTTTTGGTTTTTGTGAGATGGAAATGTTCGTGAAGGGTGGGATGTCTACAATAGTTGATAGGCAGATAGGTAGATGGTTTGCGAAAAGCTTAAGGAAAATGGGATTCTTTGTGTGTATGTGATATGATACAAGCTAGGATACAAGATTTGGCATATAATACAAGCTGGAATATGGTACAAGCTTTGGACAAGATTTGGATATACAAGCTATGATACAAGGGATGATACAAGATTTATGAGCTGGGGTACAAGATTTACAAGCTGTACGGTAGGTATTTACAAGCTTCATTAGATTTTGCATATTTGGTCGGAACACCAAGGGAACAAGCAGGTGTTTTATTGGATTGTGAATGGATGGATGAGGGATAGGATAGTGATAGATAATGGATTAGTCTTAGTACACAAGGCACCTGAATTACCAAGTTTTCACCAAGGTACCTATCCAAGGCGCTTGAATTGCCAATTTTTCACCATTGGACGCTTATTTCTCTTTACTATTTTTTTATATTTTTCAAAAGCTAGGTATACCAAGGATCTTCAAGCATAGAACTTCTTGAGATGAATGATGTTAGTAGGATCATTCAAGAGTTCTCCTTCCAGTGTAGATAGCTGATAGGCTCCAGAGCCAAAGGAGGCAGTGAAAACATAAGGACCAAGCCAGGTAGGTTCAAACTTGCCTTTCTTTTCTCGATCAACTTGGACTTTCATATTTTCTTTGAGGACCATGTCGCCCGGCTAAAAGTGTCGTTGAAGCACCTTCTTGTTGAAATTCCTTTTGAGACGAGTTTGATAGACTATGATATGATCATAGGCTTGTTATCGCTTCTCATCTAAGAGATCTGGTTGGGTGAGTTGAGCTACTTTGTATTCTTCATCTGATATTTTCCCTTGCGAAGATATGTGCAAGGAGGGAAGTTCAACCTCTATGGGTAGTACTGCTTGGGCACCATAGACTAAGGAGTATGGAGTTGTGCTAGTGGATGTACGAAAGGAAGTTTGATAGGCCCATAGGGTTGGATTTATTTATAGGTGCCAATCGTGGCTGGAATCATTGACAACTTTCTTTAGGATTTTGAGGAGGGTTTTGTTAGTTGCCTCTGCCCGGCCGTTACCTTGTGCGAAATATGGGCTAAAAAAGTGATGATGGATGTAGAGGGAAGTGCATAATTCTTCCATGTTGAGATTTTTAAAGTTGCCTCCATGGTCGGTGAAGATGGTGGATGGGATGCTGAAGTGGCAAACAATGTGGTACAAGATGAATTTGGAGACCTGAACTCATGTAGCTGAGACTAGGGGGACTACTTCCACCCATTTAGTGAAATAGTCTATAGTTTTTATTATCCATTTATGTCCATCAGATGAGAGAGGTGTGATAGTTCCAACTGGATCAAGGCCCCAACAAGCGAAAGGCCAAGGTGGTGCAATAGGCTGTAGATCTTGTGTTGGAGTGTGCACAAGATTGGTGTGTTGCTGACGTGGGAGACACTTTCTGACAAATTCATAGGAGTCTTCTTCAATGGTAGGCCAATAGTAGCCTACTCTAAGGATTTTTCATGCAAGGACAATACCACTCATGTGGGCACCGCAAAGTCCAGAGTGTACTTCTTTTAATGCCATCACGGCCTAATTTTCATCTAAACATTGAGAGAGAGAGTATCATGATAACCCCGACGATATAGGGTATTGGCTATGATAACATAGCAGGATGATTTTTGGATGAGGTTTTGGCATTGGGTACGTGTGAGGTGAGGGGAGATGATACCATCTTTAAGGTAAGCGTGAATCTCATGGTACCAAGGGCATTGGGGACCAACCAAGATACAAACACAGTTTGAGTCATCATTCACATAGGCAGGTGTGAGGAGCTACTCGATTAAAAACTCATACTATGTAACCACTTGGGGAATTTCCAAGAGCGAGCTGATAGTAGCCATATTGTTTGCTGCTTTGTTTTGTATTCGAGGCACTTGTGTAAACTGAAGCTTTGTAAAATGCTGGGTTAAATGATCAACTAGCTCTTCGTAGGGTAATAGCTTTTCATCTTTGGTTTGATATTCATTTAGGGATTACTTGATGATGAGCTAAGAATCACCAAAGATTTGTAACTTAGTGATGTTCCATTCTACAGCTATCTTTAATCCTACTATGAGAGCATCATATTTAGCTATATTGTTGGTGCTAGGGAATTGTAGCTTGAAGGCTTTTGGAATGTAACCTCCTTGAGGTGTGACCAACATTATTCCTTCCCCTGATCCATGAGATGTATATGAGCCATCAAAATAAAGTTTCCATGGGGGCTATTCTTCAATTAGTCAAATATGCTCATCTAGAAATTCTATGATCAAAGGATATGTATCTACTAGAGGCACATCAACTAGGTGATCTGCTATAGCTTGCCCTTTGATTGCCTTTTCGTCCACATACTGAATGTCAAATTTTCTAAGGAGCATAACCCATTTGGCCAAATGTATGCTCATCTGGAAATTCTATGATCAAAGGATATGTATCTACTAGAGGCACATCAGCTAGGTGATCTACTATAGCTTGCCCTTTGATTGCCTTTTTGTCCACATATTGAATGTCAAATTTGCTAAGGAGCATAACCCATTTGGCCAAACGGCCTGTAAGTGCTATTCTAGAGAGCATATACTTGAGAGGGTCGATCTTGGAGACTAGTTGGATGGTATGACTTAGCATGTAGTGGTGAAGCTTTTGAGTTGAGAAAACAACTACCAAATAAGCTTTTTCCATAGGAGTATAATTGAGTACATAACCAACTAGGGTTCTACTAATGTAGTAGATGGCTCTTTCTCTATCGTAGTCATTGAGCTATGCTAGAAGTGCCCCTAGAGTAGTAGGCATTGCTAATATGTACAACATCAAGGGATGACCAGGAACTAGTGGAACCAAGATAGGGGGATTGATGAGATGCTGCTTGAGATGATCAAAGCTGTGTTGACATAAAGGATCCCACTTGAAGTTTTCATCCTTCTTTAGTAAGCGTGCAAATGGTGTACACTTATCTGCAAACTAGGAGATGAAGCATCGAACGAATTGAAGCTTTCCCTAAAGAGTGTGAAGCTATCACAGTGTCTAGAGAGGAGGCATGTCTAAGATAGCTTTGACCTTCTTGGGGTCAATCTCTATACCTTGTTTAGAAACTATAAAGCCTAGAAGCTTGCCATATGTGACCCCAAAGACACATTTCTTGGGATTCAGCATGAGATGATATTTGGCCAACCTATCAAAGACTTTCTCTAGGTCAGCAATATGATCCATGAAGGTATGAGATTTAACCAAGATATCATCCACATAATCCTCCAAAATGCTATGGATAAGATTATGGAAAATGGCTGTCATAGCTATTTGATAGGTAGCCCCAACATTCTTTAGGCCAAAAGGCATCATGTTGTAGCAAAGGGTTCCCCAAGGGGTAGTGAATGTTGTCTTATGTTGATCCTCTTCTGCAATCTTGATTTGATTATACCCAAAAAATCCATCCATGAGGGATAGAATTTCATGTCTAGCTGTAAGATCTACAATCATATCTATGTTGGGCAAGGGAAAATCATCTTTTGGACAAGCTTTGTTAAGATCTCTAAAAATAGTGCAGATTCTGATGTCACCAGAAGGCTTAATGATGGGAACCATGTTGGAGATCCACTCTAAGTAGTCGATAGGTCGGATAACCTTAGCAGTTAACATTCTTTCTAATTCAACTTTGACCAGTAATGCCACCTTGGGGTGCATTTTTCTAAGCTTTTGTCTGACGGGCTTGCTCTTTGGATCAACTGCAAGATGATAAACTACAAGCTTTGGATCTAGTCCTGGCATGTCCCGATATGAACATGCAAATCGGCCAATGTTCTCTCTTAAGACCTCAAAGAGGAGGTTAGCTCGATCTTATGATAGGGATGTAGTAATGTGAACAAGTATGGGGATCTCTGAAGAACCGATGTTTACTTCTCTAGTATCCTCAATTAGAATAGAAGATACCTCTGGTCAATTATCTTGAGGAGGCAATGCTAAATCCTCATGTTCTTCTTGTGACTCTAGATTTTCTTGCTAAGGGGTTCTCTTCACTGCCTTAGCTAGTTTTGAATTCACCTTAGTTCAAGTTTTGGGTGTATCAAAACTAGGTTGGGGATTTTCTCCAAAATACCCCTTGGGATCTAGCTTATAGATATAGGCAAAATATGGCTTTGTTTCCTTGTGAGGAGTTTCACCTCCCATGAATCTCAGAAGTGCTTCCTCTGATATGAACTCATCAATGTGTATGATGCTTGGTTGGTTCCAATCTATGAGTTGTGGATGGGTGAGTGGTAGGTTAATGAAATGGATGGATAGTTCTTGGAGAAAAGAGTCTCTGAGGAGGATTTGGTCTGGGATATCATCGTAGGCTCTCTTTTCAACTTCCTCAGGAATGTCTTCGATTTTGACAAGGTTGCAATGAATGTTTGAAAAAGTGTGACCATTCTCATTGGTGCCCCCAGTTGTGGGTATGCCAAAGCTAAGACCTAACTTTGATTCCCACTTGTGTGTGTCAATGGGGCACTACATGCCTCTTTCTTCTGGTCCTAGACTACCACCTTAATAGTTCCATTTTTCAGTGATGAGTTTATGCTCTTGGGGATACTTCTAGCTGAAGTGATCAAGGCATTCTTGATTTCTTGGAGGTTCATCCTTATGTAACCAATTGTTGATATCTGGAGTGAGCTCCTCATGAAGAGGGATTTTCAAGGATATAAAGGTTGTTGGGCCAAATTGTTTGTATTGAGGAGGTGGAATCTCCTTAGCTTTGTGATATGTCGATTATTCATGGGCATGTGGATCAAGTGGGAGTGCCCCGATAGCAAATGCATTTGATAGACTATACTCTCCACAGCCTTTGTTATTGATCTTCACGGCAGATAAGGTGGAGGTGAGGATGGTTTATGGGTCATTACAAGTGTGGGATGAGCTGGTGATGGTTGTGCCAATATCAATTCTAGGGCAATGGTTTGCATATGAAGCTTCAACCACATTGGAGTAAGCAAAGGGTTCTAGATCAACATGGATGGTTACCTCAGTGCCTTGATGCAAAAATTTGGTGCACTGATGGTAAGTGGATGGAATGACTTTCATGGCATGAATCCATGGGCAACTGAGGAGGATGTTAAAAGGTAGGTTTAGATCAATAACATGGCAGAGTGTTTCTTGGATGACTGGCCCAACCTTGATTGGCAGCAAAATAGTTCCTTCTATGGTTCTTTCCAAGTTGTCATAAGGTTTGATGGTGATAACCTCACTGATGATATCTGCCTTAGTATACCCAACTTTTATTTTATGAATTTTACTGTACAAATATTCAATGCTGATCCATTATCTATCATTACTCTTTTTACGAAAAAATTGGATACCATCTATGTGAAGTGAAAGGGTGTGATCTAGCTCGACCACGGGTATGTTAGTGGGTTTGAATGATAGGGCACATGAGGAGGATAGGTGTCCAATGAGATTACAAAAATTAGTAGCGTTGATATCTGAAGGGAAATGGGATTCTATGAGAGCATGTTCAAGGATGTTTTTGTACACAGGACTAGTATGGAGAAGGTCTAAAATGGAGATTTGGGCTGGCATGTTCCCAAGGTGTTCCAATATATTGTATTGGCTTTTTGATGGAGCTGATGGTGCTAGTGAAACTGGTGGGCCTGCGATGTTAAATTGCGCTCTTCAAGTGGTGACTGCACACTCATATTTTGGTCCTTGGATATTGATAGCATTGATAGAAGGCTCTTTCTTGGATATACAACCTATGAGGCTACCATAACCTATATAGGATGAAGTGTGGTCATTTTTCTTCCCATGCTATTGGTTTGGTTGGCAGTTGTTGGTGTTGTTGTTGTTGGTTTGGATAGTTGCTTTTCCAAGATTTTGGTTGTTGTGAGGGGGAAAAGCATTTTGATAGATCTGTAAGCCTGCATTGGGAGAGGTTTGGGCACCAACGGTGATTTCTTTTTAATCAATGAGGTCCTGCACATAATCTTTCAATTTCATGCATCTAAGGGTGGTGTGACCTTTTACCCTATGAAATTTGCAGTACTCATTGTCTTTGTACCATGCAGCTTTCGATTGGCCTGGGTCAATTTGCTAGGTAGGAGGAAATTTGATGAGGTTTTCCTTAGTCAATTTCTCAAAAATGACATCCAATGGCTCACCAAGGGGTGTATAATTTCTAGGTGCAGGTTGGAACTTGGGCTTTGGTCTTGCAGCTACATTGATGGCATTAGCTTGATTGCTAGAACCTTGAAAGTTGGGTCTTGGATTGTGGACTTGATAGCTTTGGTGATTCTAGTGTTGGTAGTTGATAGTTTGTTGATTGTTTGGTTGATATGGTGGGTTAGACTGATTTTGGAAAGGACCAACAATATTCACATGTCTCATATCGGTAACCCCATCTGTTGCAATGTGCTTGTTTTTGTTCCAATACCTAGACTTTTCATTGGAATGTGATTGATTTTGGTTGGCTTCCTTGTAAATCTTGACCACAATATCTTTAATGAGACCTTGCTCAAGGATCATTCCTTTTTCTTTGATATCTTTGTAGGTCTGCAAATAGTTCATGGTCATGTGGTGAGCCAAACTAGGATGGGCATTATCAATAAACATTTTCACCAAATGGCATTTTGGCAAGGTGCAAGATATGCGAGTGGTAAGGGTTTGCTATCTTTGTAGATATTTGGGAAGGCTTTCTCCACCTTTTTGCTTAGTGTCGACAAGATCAACTATTGAGAGCTCTGTTTCAACAAGATGGGCATATTGAGCGACAAATGCCTTAGACAATTCAGCAAAGTTTTTAATTGTGCCATATGGGATTCTATAAAACCATTCAAGAGCTGGTTCAACCAAGCTTTTTGGAAAGAGACACAAGAGGAAGACGTCACCCTATGCCACTTCTTAGTAGTGCATGTAAAATTCTTTGATATGTGTGATAGGGTCTCCTTTTCCTCTGAATTTGTCAAACTTGGGTATCTCAAAGTGTTTGGGAAATGGTGTCATGGTAATGACTCTATCAAATGGGTAAGGACACACATTTTAAAACTTGAAAGTTTTTGGATCATTTCCTTCTTGGATGTTCTTCAAAGCTATCTTCATGGCTTCCCATTCTGAATTAGTGGGTGATGGTTGGGGTGCACCCAATGTAAGAGTTCCCTAAGGTAGGTATGTGCTAGATGGGGCAATGGAACATGGATGGCTTTGAGGTATCGGCGGGTAGGGATTGTACATGGCTTGGGAAATTGAATGGTGGATGATGGGTTGCTAAGGTGGATGAGGCACATATTGTTGCATGTGTTGCGAGGCTTGCTACTGATATGGGATTTGGGATAGGGATTGAGAGATGTAGGCTAGCTGTGGGATAAATGGATTGCTTTGTGGAGGTAAGGTATAAGATGGTTGTGAAGCTTGGAGAAAGGATTGGGGAGCTCGTGGAACTTGACTTGGGATTTGAGGAGTTTGACCAATATATGTGGGTTGTGCCCCCATTTGGGAGGGTATCATGCAAAGGAGGCCAAGTAATTGGTAGTTGGTGGTGGTGGATTTCCTCCTAGGAGTGGCATAGAAAAATAGTTAGTAAGAGGAAGTAATGTATTAGTTGGTGGTGGAGGTGGTGGGAATTGAAAGCTTGGGAATGGAACTAATGGGGTTTGATAGCTTGGTGGCTAGATTTGAAAGCTTGGTAGAGTGGTGGCAAGAGCTTGGGTCACTTGAGATCTTGGCAGAACATTGGTAGTAGCTTATGGGGTTTGATAGCTTTGTGGAGTGAGGGCAGTAGCTTGTGGATTTGTGGCTAATGGCACTGAGCTCCAAGGACCTAGTGGAAATGATGGAATTGTGCTCTGATCTGAGGTAAACAAGCTGGGGGTGATGAAAGGTTGATTTCTTGGCCCCATGGGTGGCATCCTGGTTGTATATTATTGAGGTTGGGCAAAGATGCTAACATTGATTTGGGAGATGGGTGGATTTGGAAGGCTGGGTTGGAGAGCAAAAATAACAATAGTGAAGGGAGTGAATGATTAGGTGTTTTGGGCGAAAGGGGTTTGGGATGGAGTGGTATGGACCAATGGTGGAGTGGTGGTGGCTAGATTGGCTTACAGAAGGGAGATTTCAACTTGAGTGGAGGCTAGTATGTTTGGGTTTGTTGGATCATAAGGATTGGCTTGAGGCTCTTCTTTTGGCACATATTGAGGATAATCTGAATCATAAGAGCCTATTGGGAGTGGTAGTTGTCCAAACAATAGGTGAGATGGATCTGATAAGGGAGGAGGTCTTCAAAAGTTGAAGGCTCCTATATTGTCCCTTCGAATGTTAGCCATGATTGTTTCTTTGTTCTTGTCTATAATGGTGTTCACCAATACTGCATTTCCTGGTTGGTTCATGAAAGCTTCAATGTCAGTAGGTGATGCTATAGTGCTCTTTGGGCTGAAGAATGGTTGAGTTCTCAAGGGGAGCAATGCTATTTGATCCAAATGATAGGGTTCCATTGTTTCTTTCTTCTTCTTGGCTAAGCGAGTGACAGGTGGCATAAAAATGTTCCTAGGGATGAGATGCAACAATGTTGATGGATGCAAAGGGGGAAGGCTTTTCTATGCAAATGATTTCCTAGGTTGAGGCAAAGCTATATGAAAAACCTAAGGAGGATTTGGTTGGGGATTCTAACTTCAAAGATATGTCGCCAAATCATGAAAGGTTTGCTTTCTTATATGCAAGCTTGGTGGTGATTGTGTCAACTTAAGGATAGACTAATGATCCTTTAGGAAAAACATGAGATTTACCACTTGTGTATCCCAACCTTTAGCTCAAGGTGATGAGGGATAACAAGTGACAAAGCTAGATTACCCTAGACAAAGCTCTGTCAAAGGGATAACCTTGGTGAGATTGGTGGATTTGCAAGATGGTAGGAATGGCAGACTTTGGCAAGGTGACAACAATTTTGAAGGCCTAGATGTGAAGTTTAGGCTTTTGGGATGCTAGCTAGGTTTGAGGGGATTGGTTTGGTTCTAAAGCAAAGATCTAAATGAGATGGGTGAGCTAAAATTCATAAGGGGATGACTAAGGGTGGTTGGTTTACCTACAAGGATGACTCTAAAGTGGAGCTTATGCAAGAAGATGTGGAGGAACAAGGAGGCCTAATCATAGAAATCATGCCTAGTTGGTAAGGCATAAGCAAGGTTAACTCCTAGATGCTTGCTAAATTTGATAGTGCGATCTAACCAGGCATCTTGAAGGGCTTTGTTGACAACTTTGTCTTCTGCTTTGTAGAGTTTGGCAATTCCAGGGCTTGGTGTTTCTTCCTTTCTCTTGGCTAAAATTTCTTGGTATGCCTGAGAGGGCTTGAGTTTGGCTTTGTGGAACTTTTGTTTGGGTTTGGGTTGTTCTGACATAAATTCTTGAATCTACTTGGCTTTGACAGATCTTGGTTGTTTTGCTTCAACTTTGTTCAACTTCTGAAATAGGCAGTAACTATGCTAAGTGTTCCTTAAGTTAGGATTGACCAAGTTTGGAAAACATTCATTCAACAAGTAAAAGATCAAGAAATACATAGGAACAACCAGATAGAAGTTTTTGATTCTCAGAATGTGATACTTGTGCCATAGAGTGTGTATGTTCTACAAATGTTTCGATCAGTCACTTCAAACACATTAACATCCTAGATGGTTGTCTACAAGGCTGACAGTTGGTTTAGCTAGGGAGTCCTCGATATACCCAAGGTATGTGAGGCCCAAATCCGTAGATAAAACCAAAACAATGTCACACAGCCGAGAGGAGTGGTAACCCACTTCTCCTCTTTCACTTCTCAAGGGTATAAAGTTCCTTGAGGCTTAGCCCAAGTGACAAAAATTTTGATTTCAAGAGAGGTGTCTTTGGATTCACCTCCCGATCTTTATACTCTATCAGAATGCTAGAGTTGAGGTCATCCCAAGGGGTGATGAAATCCCCAAGTAGGCCTCTTAAAACTTAAACAAGATTTTGGATCCTAATCTTATGCACCCAAGATGGCCTCGAAAGATGACAAGGGGAGAGAAGACTTGGATGATCTTGGGCTAAAAGACAATTTTTTTCCAACTGACGCTTAAGTTTTCTAATCTAGACCTTGCAAACACACATGTTTAGGATGCAAATGTTCAATTCCAACTTGAAGCATTAACAAAAGAAAAATCGATCAAAGAATGAAAACAAGAAGAGTTAGGGTCAACAAGAAAATAAACCTGTGCACCTAGAGGCCCTCCACGTCAAGTATCGATTGATTTTTTTTAAGGCATTCAAGATTGAGTGTGAGTTTTTTTTTAGCCCAAAACAAATATGTGTGAAATTTTATTTCAAGCGTGTGCCCAGAGGCCCTCCATGTCAAGATTTGTTCAATTTTTATGCCCAAATGAAGTGTTAGCAAGACTAATGTGCATTCAAGAAATTTTCTATCTTAGAAAAATCAATAAAAACTCAAGTGAGTGGAATTTGATTTTTGTGGAGCACTTAACACCTTCTTAGGTAGACCCATCCCCATATATGGTGCTGATATTGCAACCAATGATTAGAATGATGGGTGATTAAAGAGGGTGAGTCCAACAACAAATTCACTCAAAGTGTCTTTATTTGTTTTTATAACTTAGAAAGTTTCTAAAATGTAGATTCTTTTTATGCCCCAAAAGATGAAGTGTGAGATATTGTAATGATTAATTGAGCTTTTGCATTCAAGATTGGATTTTTTGTTTTAATCATGCATTCATTAAAAAAAAAAAAAAAAAAAAAACAAAACTTGATTTTAATCCATGGCACTCAAGAGTGATTTTAGCAACATGCATTCAAACACAAGTGATTAAACATTCAAGTTTTTTCCTTTGAGAATTCAAGATTGAAATTTTGTGTGTTGTTTTAAGAACTTTGAAGCGCTTTGTTTTAACCTTAGATCATTCCAGATTGTTTTGGACTCAAAAGTGAAAATCACTCTTTGGACTTTGGTTTTTATTCAAGATTTTGTGTTCTAGTTTGCATGTTTTAAGCCCAAAAATGATATTCCTAGATTGATTTGATGCATGAAAAACCTAAGAAACATTAAAGATTTTGCAACAAGACATTTGTTTGGAACAAATAAAAAAGCTTTTAGGACAATTTTGGAAACCATTTAGGACTCTTAGTTTTCATAAGATTTTTAAAAGAACTTTAAAATATTTGCAAATGAGGTTCATTTTATCCTTGATTGATGCTTTGAGTTTGATTTAGATTTTAGTGTGCACTTAGTGTTGATTTTGAACCTTTTGAAATGGAAACTTGAAGTTCTTTTTAAATTTCTAAAAATGAAGTGTTCCTAACTTTGCATGAATGCATCTAAAACCTTGATGTTGCAAGGATGCAAATGATTGGATTGGTTTAGTTTCACTTGTTAAAAGTTTTTTTTTTTTTGCAAATTTTTAGTTTTTAATGGATTTAAGTATGATTTGGGGGTTCATTTTAAGCACTCAAAAGAATTGTGTATGATTTTTCTTCCTTAAAAAAAAAATGGCCAAGATCTACCACAAGAAGAAGAAGAAGAAGTAGATGGAATAAAAAGAATATAGACAAAAAGAGGAAGAAGAATTCCAAGTGCTTTGTCCACCTATAAGCTTGAAAAATCTACAAACACTATGAGATAGACTATGAGTTCCTTTGTCTTCTTCATCCTCATGTGGACCTACAAAACCAATTTATAAAATCCTACCAATCACAAAAACACGTAAAATTAGCCAAAATTAGCAAATTACATACAAAACTTGACTAAAAAAGCTAATGAAGATGACCCATGCGGGGTCCCACTGGGCATGCCAAAATGTATATAAGCAATGTTAGTATGCTAATAGAAACCAAATTTAAATAAAGCTTCTACAAACTAAACAAAATTCATAAACTTCAAGATAGACTAAGATGAGCTCTCAATTGAGAATATGAGCCATTAATGAGCTCTCTCAATGAGAAGCTCTCTTATTGAGTGGCTTTGTCTAAATAGATAGGATGTATGCTCAAGCTTATGCTTCAGAAAGGGCTTCAAATGTAGTTAGAATTTGGGTGTGATTGTATGGTTTTGATGTAAAATGGCTTCTTAAAATGGCATTATGACATTACTTCATGTATTGAATTCTTTTGCAAAGGGGAAGGATCCAATTTATAGGGAAGAGGCTTGAGGGATTGAGGGCTAAGATGCAAGGATGGGGAAAAGCTCATGGAGGGCTCAGATTGCATGAGAGGAGAGCACATGGATCATGCTTGCTTATAGCCAATCAGAGAGTGACACATGTTACAGGGTGAGAAAATGGAGGAAAGGGGAAGGATGAGTCAAAAAAGGAGGCTCAAGGGATAAAATCTTCATAAAGACCCTCATAATGGCTTGTAAGAGCAATGAAAGGGCTTAGAAGAGTCATTTATGGCCTAGTGGGATTCATAAAGTTTTATAGTTGGGATATTTTGAGGGAGATGAGATAAATTTTGACTTGGGCTTGATTAGGAAGGTTTTAAGCTTGCTTAAGATTGTACAAATGATTAGAGGATGGATTAGGATGGTTTAAGATTAGCTTAGGGATAGGCAAGTGGATGGCATTTAATGAGGGTGGGTGAAGGAGGAGATATTCGTTAACTTTGGCTTGGGTTAGTAAGTCTTAACCCATGTTTAGAGAATGTGACAAGGTTAGGAGGGGATTAGGATTAGGTTTAAAGACATCTTCTAGAAGAGTCTAGACTTTGGATGAGGATAAAGACTTTCTAGAATAGTCTAGAACTTCCTAGGATGAGGATGAAGACTTTCTAGAAGAGTCTAGAACTTCTTAGGATGAGGATAAATTAGATTTTTAGGAAATAAATAAAGTTTTAATTATTTCAAGGGTTTGGGTTGAGGAGATATTTATTAAAACTTTTTTAATAAACATGAGGATTAATATTTAATCTTAATTAAATATTTTGAGTTGGGATTAGGGGTAGGAAATGATGGGATTAACCTTTAATCAAAATTAAAGAAGGATTAGAAGATTTTGGAAGAGGTTAGTGGTCTTAAGGAAATTGGCCAAGTTTTGGGTAAAAAATAAATTTTTTATTTATTTTGGGTTTTTTGGTCAATTTATTAATTAAATAAATAATAAATAAGGAAATAA
Organism: Cupressus sempervirens; assembly: GCA_028749045.1. Classification (NCBI taxonomy): domain Eukaryota; kingdom Viridiplantae; phylum Streptophyta; class Pinopsida; order Cupressales; family Cupressaceae; genus Cupressus; species Cupressus sempervirens. Next base: position 905,614,599 of record CM053789.1, read on the forward strand.
TGTTTAAATAAGATTTAAACATTTTTGGGAGGGATTCCTTAATTAAATATTTTTAATTAAGATAAAGGGATTTAATGGCATAAAAATAAATTAATTAATTAATTAAATAATTAATTAATAAATGATGATGTCATCAAAAAAATTTCAAAAAATAAAAATACTTAATTTTCTAAAGGATTTAGGTGTCTACAATATATACCTATTCTTGTGAAGAACTTATCTGTATATTACATGTTAGGGTAGTGGGTACTTCTTGTATACATTTTATTTGATCCACCAACTTCTAACAAGGTTGAAGAAACTCCTAGTCCTCTAACAAGGACTCAATACACTATATGTATTTCAAAGACTCCTAACAGGCTCAATATACTTAACAAGATTCTTTTTTTTAGTGTCCTGTGGGTGCCATCCCCACTAGGGTTTTCCCTTGGCTAGGGTTTCCCTAGTTAACAAATAATGGTGTTATGAGTTCTCTTTGTGTATGATTATATTTATTATTCAACATTGTTGGTTCACTTTCATATGCAAGTTATAAAGTAATTGAAAATATTCAATCGTGGGAAAAAGTTTGTAGAGTATTGATTCATGTCCCCCCCCACCCCATATTACCTATTTCTAACAATTGGTATTAGAGAACAGTTACTCAAAAGAGGCTTAAGAACTTGAGTAATATCCCTATGGACGTGGAACAATTAAAGAGAAATATTGAAGAAACTCTTGAGAAAATTGACCCTCTGATAGAAGAAAGAGATAACCCGAAAGATAGGTATGAAGATGTGAAAGCTTACATTGGCAAACTAAAAGATAAGATTGATGATCTAGAATCTAGTAAGGAATCAAATGTGCAAACTAGTGAGTATGATGAATTAGGATTTTTGAAGTAAGAAAATTGTTTAACTTAAGTCTTACAAAAGATGACAATAAGAATGAACTAGCTCTAAAAATTGAGAATGCAAAGCTTAGATCCCAGTTGGCTCAAGTAACATCTAAATTAGATTCTATTAAGATAGAACATGTTGAATTAGAAAAGTATAATACTAGTGTGTAAGGAGAGTTGCCACAAGCTAAACAATAGTTAGAGAAGCTTTATTCTAGAACTAAGAAAATTGATGAGCATATAATGTATCAGAGACACTCCTATGAAATGATAGGTCTTGGATATCTTATTGAGAAATAAGCCAAGAAAACTAAAGTTAGAAAGGAACTAGATCTAGTTTTAAAAATCCTTAAATGTAAAGAAACTGATCAGAGTAAGATTGAATCATCTAATAGAGCAATTTGATGAACCCAAGAAATTTGAATCATCTAAGGAAGTTAGACATGAATTCAGAGGTAGATGTTTCATATGCAATGAGGTTCCTCATTTGAAGAGAGATTGCATAGGTAAGTCTTTTAAACCTATTACTAATTTCTATTGTCATGGTTATGGACATAAAGAATTAGATTGTAAGAAACCTAAATTCTATGATAATAATGGGAATAGTAGAATTTTTAGGAATACTAACAATGTAGGTAGTGTAAGAGGAAGATCCCAGAGTAGATCCAATGATGGTGAAAGATCTAATGGTGAAAGGAAACAATTATTATTTTACAAGTGTAATAGTCCTAGACATATTGAAAAGGCTTATAGAGAACCTAAAAGATAGAATAGAACCAATCAGAGAAGGAATGCACCTACATGTTAGTTATGTAATAAATTTGCACGCACAAAAAGATTTTGTGGAATGGATAGAAGGAACTTCAACAGGACTCCTAATCAGAGAAGGAACAATAACAAAATTGATAGAAGGAATGGTAATGTGAGTAACAATAGTTAGAAGGAAGCAACCAAAGAACATGTTGATGAATTAAAAGAAGTATTTGTGAAAGAAAAAAATGTAGAGAGTTATTATGCAGCTTTGGAAGAATAGTATGTTGATGCACCTGATGAGAAATTGAATTCAATAATTGTTTGTAACTCATCTTATCTAAATTAAGAATTTCCAGAAGAGGTAGAGCATCAGTCAATTAGAACTGATGAGAGATTTTGAATTAGAGGTTGTGAAGCTAGTTAAAGGTATAGGACAGAGAGGAAGCTATGGTCAAGTGTTCAAGAATTTTCTTGATCAAAGTAGGCCGTATAGAAGAAAACAAGTTGATTGGTAATTAGTGAAAACTTTTTAAAGAAGCAGATGCACATTTAATGCAGAGTTAAATTTGAAATGATTTAAGGATTGCAAGAAAGATTGTGAGTATCATTTGATTGTGAAAAGAGTTTGGAGCAATTAGTGAGTGATTTGATAATGAAATCAAGTTCAAAGAAAGGCATTTGAAGTGTGAAGTTGCAAAAGCCCTAAACATGACATTAAAGGTATTTTATGAAGCTTTTGTAGGAATTTCTAGTATAATCTATAAGCATCATGGCAGGCCAATCAGTATGTGATGTAAGTGATGGACCCAAATACAAGTTCAAGAAACACCCCTTTGTGTCTCTCATAGATGATCCATTAGGAGCATTTGCTCAAATCCTATAAAATGTACTTCACATAGAGGGTGAAGAAGTTACATTCACTATAAATTTGAGAACATTGGAGATGTGGAAATCCATAAGGATTTGTGAGCTATGTGTAATGGAGACTTAACCCTAAAGTATAGATATGCATACTTGAGTGAGTTGAATTTGATTAAATATATGTTCTACATAGAATTTGACAATCATGAATGGACTAGAATTATCCTAAGTATAGTTGATGAAGAGATTTTTTGGGTAGGTGATGTACCAATCACAATTCAAAATCACCTAATTCATAAGGTTACAGGTATGAACAATGAAGGATGTAATCCAATGGACGATAGGAATATGAGAAAGGTTGTTGAAAAAATCCTTAAAACTAAATTTGATGGAAGGAACATGAGAGTTGATCTAATTTAGGATATTGGAATTAGAATACTATAAGTTAAAACCATAGTTCTAGAGTTAACTCAGTGCCAACAAGATTTTTGCATGTAACACATGTTATTACAGGGGAAAGAAAGTAAGTAAATATGTGTGAGATTATTAGAGAATAGTTGTTGGACAATATTGTGAAGTTGAAGAATTCAAAGAATGGAGTTTTTAGGTTTGAATCTCTATTAACAGACCTATTCTTCTATACAACCAAGTAGTTCCTTGGTATGAAAAATTGGGACAGCAATGGATGTTCAATGAAGATGGTTACACAATGTTATAGTGAAAGATAGAAAATGTCAGAGATAGTGACATTGATAGCATGATGAAGAGCTTCCAATATAAGATGAAGCTAAGATATAGAATCCCTCCTTTTGTGGTGGAGAAATATAAGGATGATATATGTTTTATGGTAGAAATCAATATATATGTATGGAGGTAGTTGAGCCTAGGTGAAATTTATTAAACCCATGGGATATGAAATGAGTGAAGAACTCATTGAAGGATACATGAAAATCACTTTGTAGTCAAAGAAGGACACTGAATGTCCTAGATGGGGTACTTATGAGGAAAAGATTAGGGAAGTTCATTTTGAACTTCACAACAAAGAGATTAACAAGAATGTGGAGAAGAAAATTGAATCCATTCTTAAGGAATCTAGTATGATAAGAGAGGAATTTAATAATATCAAAGGTATAGCTTCAGCGATGAAATCTAGTAGGAATATTAAAATTTCATAGCTACACCTATTTCTATTGTAGAACCAACTATGGATGTGAGAGTAGAAGGTTTTACTTCACAAATTCCTATTGCACCTTATGTAGCAGTTGTGTAGGTCCATCCAATCAGTGTACAGTGTAAACAACCAAAGAGAAAGTCTAAAGATGAAGTATCCATTACAAAAAGAAAATCAGAAAGGTTGGTAAAGGTTAAACAAGAACCTACACCACCTTCAAAGAAAAGGGTCAAGTAAACCACCAATAGACTAGGAAAGAGGAGAAAGACACTTCAAATCAGTGATACTAAGGAATTCGAGGAAGAAACTAAGGAGAAAGCAATTGAACAAGAAGTTGGAGAAGGAAAGACACCAACCAGCAAGAAAGCTTGGGAACCATAGGTAGAAAATCTAAACATGTAGATAATAAAAAATGGCAACTTTGTTCAGTTGAATAAATATTATATCTTGTATAATAATATGGATAGGAGACAACTAGAAAATTCCATAGTGAGATATATGATCTTGAGAAATAAGAAATTTGATAGCATTTAGAACAAGATTCCAAATGCTCTCTACAATAAGTTACTAAATAGGAAGAAAAGAGTACTAGAGGAAGATACAAAGTTGAGAGAAAGTATGATTAATAAATTGTGTGAAGTTAGCACAAAGGAAGATATGGATAGAATGTTGAAAGGTATTGAACCTTTGCTAAGGAACAAAAGAAGAGAAATTATTTTGATAGGACATAATTATGAAGAGGTTAAGAAGGAAACTGAAGAAGCCATAGTAAAATATATGACTTATATGGTTGAGATCACTAAGGAGAGTGTACAGTCAAAATCACCAAGTCTAGTGCATGTAGAGGCTAGTACTCCTACTAATGGTCAAGAAGAAGATAAGAGATACATCAAGAATTATCACCTCCTCATGTAGTTATTGGTACTAAATCCATGCAAGTGAATAGTATGCACATAATTATAGATGCCAAGAAAAATCCTTTTGAAAAATATATGACCAACATTGTTGGCAATATTATTGCCTACTCGAGCTTTGATGAAGAGGATGATGAAGAAGAAAAGTTAAATGCAAAAAAGAAAAGTCTAGAGGAAGAGGAAATGAAGAAACAATAAAATAAGGAAGAATATGAAAGAAAAAAAGAGAATGAAGAAAAAAGAATGAAAAATGAGAAGAGGATAGAAGAGGAGAAAAAAAAAACAAGAGGAAGAATATAAGAGTATAGAACTGAAAGCAAATGCATTAAATCTTGTGACAATTCTAGCAGTAGAAACAACAACAATAGTAGTAATTGATGATGATGATTAGAAAGGACTAATGAGCTCCTTGAGAAAATTAATTTAAAAGAAAAAATCAATGAAGTCTTTGGAAATAATGTTGATATAAGTCTTGGAGATAATGTAGAAGATAGACCTCACAACTACAACAAATTTAGACTTGCAAATAAAGGAAAAAGAGATTGTGAAATATTTTATTGAAGAATTCACAACCTTGTCATAAATTGCTTCAGTTCATGTACAAATGAAGCATGATGCATCGCTATTTGATACACCATGCACAAATGGAAGGAATTCTCTAAAAACATTAGATGTGTCCATTAAATAATTGAGGAAGAGAATAGATGAAGGAAAGAAGTTTTATGGAAAGTGTGCAATGTCATACAATTACCCATTATATTTTTATAATAAAATCAATGGCCAAATGAGTGGGCTTCAAACACTCACTACCAAATTGCAGCAACTAGAGAAAAGAAATGAAAACTTTGGAGGAGAAATGGAGAAGATCCGCAATGCTATCAGAAGCATTGAGATTGAAAAGGAGAATTTATTAAGGACATTCTCTATCCCTAGAGAATTCTTATCACCTAAAGTTGTCATTTTGCAAAGGAAATTGAAGGAAAATCTTGTAGCTAAGGCATCCTATGATAAATTTTCCTATACTAACTTGAGCATAGTAGAAGTGGCATCATATGCACTTTGTAGAATCGTCATTATATCTAAAATAGTCAAAGAAAACTAGAAGAAGGACATTGATAAGCTAAAACATAAATTTTTAGATTGTATAACCAGAATAACTAGTTGATCAGTAGAAGGCAACACAATTTTGTGTGTACAGACTTTTGACACCTTTGTCATTGATATCAAAGGGGGAGAAGTACATAAGGAAAATTGCATATGTACATATTTTTGTAATGGGAGAAGTATGTAACATTATCTATGTATATCTAAGGGGGAGCTTAGTTATGCATCATTGTAAAGGAGTGATAAAGAATGTAATGATCCATCAAGACATGAATAAAATCTTTATGTTTTGAATATATTTTATTTGTATTTACTTTTGTTTTGTATGACACCATTTTTGGGACTTAGCCAATTTTCCCAAATGTTACCATCAATATCAAAGGGGAAGATTGTTGGAAATATGGCTAGATAGTTGTATGAGTGTTCTCATTTATGGAAACATATGTTTTTGATATTTCATGATGTTATTAGATTTAGAAAATTGTCTAAGTATTAGACAATTTGTAGCAGTACAAGGATAGATTTGGTATGTATGAATGCTAGACTTATAGCTAACTCATGTACAATTTAGGACTGAAAATTGATAATATCATGATGATGTATGTTAGTGCCGACACATTTACGGACAGTATGGCACAAGTTATAGTCAAAATACCAGTTCAAGTATTTAACAGAATAAAATGGAGCATATCATAGAAATGGATTGTACGACTTAAGGAATTATTTTGGTGATAAAATAATTACTAAGTCATGATGGGCCAACATCCTAGATGTTTACCCAAAGTCATTTTTATATTTGGTCAAGCATGTGAAAACATTAAGGCCGACTAAGAAGAAATTTATTAGTTTGCGAGATATAAGTAAAGATCATATCTTGCATAGATAAAGTGTGATGTAGATGTTATGCAAATGATTGAGAAGAAATTTTAAATGATATATGAGTCTTATGTGATGCAAAATTTGATGTATGATTAGAGAAAGTGTGAGATACAACAGTGAGACATTATTGTATGTATACCTATTCTTGTGAAGAACATATTTGTATATTGCCTATTAGGGTAGTGGACTCTTCTTGCATACATTGTATTTGATCCACCAAATCCTAATAGGGTTGAAGCAACTCCTAATAGGGTTGAGGCTTTTAATATGGCTTAGTCCTCTAATAAGGACTTGAGACACTATATGTATTTCATAGACTCCTAATAGGGTCAATATCCTTAACAAGATTCTTTTGTTTAGTGAATCATCTTGTGGGTACCATCCCCACTAGGGTTATCCCTTGCCTAGGGTTTCCCTAGTTAACAAATAATGGTGTTATGACTTTTATTTGCATATGGTTATATTTAATGTTCAACATTGTTGGTTTAGTTTCATATGCAAGTTATAAAGTAATTAACAATATTCAGTTGTGGGAAAAAGTTTGTAGAATAATGATTCACCCCCCCTCTTCACTATTATCTATTTTTAACACTCCTTTAATTTGATGCTTGGAAATTGTATTGCTATTTTCTCTGGTCCTTTATCTTGTTACCCTTGGCTGTGTAGGCATCATTTTTGTGACAATATTCTATAAACTCTTCTTCACATCAAGCTTAGCAATAACAATGTGTTTGTCTTTAGTTTCATATGGCTTGGAAAACAATATTTCCTTGTCTTTGCCTTTTGCTGCTTTTTATTCATTTTCTTCTTCTTCATTATCATCTTCCTCTTCTTCAATTCTCAAGTCTTCACCTTTTCCTTGTGTAATCTTTAATGGTGCCTCACCAAATGTACCTTCCTCTTTATCATATTTTTTCTCTTTATTTCCATCTATGGAACTTTATTTTATATCAATATTTTGATCTTTTATGTTTCATATGGGCCAAATGGTTTGGCATCCTTGTCAATAGGCTCATCTAGTAGTGGTGGTATGGCAAAAAAAACCTCATCAATGTTTATCTCATATCTTAGTGGCCTCAACCATGCAATTCTTGGTGTAACTGCTTGAACATAAGTCCAATCTATATCAACTAGTAAATAAATGTTTTCATAGTACTTTTCTACCAAAGATTTAGGTATTCTTGACTTATTTTTCATCTTTTGTTTGAACTCTTCAAAGTACCCATCCATGATAGTTTCAATTTCATTTCTCATCTATCCAATAAACTCATTACTTTTTTTAATCATTAGCTTCTTCTTGCTCAAATTTACATTACCAATGGTCAAAAAGCAATTTTGCATAGAAAATAATATTCAAGATAATAGTGATCCAAACTTACACATTGTGTTATTTTCTTTCATGATCTTTTTCAAGTTATCCTCTAATTGTTTTAGTTGCAAGTTGACAAGATCATATAAATGATCTTTCTTCACAATTTTCCTCACTACATCAACTGCAACACAAGGAACACTTCCTAGTCGAATGGATTGATAAAATTTGTGAGCCATTACCCTTACTAAAATGTCTATCTTAGATTTTTTGATAGTGGAGATTGACATTCCTCTCTTTTTCCATGTAGGGCCAACATATTTTCTTTAATCACTTCTCTGCCTAGGAAATGAATAAGTTTCTTTTTGTCTAAAACAAGCTATTCAACACTCAGTGGATAACTTTTTTAGTGATACCAACTAGTCATCCTTCATGTCATGCACACAAATTTTAACAATTTTGATCCATTCTTCTTTAAAAACCTTTAGAAATTTTAGGGCAAGAGTTAACCCTTTCTTGGCAATATGTTTATGTTCCTCCTTTAGTTTCCATCAACACAAAGCTTCTCATATGCATTCCTTCATTCAAAGCCTCCAATTTTTCTAATTTTTCGTATGTAAAAGAATCTAACATCATGAATTAAGATTAACCTAGGTGGGATGGAGGATGGGGCTCTAAACCCTTTCTTGGCAATATGTTTATGTTCCTCCTTTAGTTTCCATCAACACAAAGCTTCTCATATGCATTCCTTCATTCAAAGCCTCCAATTTTTCTAATTTTTCATATGTAAAAGAATCTAACATCATGAATTAAGATTAACCTAGGTGGGATGGAGGATGGGGCTCTAGATGTACCCCCTTTAATAGTTATTTTATGGTATGCCTTGAATTTAGGTAGATTGCACACTTCATTATGGATCAATTGGTTGTTATTAACCTTGGATGATACCCCTTTCTCCATTTTATAAAATATGATGTCATTCTTCATGCTTAGGTTTTGATCTTCCAACTCTTCTTCACTCGGTAGTAATACAACCCCTCAATCACACTTGATTATTGACGACACACTATGAGATCTACACTCAAATTAGCATTTAATAGTCTAGAATCACTTTAGCTCTTTGATCTCCTAAAAACTTAAATGTGTGATGTGTAATATGATTGATAAAATTAGTTATAAAGTTTAAAATATTTGAATAAGGGTCTCATTAATATGTCATACATATAGTGGGTGTGTGACAGTTGTCTTAGTCATCTCTGTAAAACTTAGCTAACATGCTTTGTAATGCCTACCCCTACTTGCCTTTTCTAATTTGTTTTGACTGAATTCTTTTAGGCATGTGCTATGATTATGTTTGATGATGATATATGTTCATGTATTGACTTTCAGTTATTGAATGATGTTAGTTAGACGAATGATCTTTATGTGGTTTCTATAGATACTTACCCCATACTTGCATGTTTATAGCGTGTGTGTACGTTTTCTTTATGTTTGATTTTTTGATGTCGTTGAGGAAGGAAGTCATAGTCGCCTACTAGTTGGGATCTACATGATGCACCACTTCCTACCATTTCTTGTTTAGTTTAGAATAATGTGTTTGTACATGTGGAGATTTTATGCAGATTGTAGGTATTGGGTATCGACTTCCCTAAATTGCTAGGATGAGCATACCTTATCACAGTATTTCAATGGTATAAGTGGGGAGATAACTCTTGAGTCCAAATCTTAAACCCTAAGCCAATTGTCCTAGAAAATAGGACAAGTATATGAGTTAGTTTACCCATATGAATTCATCAAGTGGTGTGAATTCATGATTTTGACCCTGGAGTTTGATTATGTTCTTTGCCTTTAGTTGAGTTGTCATTTTTGGTTTTGTGGGTATGTGGTGATTCTATATTATAATTCAATCAAATTAAAAGATAATTAAATGATTTAATTCAGTACAAATTTTGTAAATAAATTTGTTATTTAATTATATTTAATTAATTGATTAAATTTAAAGATTTTATTAAAGTTCTATTTGGCATATTTATATTTATTTAATTTAATGATAATTATTTAGGAGTTTAATTTTAACAATAAACTCTAAATAATGTTACTAATTAAGTTCATAAATATATAATTAAACATGTCTCGTGAATTAATTAAATAAAAGAAATAAATTTAAAGATTTTATTAAAGTTCTATTATTGACGTATTTATATTTATTTAATTTAATGATAATTTTTTGGGAGTTTTATTTTAATAATAAACTCTAAATAATTTTATTAATTAAGTTAATAAATATATTATTAAAAAGGTCTCATGAATTATTTAAATAAATGAATAAATGTAAAGATAAAGTTATAGTTCTAATTTTGGCATATTTATAATTATTTAATTTAATAATAAAATAACTAGGAGTTTTATTTTAATTAATAAACTCTAAATAATTTTATTAGTTAAATTAATAAATCTAATGTTTAAAACATCTCATGATTACTTAAAGTGAGGAAGAAATTAATTTAATAAAGATATTGTAATTTAAATTGCTTAAAGTTGTTGCATGAAAATTGTATATAGAAATTTCAATATTTAATTATATTTAATTAATTGAATAATTAATTAAATAAAAGAATTAAATTTCAAAGATTAAATTAAAGTTCTAATTGTAGCATATTTTTATTTATTTTATTTAACAATAATTATTTAACAATTTTATTTTAATAATAAACTATAAATAATATTATTGGTTGAGTAATAAATACTATTTGATTAATTAAAAACTAATTAAATTTATGCATTAAATAAAAAGTCTAAATTTAGAAGTCTAAATTAGAGGTCTAAATTTAGAAAATTGGTTAAAGAAAGATTAGAATATGATGTTATTTAATTAATTAAATATGTACTTAGTTTAAAATATTTATTTTAAAAGTCTTATTTAAGAAGTTGGATAAAAATAGAATTAAAAGATTAAAGATTAAAGTTTTTTTTTAATCAAAACTTTGTATTTATTTCAATATAATCAACTGGTTCAAAAGGGGCTCCTGAAGAAAAAACCAGGAAAGAAAACTTTGTTCATAACCCATTACAAAAAATATAGTATACCTAGAGCTACCCAAGAAGAGATTTGGTAGGCCAAACTCAATTACAATAAATGTGCCAAGGATGGCATGGGAGAAATAATAAGCACCAAAAACCTGATTTACATGATAAATATACAAAATGCCAAGTGATACATGAAATCCCAAATGGATCATAATAGTAAACAAACTAATAATCAACATGTCCAAAAATAGAAGATAGCTAAGAAATACCAAGCCACATATCAAACTGGCAGTAGAAGGTAAACCAAAACCTGCATGTTAGGAGACAAAAAACTAAACATCATAGAGAAAAAGAAGCAATAGATATAGCAGATCACCCTCCAAGACCAAACTAAGATGGTGGAGAAAAAAATAGCAAGCTCCATAATTGGTCAGCCTGCTCTAGGATAGGATCAATAGCAGTATGGGAAGTGGGAGGAATAACAAGGGAGGAGGAGGAGGCAACATCAGAAGGGGGACTCCCAGGCCTAGCAAAAGAAGACCCAAATGCAGCATCTGAGCATGTAGAATTGTTATTGGAGTGAGCAATCAGCTCAAGAATAGCATATGTACATACAAAGGCCTTTCACTGGACCACAACATCAAGAGGGAACCAAGTAAAGAAATTATCCAAAGGTAGAATGGAAGCCTCTAAGATACATTCCTTAATAGTAGCCAATAGCATAATGTGCTTGTCAGAATGCAAAAGGAGTTGTCAAGAGAAAATATCACCAACATGAGCCTCACCATACCAAAGAACATATTATTGCACCACCACTAGGAGAGCATTATCACAGAGGAACTGTGGAAGAATAGCCCAATTAGAGATGGAGACCAAAAGAGGCCAAGACTATGATATGTCCAAATGATCTAAGAAAAATATTGATACAATCTAAGACAAAAAAGTGATCCTGCCAAACCAGGGAGTCAACACTGATACTCCAACAAGTCAACAAATACAATGCAAACATTTTGCACAATGGATATGGAACATGGATGAAAGGCATACATCGTTCATAGAGGTTTGCAAGGGTATTTTAGGCTGAGGCAGCTGAAGATGAATACAGAGATTAAAAGGCTGAAATTCATTAGCATAGAAAGCCATGCTTAACACCCAATGAGAGCCAAAGGAAATTTTTAAGAAGCAAAAGGAATATGGAATGCAATATAAAGGAGGGAGCACGTGAGATGGGAAGAAATAATCATTATAGCAATAAATAGAAAGATATAAAGTGAGCCAAAAAAACTTTTGAAGGACAAGAAGGTACAAAGATAACCTTGTGTGGGAGCAGATTTTAAAAACCAAGAGAGAAAGATGACGTAGAAGATCCAATCAAAGTTAGCAAGGACAAGAATAATGCCAGGTGGAAACATGCCATATAGCCACAAGTAAGAACTACTACTAGTATGATGCCATTGTAATTAAGATGATTCAGATTCAATCAAATAGAAAATTGATAAATAGGTGTCTAGAGTGACATTGTTAGATGGATAGAAAATAGAGAAACTATCTGTACCATAATTTGCAAGTAAATCGGCAATAGAGTTACCTTCATGAAATACATGAGTAAGAAAAACCTCATCAAATGAATCAATAAGAGACCATAATTGAACAAGAACATAGTGGATGTGTCATGCAAACAAAGACCACCTAACACATGCATTAATGATAACAGAACAATCTCCTTCAACATGAATACAGTAGAACTAAAACTTTTTTGTTGTAGAGAGACCCTGAAGAAGAGCAAAGGCTTCAACAAAGTTGTTAGTAGTAGGAGCAATAGGGAAAGCTTCAAAACATAAGCCAGTCCCATGTGATCATCAAGGACATAACCAATCCTTGAATTGTTTGGGTTTCCTTTGGAGGAGCCATCAAAATTAAGTTTGACAAATCCATGCTGAGGAAGGGATCATTTAATAGAAGCCCTAGCTTGAAGTCTATCCTTAGGACAAAGAGGAAATGGGAGGGAAGGGAATTTTAAGCCTTCCCAATTTTTAGAAACAACACTATCCTAGGAGAAGAATCCACAATCCCCTTTGAATTTGCATGTATATGCATTTGTCACTGCAACAATGGAATAAAAAGTTTATTAAGGACTAAATCTAGAGAAGAGGGAGAATTCCAAAAAATATGTTTGTTCTATTCCTACCAAATAGCCCATAAAACCAAATATGGAGAGCATATCCATATACATGAAAACATAGATTTGGTGTACAAAGATAGTCAGGCATGAAAAAGGTCCCAAAACTTTAGAGGAAGTGGCATGGAGTAATCAATTTTACCAAGCACAAATGTCCATCAATCTTGAGCAAAAGGACAATTAAGGAAAAGGTGGTCAACTATTTCAAGAGCCTGGTTACACAAGACACACAAAAAATCATTATTAATATTAAGTCTTGATAATCTATCACTAGTAAGAACCCGATTCCTTAAAACCAACCATGAAAAACAATTAGCTTTTGGAAGGATAAAACTATGCCAGCAAAGAGAAGAAGCTCGTTGTTTGGAGTTGGCAAGTTGGCTAGAATTGACCAAGTCAACCCAACTTAACCAAATAGTTACCATCAGGAGAGGGACAGCAAAAACATGCTTACACTAATTAATAAAGTGGAGGAAAAGAATATATAAAAGAATATTTTAATTAAAAGGTTTTATAAATGTGCATGAAATAATTAAATTTAAAAGATTTGATTAAAGTTCTAATTTAGACATATTTATATTTATTTAATTTAATAATAATTTATTTAGGAGTTTTATTTTCAATAAACTCTAGATAATATTATTAGTTAAATTAATAAATGTTATATTAAAAATGTTGCATGAATTAATAAGGAAGAGAAAGCTTTAATTTAATAAAGTTTATTTTAATTAAATTGCATAAAGTGTGTGCATTAAAATAAAAATATAGTAAATAAAGACAAAGGGTTTTCCCATGATTACATGATCAAAGCCTTGATTTGGGGGAAAAACTCTTTATTAAGGAAATTAGAGCTCATTTATAGATACACAGGTTTGGAGGACCCAATTTTTGAAATGAGGGTTTTCGAAGGAAAAGGAAGATTCTTTCATGTTTGTGTGTTCATTGTTATAGCATCAAATCTAGGTAGGATCTTGTGGGTTTGTGTAGTAGTTGCTCATTCTTCAAATTCATGTCTTCTTCATGTCTATTGTATTTTTGTTTTTAGAAGTTTTCTAGGTTAAAACTCTTGTTTGAGAAAATTTATTTCCATTATAGAATTGTTATGATTTGATCTGAAAACCTTTAGTAAATATTGAACCTTAGGTTTTCAAAACCTAATGAACTATGAAATTCACTTTTGCATGTACTTTATGTGATGTGTGATTTACTAGTGTTGGGGTTTTTAGGTTTGATTTAGCTTTGGCTAGTCAGGATGTTTACTAGAGGCTTGGGAGTTATGTTTTGTGATGTCATGATGATGTTTTGATCTCGATCTTTTATACTCAACCATGATAATGTGTTTGGTATGCTCTATGAGATTTTTTGATGCATTGATTGTTATTGCTTTCCAGTGTTCTTGTGGGAAACTAAGGTGAGTGATGTGACCTATCTGTTATAACCTTTGAGTCTTTGATCAATTGTATTTGGATTGATTTTCAATCACTTGTATAAGATTGAGGTGTTTGTATGATTTATTTTTTATGATGTCATGTTTTGACATGGAATTGGTTTATGTGTACTTGATTTTGGGATCAATCCTATTAGGATAATTGTATTGGTGGAATATGTGATTATGATCAATGATTTTCAGTACGTGTCAATTGTTTGTTTAAGAACTGATGTATGTTGTGTGGTCTTTTTTTATCTTTTGATTTTATTGAGCTTAGGGTAGGTTATCTATATTTTAAATTGGAAAGTGGCTTGCAATGGAGGTTGAGGCCCAAAGTGGCTACTAGGGTAACCCATTATAGGTTATTTAATAAGTGATAACATTTCATTAAATGGGTTTAAAATGAGTTAACAAGATATTGGTATCATAGAAAGTCACTAAGAGGCTAGAGGATTAAAAGACTAACTTGGTAAACTTATAGTTGAATCATTAGTATTTCTTATCAGCACAAAAGGATACAAGTGCCACATAGAGTCACTAGGGGGCCAAAGGATTAAAAAACTAGCTAGGTAACCCTAGAGTTGGTTCATGCAATGACACTTGCCCACTTGCATAGTAGATTTCCTACATGTCTGTGTTGCCTCTGCGATTAGTTGATACTTGTGCCTTGGTACCCTTTAAGATAGTTTTATTTCAGGTGATTCCTTGAACCTAGATGTTGGTTTTGACTTTTGATTTTGTTATCCTCTTTGACACTTGAGTTTATCTCCTCATCATGGTGAGAGTGGACCATTTAGGTTCCACAAGGTCGGTGGTAGTGCTTTTTATTATACCATTGAGATCTAATCATTAAATGCCATTGCTAGATGAGTTTGTATAGATGTTCCTTTCTATCTATTCACGTATTTCTATGATGGAGGGTTGTACCTTTTATATTGTATTTGATTTCATAGATCTTGTGAGATGATGTTATCTATTTCATGATGTATATTATTTCAGCCTTTCATACCTTGTGACTTGTACAATGGATGTGTTAGAATTCTTTAGAATAATTGAGAGTGGGGGGGGGTGAATTAGTTATCCAAGGGCCAAATGTCCTAATAATACTTTTTCACTACTTTTAATGAATCCATACATTTTTCATCCATCCAAACTTAGATCAACCATACTAGCAAGTTACAATAAATCAACATGTAGCAATAAAAAAATGCAAGATTAACACATGACACAATGATTTATGTGGAAACCCAATTTGGGAAAAACCACTAGTAACATGCTACTTGATTCTCACTCTTCTAAAGTGATGCCCTGTTAAAAGCCTGCCCTATTAAAGGCTTACAACACACTATTAAATGCGACCTTTTTAGAGGATTTTACCAAACTGTTAGGAATGGGCCTGATCAAAGGACTTTAGAACATTCACTTGGAATGTCACCCTATTAAAGAATTTACCTCATGGCTATTAAACCAACCTAAGTCCATAGGATTTAAACTAACTATTACAATTGCTAAAGAGTAACAATAATGGAATGTTGATCTGATACAACTTAAAACATACTTTGCAGATTTCAGATCACTCTTCAGTTCTATCCTTTTGCTTGGCTTTAATCACTTCAGCTCTGACAGCTTGTCTTCCTTTCAATCTTTGTCTCCTTGAGTCTTCTTACTCATCATGCCAATGCAATCATATCTGGGGTCTTCTTATCAAAACAAAGTAACTATGCTCTCTTTCTCCTTAGCACCTCCTTCAGCACTTCATTCTTTTATGCTCGACCACCTTCTCCTCTCTTTTTCCTCTCTTTGCTTCATGACCTTATGACTTCTTAAATAGAAATCTGGTTTGCCTTTGCTGCTCAATTCTCCCTTTCCAACTTTAGGGTTTCAAAATGGATTAGGTAGGATATAATGTACCTACCCTATATCTTGCTCTTATCTAGAAACTTTCTCTAGACTCTAGTTGTAATCTCCAAAAATGTTCTACATGGTGTTCTGTGCCACCAGCTCATCATTCTTATCTTCCATTTAATTCACAAATTTCTAGATAACAACCTTGTCGGCTTGGATTTGGTGAATCTTTGGTTTTCAAAATAATACACCAACTTGGCATTATTGATTTATTGATGCTCAACATCTCTGTGTTACTTGGCACTATTGGTTTTCTGATGCTTGGCATTTGTTTCTGCTCGGCACTTGTATCTGCTCGGCACTTGATTTTACTTGGCACCTAAAGTTCACTCAGCATCTAAAGTTTTCTCGGCACTTGAAGTTCACTCGACATCTAAAGTTTTCTCGGCACTTGAAGTTCACTCAGCACTTGAAGTTTACTCAGCATCTAAAGTTTACTCGGCATCTGAAGTTTACTTGGCACTTGAAGTTTACTCAGCACTTGAAGTTTAGTCAGCATCTGAAGTTTACTCGGCACTTGAAGTTTGATATGTTCCAATGTGCCTATTCTCTATGTCTGTCATCAATACACTTTTTCATCAATGGCTTAGCTGATCCTTCTACTTCATTTCAACATCATAACTTCAACCTTTCTCTAAGTGTTCTAGTTACAGCTTATTGATTGCCTCCTCCTTGTCAATCAACCACTTGATAGTATTTGGATCACTAAAGCAATTGTCATTCCTACAAGTAGCAAGTTTGACATCAATGAAAAAATAATGATTGAGAACATTCTTTACCAGTTCCTTATGATCATTTCAACCATTTTCCTCATGATCTTTTCAATCATTTTCAAAAATCTCCCTCTTTAGCATTGATGGTAAGACCAAACTGATCAATTGATCAGCTTAGTTACCACCAAGATTGTATACATTGTTTGCTATTGTATGCTACTTTTCTTGGCTGTTGCATCTTTACTACTGATCTCATATATATCTTTTAGTTTCTTTATTAATCTCCTTATTTCATATATATCTCCCTCTTGCTTTGTATTGATCAGGTTTCTACATATTTCTCCCTCTTTGACATAAATGCCAAAGATGTAGCATCTCTATCATGCAAAATATAAGCTTTTCATCTCATGTTTTCTCCCTCTGTCACCATGCTTGTGGCTGATTTGGAGTTTCTGCTCCTTCTGTCATCTTCTGCATCATTCTTCTAATATTTGAATGATTTGTTCTTGTTGATGTAGGGGAGCATCCTTGTTGCTTTAAATTTCTTGAGTTAGGGGTATTACCCCCAACTTGCCTCTAAGATATTCATATGTATCCTTGAGCAATGGTTTAGTGAAGATATTTGTAGTTTGTTCCTTTGTGTGAATGTATTCCAACTTCACTTGTTTTTCTTCTACCAATTCTCTAACATAATGATACTTGATTGCAATATGCTTGGTTTTTGCATGCATTACTGGATTTTTGGATATGTTTATAGCACTTGTATTTTCACAATACAATATCACATGTTTTGTTACCTCTTCTTTCATTCCTCTTAATAGATGTGTGAGCCACACAATGTTTGTGCAATTGACTACAACTGCTACATATTCTGATTCTGCAATGGACTGGGATGTGCATGTTTGTTTCTTGCTAGTCCAAATAACTAGCCTTTTACCTAAAAATAATGCACCTCCACTTGTGCTTTTTATGTCATCAATGTCGCCTCCCTAATCTGAATCTATATATGCATTGAGTTCAAACTTTCCATTCTTTTTGTAGTATAGACCAAAGTTATCAGTTCCTTTAAGATATCTCATTATTGTTTTTACTACTATGAGATGATTTTCTTTGGGATCAGTAGAGAATCTAGCCACTATTCCAACTACTAATGCTATGTCTGGTCTGCTATGTACAACATATTGTAGTTTTCCAATCATGGATCTATACATTGTTTGATTGACTTCAACTGATTCATCATTTTTGGATAGCTTATTTCTTGTCGCCATTGGTGTGCTAACTGGTTTGGACTCCTCCAATCCAAACATTTTGAGTATTTCTTTGATATAGTTTGATTGTGTCACAAATATACCATGTTTTAGTTGATGTACTTGCAATCCAACAAAAAATTTGATCTCTCCAAACATAGATATTTCAAACTCATGTTTCATTTTGTCAGCAAAGCCTTTGAAAAGCACTTCCTTTCCTCCAAACACTATGTCATCCACAAAGATTTTAGATACAATAATATCCTTACCTTCTTCTACTTTGATGTACATGTTGTTGTTATCATCTATTATTTCAAATCCTATTTGCACTAGATACTTGTGAAGTCTTTCATACCATGCTCTAGGTGCTTGTTTCAAACCATAGAGTGCTTTATGTAATTTACAATCCATATCCCTATTGTTCTCATCAAAAAATCTTTCTGGTTGTTGAATGTCAACTTCTTCTTCTAGTATACCATTTAGAAAAGCAGACTTTACATCAATCTGATAAACTTTGGCATCTTTCTATCTAGCATATGCAAGTAAAGTTTTTACTCCTTCCATTCTAGCAATGGGGGAAAATGTTTCCCCATAGTCTAGTCCTTCTTCTTGAGCATAACCTTGCATACTAGTCTAGCTTTGTTTCTAGTAATCTCACCATTCAAATCTAGCTTGTTCCGGAATACCCACTTGGTGCCAATCACATTTTTGTCAACTGGTCTAGGAACTAAACTCCAGGTTTTTTTATTCTTTATTTGATCAATCTCTTCTTCCATAGCTTTATACCAGTCATCATCTTGTAATGCACCATATACTATTTTAGGTTCAAATTGTCTAATTAGACATGATTCATGTCTTACTCTATTCCTTGTCATTGGTCTTGCATCTTTGTCACCAATTATCTATTCAGTAGGGTGATGTCTTTTTACATATTTGGATAATCTTGGTTTTGTCCTTGTTTCCATGTTTGATCTTTCTGATTCAGGGTCACTATGTGCTGAGTTGTTAGGCTTTTCTTCATCTATTTCATGTGTACTAACTTCTAAATCAGATTGTGCATTTCCTTCATTTTGCAACTCGGCTTCTGAATGCAGCTCGAAATTCACGGGTTGTGACTCGGCTGAAACTAAAATTTGTTGTTGAGTTTCAATTTGATTGACAGGCATTCCTTCATAACAATACACAAAGGTTCTGTATTCATTCATTCTCTTTGGTTCTTCAACTTGGACTTCTGTATGCTCATCAAAGTTTACATTTGTACTTTCCACAATTTTGTTAGTGTTAGTATTCAAACACTTGTATGTCTTACTTCTAGTGGAGTAACCAAGAAATATGCCTTCATCACTTTTTACATCAAATTTTCCATTTCTAGCATCTTTAAGGATAAAGCACTTGCAACCAAACACTTTGAAATGTTTTACATTGGGTGAGTGACCATACCATAATTCAAAAGGTGTTGTATTTGTACCTTTCTTGACTTGTACTCAGTTCAGTGTATGAACAACTACACTTACAGCTTCTCTCCAGTATTTTAGAGCAATAGTCTTTTCCATCATTAATGTTCTACCATAGTCAATCATAGATCTATTTCTTCTTTCAAAAATTCCATTCTGTGAGGGAACTCTGGGAGTTGACGTTTGTCTTTTGATTCCTTTATCATTACAAAATATCTCAAATTCTTTTGATGTGAATTCACCACCTCTGTCTGATCTTAGGCATTTCAAGCTCTTTCTTGTTTCCTTTTCAACTCTAGCCACATACCACTTAAACATTTGAAAGGCATCATATTTTTGTCTTAAGAACATAACAGTCATCATCCTAGAATAGTCATCAACAAACAACATTATGTATTTATCTCCTCTATAGCTTTGTACTTCCATTGGACCACATAAGTCAGTCTGAACTAACTCAAGTACTTCTTTAGATGTATAGTTTTTTCTTTTGAAATTTGACTTTGTCATCTTTTCTAGCTAACATTGTTTGCACATGGTATTATCAGGCTTCTTCAATTTTGGTAAACCTCTGACTTTCTTCATTTTACTAATATTGACCAGATTGTCAAAGTTGACATGATATAGCCTTTTGTGCCATAACCATTCATCATCAAATTTTGTAACAAAACAAGAGACATCATCCATATCAAGGTAAAACATATTACTCCTTGTTTGATCTCCTTTTCCTATTAGTTTACCATCAGTATCATAGATTTTTGCAGTTTTGTTTCCAAACTCTACTTTGCATCCTATATTGCCTAACTGTGAGACACTCAGAAAATTGTAGTTTAATCCTTCAACATAGTATGCATTATCACATGAAATTTTTTCTGTAAGCTTAATGGAACCTTTTCCTTTTATTTGACATGGAGCATCATTACCAAATCTAACACTATTTCCATCATACTGAGTAAAGTTGACAAACTTACTTTTGTCTCCTGTCATGTGATGTGTGCATCCACTGTCTATGATCCATCTAGCATTCTTGTTCATACATGTTACCAGTGCTATAGTCTCTTCTTCATCAGATTGGTCTTTCATGGCTACATAAACAACTTCATCATCATTATCATCAAAATTTTCTTCAACAATATAACACTTCTTGCCTTTGTCTTTGTAATCTCTCTTATTGTCTTCTCTTCCATATTTGTATTTGTTTCCTTCCTTGTAATCCTTTTTCTATGTACATCTAGCAAAAATATGACCTACTTCATTGCAATTAAAACAAATGATAGGCATCTTACCTTTGAATTTTCCTTTACCTCTGTGAAATCTTCTAGCAAGTAGTGCTTCCAATTGTTCCACATCTTCCTCATCAGTGCTACTGTCACTAGATACATATTTCATCTTTCTTCCCTTTTTTGATTTTACCTATTCACCATCTTTTAGTGATAGCTTGGCCTTAAAAGCAAATTCAACATTCTTAGGTTTGTAGTTGTCAAAGTTAGATAACTCAAATGCAATGAGTCTACCCACTATACCTTCAAAACTTAGATTGTTTCTTGGTACACATCTTAGTTCTTGTATTGCAAATACTCTAATAGTATAGATAGGGAGAAAGGTTCTTAAGAACATACTATTAACAATATCTTTATCCAATTGACCATTCAAACATCTTATTTCACTTACCACTTCTTTTATTCTTGCACCATACTGAGCAGCATTCTCATTTTCCTCCATTTTCATATCATCAAACTTTCCTCTGAGACTTTTTCTTTTTTCTCTTTGGAAATTATGATCTCCTCCATAGATGTCTGATAGGGCTTTCCACATTTTGAATGTAGTGTCACATCCTTTGATATCATCAAATTCAGCATAGTTGAGTGCAGAGGCAATTTCCAACATTGTCTGATTGTGTTCCTGTTTGTTTTTCATATCTTCTGCAGTAAGAGTACCAGTTGGATCAACATGTTCAGTAATAACTAAATTTTGGGCATAATCTCCTATGGATCCAAGATGTAGCTTCATCAAACTTTTCCATGCAATAAAGTTGTCTTTGTTGAGCTTGGGAACTACTCTCTTAGACATTTTGATTGTTCTTGCTTATAGTCCCTTTAAACTGAAACAATAGTTTGGCTCTGATACCAATTGTTAGAATTCTTTAGAATAATTGAGAGGGGAGGGTGAATCATTTATCCAAGGTCCAAATGTCCTAATAATACTTTTTCACTACTTTTAATGAATCCATACACTTTTCATCCATCCAAACTTAGATGAACCATATTGGCAAGTTACAGTAAATCAACATGCAGCAATAAAACATGCAAGATTAACACATGACACAATGATTTACATGGAAACCCAATTTGAGAAAAATCACCAGTAACATGCTACTTGATTCTCACTCTTCTAAAGTGATGCCCTGTTAAAGGCTTACAACACATTGTTGAATGTGACCTTGTTAGAGGATTTTACCAAACTATTAGGAATGAGCCTGATCAAATGACTTTAGAACATTCACTTGGAATGTCACCCTGTTAAAGGATTTACCTCATGCCTATTAAACCAACCTAAGTCCATAGGATTTAAACTAACTATTACAATTGCTAAAGAGTAACAATAATGGAATGTTGATATGATACGACTTACAACATACTTTGCAGATTTTAGATCACTCTTCAGTTCTATCCTTTTTTTTGGCTTTAATCACTTTAGCTCTGACAGCTTGTCTTCCTTTCAAGCTTCGTCTCCTTGAGTCTTCTTACTCATCATGCCAATGCAATCATATATAGGGTCTTCTTATCAAAACAAAGCAACTGTGCTCTCTTTCTCCTTAGCACCTCCTTCAGCACTTCATGCTTTTATGCTCGACCACCTTCTCCTCTCTTTTTCCTCTCTTTGCTTCATGACCTTATGACTTTTAAATAGAAATCTGGTTTGCCTTTCCCACTCAATTCTCCCTTTCCAACTTTAGGGTTTCAAAATGGATTAGGTAGGATACAATGTATCTACCCTATATCTTGCTCTTATCTAGAAACTTCATCTAGACTCAAGTTGTAATCTCCAAAAATGTTCTACATGGTCTTCTGTGCCACCAGCTCATCATTCTTATCATCCATTTAATTCACAGATTTCTAGATAACAACCTTGTCGGCTTGGATCTGGTGAATCTTTGATTTTCAAAATAATGTAGCAACTCGACATTATTGATTTACTAATGCTCGACATATCTGTGTTACTCAGCACTATTAGTTTTCTGATGCTTGACATCTATTTCTGCTTGGCACTTGTATCTACTTGACACTAGATTTTACTCGGCACCTGAAGTTCACTCAGCATTTGAAGTTTGCTCGGCACTTGAAGTTCACTCGGCATCTAAAGTTTTCTCAGCACTTGAAGTTCACTCAGCACTTGAATTTTACTTGGCATCTAAAGTTTACTCAACATCTAAAGTTTACTCGACATCTGAAGTTTACTCGGCACCTGAAGTTTACTCAACACTTGAAGTTTACTCGACACTTGAAGTTTACTTAGCATCTGAAGTTTACTCGGCACTTGAAGTTCACTTGCTCGACTTTAACTAAGAATCTATTTGGCACCTACTAACTTGCTCGGCTCCCTCTCTCTAATGAACTTTAGTTAGACTTTACAGACCTCTTAGCTAAAAATTTACATCTTTGATATGTTTCAATGTGCCTATTCTCTGTGTCTGTCATTAATACACTTTTTCATCAGTGGCTTAGCTGATCCTTCTACTTCATTTCAACATTATAACTTCAACCTTTCTCTAGGTGTTCTAGTTATAGCTTATTGATTGTCTCCTCCTTGTCAATCAACCACTTGATAGTATTTGGATCATTAAAGCAATTGTCATTCCTGCAAGTAGCAAGTTTGACATCAATGACAAAACAATGATTGAGAACATTCTTTACCAATTCCTTATGATCATTTCAACAATTTTCCTCATGATATTTTCAATCATTTCCAACAGGATGATTGTGTATTCTGTTTATTGTCAAGTGTCATCCTATAATTATCTATTATTTAAATGGAATTATACTTATACATTATTCTTGATGTAGATTTATTCTATATTGGATTTAGTGCTACTTAAAATTAAATGTGATTCATCATCATGGGACCCTTAAGTGTTGTAACTTGTTTATGTTTTGTTGATGTATGAGTGTATGTTAATTGCTTCTGCTATATTATAAATTTTGTTGTTAAGTTATTATCTTTAAAATAAAAAAAAAATGTTTGGCAAACTTAGTAAAACTTTAGATTAACTTCTTTTGGGTCATATGTCAAGGCGTTACATACTTTCTTGAGTTTCACTTGATCAATACGACTACAAATCTTAAACTTGGCCTATGTTCTATCTTGGTTACTATAGAATCTTGGTCCTTACTAGAATTTTATGACTCCAAGACTAGCACTTGGTCATCACAAGTTATTCAACTTGACTCCAAAATACATTGCTTGGTTAAAACTTCATATAGGTTCTCATGCATCTAATATCATGTTGATTTTGACTTTTATGCAAACAATCTTGAACTAATGTATGATGTAGAAATTTGAAATACAATTCCATACATACCTGTTTATTTAGTTTTAGGAAGGGAAATCACCTAATCCATTGGATTGGATGATCATAATTTTACCATTTACATTGTTGCTTCCAACATATTTCTTCTTCCAAGTTTAATGCATTTGAGTTCTTACTTCTTATGCATTCATATTCACTTTTCCATTATTCTCTTCAACATTAGGCACTAGTGACTAGTTCATATAGTTTCTTCTTAGGTGGTCAACCTTCTAAAAATGAAAACATAGTAGTCAAAAATTACTCTAGTTTCTTGATCTTCCTCTAAGATGCATCCTTGTAAAATTTTTTGCAATGTGTCCATGCTTTTCACATAATTGATAATTGACCCAAGTATTGTAATCCCAATTTATGGTATTACCTTTCCTAGGTGTTTTTCCTTGACCTTTATGTGTCCAATTAAGTCTACATTATATTTTTAGTACTTTGTTATGTGACCATACTTCTAATAGGTATAACAAATTCCTTTAAATATATATGTGCCCGATGTCTTACTAGTCTTTGATCTACATTAATGTGTGTGGTGTCCATACTTATTATAATTGAGAAAATTTCCATTGAATTTGGGTTTAGGATTTGACTTACCAACTTTCTCTTGCAAATATTTTTTTTATTGTTTGGTTTTCCATAGTGATAACATGTAGGCTTCTTATTCTTTGGTTTTGCAATCACAGTCCTCTATTCTCCTTGTTTTGATGACTATCCTTTCTTGACACTTGATAGGAACTTGACACATCGTAATCTAGAAGTTTCATGATGTGTCCTTGATGCATTCATCTATTCATTAAGAAATCTCATTTCCTCTTTAGTTTTGTTCATCCTTTACATGATCTCTTTCTCAACTCTCAATTCAATTTTTAGTTAACTATTCTTAGATCTTATATTTTCAATCTCTTCTACCTTTCTAGCAATCTCATGGCTAGCACATAGTAACTAATTGACCATGTCAAAATTATTGTAAGTCAATCTTTTTACCTCATTGATCCTTTCATCAAGACTTGTAGTTGTCTGCCTTTTGTCTTTCTCATCCATTTCCTTGTCTTCTTGAACCTTTTTCTTTTGTTCAGTCACTTCACATAGCCTTACTAATTGTATGTCATGTTCTCTTTTCAATTCCCATACTTCTTCATTTAGGATATTTTTCTTCTCTAATAGATCTTCTATGGTTGCTTTAGATTCACTATATCTATGACCTATATAGTGGCTCGATCACAGTATTGATTGACCAAGATTGCCTAAATAATGATTAAGTATTTTGTACTAATAGACAATGCTAAGATTGTCTTTAAGGTTAATAATATCATTTATTATATAATTACATTGATGATTGAGAAGGAGATCTCACAGATAATCTTGAGAGAAGAAATTAGTGTTGTTGTTCACACACTCAATCAAGTACAATTGAAGAAATGAACAAAAAAGACACCTTATGAGCTATGATATGGTCATACACCAAATACAAGCTATTTCAAAATATTTAGAAGTAGATCTTATATTCAAAATGATGCTTTGAATGAAAAACTTAATGTTAAATGAGATGAAGGTATATTCCTTAGATATTCATCTAAGAGCAAGGCTTACAAATGCTTGAACAAGGCTACTAACAAGATGATTGAAAGCAAAAATGTGAGATTTGATGAGTTAATGGAGAAGAATGATCTAGAAAGAAAGAAGGAACTTGAAGATTACTACAAGCTTGTTTATGTGTATGATGTTGTACCAGATACTCTACCTGAGTTATAACACAAACCTATCAAGCATCAAATAGTAGCGCCTGAGTCATAGATAGTTGTTGCATCAAATGAGTACTAAATTTTAAATGTCAATGGTTGGAGAGATTAAAAAAAGTATTTTCTTACAAGTCTGTTAAACACCAAAATGTGTCTATATTACTCAATCAAGGTACGTAAAAAAAATATTGAAAGAATTTTGGATGGATGAGTCGAAACTATTTGATACACTCATGGTGACAGAAGTGAAATTGTCAAAGGAAGACACTACTAGTGAGGTTGATCAAACACAATAAAAATCTATGATTGAAAAGCTATATTATGTTGTACATAGTAGACTAGATATTGCCCTAGCTATTGGAATAGTTGCAAGGTTTTCATCTAATTCAAGGGAACCACATTTGGTTGTTGTGAAAAGGATATTTAGATATATCAAAGGAACTAAAGATTATGGCCAATGGTATAAACAAGAAGATGAGTTTAACCTTAAAGACTACACAAATGTTGATTGGACTAGAAATGTTGAGAACATAAAAAAGAACAAGTGGAGGAGCATTTTTTTTAGGACAAAAGTTGATCGCATGGTTAATAAAGAAACAAAGTTATATTTCACAATCTACTGCTGAAGCTAAATATGTTGAACTTGCAATCAATTGTTCAAATATTGTATGGATTAGACAATTTTTGGAAGGAATGCAAGAGGAAGTAACTGAGCTTATCACTATTTATTTTGATAACACAAGTACTATAAATATATATAAAAAATCGATGGTCCATGCAAAGAAAAAACACATATCTATCAAATATAATTACTTGAGGGAGAAAGTTCAAGAAAAGAAAGTGAGGCTTGAGTATGTGAATTCTAAGGAGAAGATTGCTGATATATTTACCAATCCATTTCCTTAGGATGATTTTGAGTATCTAAGAGGTAAAATAGGGGCCTACCCTTATCCAAAATTTACTAAGTAAAGATGCATGTTGCATACATTCATGAATGAATTGAAATATCTTATGGAGTTGATGCATAATATTTCACACTTTAGAAATATTTATGAAATTGTGAAAGATAACTATGATGAATATGATATAATCTATATGTGCAAGATATAAAGGTAATTAAAAGTTTCTATAAGTTTCACATTGAAATTCATAACAACCTTTGGCATTGTTTTCAAAGGGGGAGAACATACCCAAAGAGGAGAGTATACTAAATGTTGAATAAACCCAAAATAGGGAGAAGAGTAACAAAGAGAAAAATAGTCTAGAAAGAGGAGAAAATATATTGAAATAGGGAGAATAGACTAAACTTAAACAAGAGATCATGATCAAAGGGGGAACAATATTGAAGACATTTAAGTTTTGTTTTTGTTTAAGATACATACAACATATTAGTTTGAAGAACTAAAATTGCAAAATTGTGTTGTTGAGAATGCATACATTTGATTATCTTATGTAATGTGTTCCCATAAATGCCAAAGTGGTTGGGGGGGTGGGTTGATTATTACCCTTAACTGATATCATAATTGATGATGATATGAATGTATGTAAAAGAGTCATACCAACTATTATATTGTCATTGATGTCAAAGTCTTAATTGGCTAGACATTATACTAACTGAGGAAATTACAATATTATTTGATTAGAGAAGAGGATTTGAAGAAAGTTTGGTGAAGATTAAGTTGATATCTAAGGTATTCAATGGATACTTCAATGATCTGGACAATGATCATGTAATATTGGTTCTATTTTTTTAAAATCATGTATTGTTGTAATGTAGATAACAAGATTAACTAAGTCACAAATTTAATAAATGGTGCAGGGGAACCCAAGGATTTTTTTTTTTTGGCTTTTATTGGTGCTATCCACACCACTAGGATAATAATGGGACTAGTCTAGTCCTAATTTAAGGTATGTTAAGTATGGGAAGCCTTTGTAGGCCTTAGTTGATCCTAGTTGCATAATTAGATCAATTAGGTCACTTTTGTGATTTGGAGAGTAGAATGGAAAAATAAGTGATTTAAGGTCATTCTTACATGTTTTAAGTCCTTTTAGAGATTTTTTTAAAGTTTGGTAACCTTTGGAACAAGTTTGAGGACCAAACTGAAAAGGTTGCTCAAAAATTGTCAATGGTGTCATTGACAACTTTTTGTTGCAATGGAGAAAATTTGTGGATGGGGATTGGTAACTATCTGAAACATTTAGTGATATACTTGGAAAGACTATTTAATGCATTCCTTGACCTATTAAAAGGGTTGGAATTTTTAATTTATTTGTCTGTATAGACTAGACGACAAGAATACAATTACAGTTTATGCTTTCTGAGTATTTTGGCATTTCTATGGATTGAAATTGGGTTTTGAGTTTTTGGAAGTTTTAGAGGAATTTATTTTCAGGAAATGTATAGCATTAGTTTGTGACTTTTTAGGTTTCTAGTTGGTTAATAAAATTTTTTAGTTTTTTGCCTGTTTATTGTCTTAAACCAGACAACTATTAAAGATGGACTCCTAGAGCCTCTTCCCACTATAGGATTTGTATGAAATTTTGGGATTAGGAAACTAACTCCATGTGAAAATTTTAACATGAAGGAAGAGTCCTTGAAAGAAAGGATTGATTTTTTATGGTGATGCCCTAAGCGAGCCACAGTTTCATGGCTAGGGATCACAGTAAACTGTAGAGGTGTTAGGAGGGGTTGAATGCATAGATAGCTTCAATCAAGCTTGGAGGAAGTTAGTAGTATGAGAGTAGAAGACCAAAATTCCTTGGGAGGTATTGGTGAAATATTTGAGGAGGTGAAAGTCAAGTTATTTCTAGACAAGCTTTAAAAGCTTTAAAACCTTATTTTTAGGCATATTTCTCGGCCATACTATACAAACTATTTGGGAACCCAAGGCCACAAAAACCCTTCAGTTCTCTGAAGAGGAAGTATAGATAAAGGATTATTTCACCCCTTGTTAAGGAATTTTTCAAGTTATTTAGTCTTTTCTTCAATAGAAGGGCTAATGGCTTGTAGCCTTGTTGCAAGCATTTTTGTGCAAATTTGTATGATTCTTGGAACTTTATTAGGGTCTTAATACCAATTGTGATTATAGGTATTCAATGGGATCCTAATGCCTTTCTAGATTACCATTCCTTAATTTGGAGTGTTATTTTAGATGTTGGTGTTGATAGTGGAATTGGTGTCAAGAAAGCAAGAAGGGGCTAAACAAGCCTAGGAAGTAGTGAAAGAGTTGTTCTGCCAAATTGGTGTTCACTAGTTGAATGGAATAGGACATCATAGATAGGATCCCAAGAAGAGTAGGGTAACTAGACAACCTATTATGTCAAGAGAAGGACCAAAGGAGACCCTAGAAGAAACTAGGGTAGGAGCAAGATTAGTTGTTATACCAGAGTGGTATCAAAGAAAGTTAAGGACTTGACAATCTAGTGTATGTATGTATCTACTAGAGAGTTAGTGGGTGAGTCAAGGAGAGTAGGGTAACTAGAAACCCTATTATGTCAAGAGAAAGACCAAAGGATACCCTAGAAGAAACTAAGGTAGGAGCAATATTATTTGTTATACCAGAGTGGTATCAAAGCAAGTTAATGACTTGGCAATCTAGTGTATGTCTCAAGCTACTTGAGAGTTAGTGGGTGAGTCAAGCATGGTGATAAATGAAGAGATATCCAAAGAGGTTGATGAGAAAAAGGAGAAAAATAGACTCCTTGAATAATCATTAGAAGATGTGAAGTTAAAGTTGGATGAAGTTGTTGATGTAGCCAAGAAAAATGAAGAAGAAAGCAATGACAAGGGTAATGAGGTAGCAAAGGAAGATGTTGTCCCTAAACAAGACATTTTCTTGAATGAAGATCCTTTCTTGAAAGCCATAAAATCCCTAGGAGGGAAGGCTTTGGAAGGTGTACCACTATTTAGTGGGAAACCAAGAATTCATCTAATGATGGATTGGATAGACAGAATGGAGAATCAATTTGAATGTGAAGGAGTGACAAAGGCACAAAAGGTCAAAGTGGCTAAGTCTAAAGTCAAAGGCTCAGCATTAACATGGTGAAAATATGTCCAAGATGCAATTATTAGTATGGGGAAGAAGCCCATAGCCAATTGAAAATAAATGGTAACCAAACTTGGGGAGAATTTCCTACCAGAGGACTATGAGATTCATGTTCACAAAAGGAGACAAGGACTGAAACAAAAAGACATGGATGTGACCTCTTATATAGAGGATTTTCAAAGGTTATGTCTTAGTTCCAAGAATAAAGAGGAGGAGCTAATAAAAGTGGCTAGGTACTTGGGTGGTTTAAAGTGGAATATCTAAGAGGAACTAAGTTTGTGAAAACCTACTACTGTTTAGAAGTGACATCAACTATCCCTAAAGGTGGATGAAAAGAATATGAAGGGAGACTCCAACTTCAAAGACAGAGGCAAGGTAAGAAATTAGAGGGGACAAAGAGGAGGATATCAAGGCAGAGGTAATGAGTAGAGGAACTAAGATGAGACCAAACTCACTGAGAAAATCATTGAAACTAGTCCTAGAGGAAGTTATAGAAGAGGATGATGTAACCAAGGAATTTATAATAGAGGCAAGAGGATCAGGTAGAAGTAACTTTCAATTTTCTAACATGAAGTGTTATAACTATGGTCAACTAGGCCATCCAACATATAGGTGCTCTGATAAACCATATTATTCTAACCATGATAAAAGAGTGGCATATGCTCAAGAGGATAAATCCAATGGTAAGGAACCTAAAGTGGATCACATAGAATTAGAAAAGGGTGAGAACTTCATGTTTAGAAGAGTATTGATAAATAAAAAACTCCTAATGAACCTAAGCATAGGAGGGAATATTTTAGGATCAAATGCAAGATTCTTGGGAAGGTTCGCAAGTTAGTAGTGGACTCTAGCTCTACTGACAACATCATATCAAAAGAGGCAATCAACAAGCTTAAACTAACCAAGATACCCCATCTGAATCCATATAAGGTGACTTGGCTCAAAAAGGGTCAAATTATAATGGTGAATGAATAGACTTGGGTTGATTTCTCCATAGAAGTGTACAAGTATAGGTTTTTGTGTGATATCTTACCCATGGATGCTTACCATCTACTATTAGGTAAACCTTGGTAGTTTGATAGAGAAGCAGTGAATGATGGAAAGGCCAATTCCATATCCTTTAAGAAGGGAGGAAAAACTTTTAAAATCCAATCTCTATTCAAAGGAGATGAGCCACAATCTAAGGTGCCTAGTGTTTTTCTATGTAGTGGAAAAGAGTTTGTCAAGGATCTCAAGGATGATGAGATCCAAAGTTATGTAGTTGTATTGAAGTCCAAGGGAGAAGAAAGGAAAATCAAAGAGCCAATTCCAATAGAGATATAAGCATAACTTGAGAAATATAAACACATTGTAAGTGATGGAATTCCTACACTTTACCTCCTAGAAGGGTGATAAGCCATCAAATAGACTTTTTCCTTGGTGCATATTTTCCAAACAAGGAAGCATATAAGCTTACTCCTAACCAAAATTTGGAAGTAGCAAGACCAGTACAAGAATTTTTGGATCAAGGTCTAATCAAGAAAAGATAAGCCCACTATTGTACTAGCAGCCAACAAGGTAGCAAAGTGAATATTATGCATAGACTCAAGGGCTATAAATAGGATCACAATCATGTATAGTTTCCCCATACCTAGGTTTGAGGATCTCATGGATTGTCTTGGAGGGGAATTGTACTTCACAAAGTTGGACTTGAAGAGTGGATATCACCATATCAAGATTAAGGAGGGAGATAAATAGAAAATAACATTCAAGATAATAGATGGATTGGATGAGTGACTTGTGATGCTAGTTGGCCTCTCATATGCTCCTAACACATTCATGAGGCCCACAAATGAAGTGCTTAAGGATTTCACTGGAAGGTTTGTGGTAGTATATCTAGATGATATACTAATCTTTAGTAAGAAAAAGGAGGAGCACATCAAACATGTGGAATCTCTACTATAGAGGTTGCATGAGGAGAAGCTTACCATCAATCTTCAGAAGTGTGACTTTTTCAAATAAGAGCTCGTGTATTTGGGATTTTTGGTATCAAAGGGGTCCTTGAAGATGGATAAAGAGAAGGTTGCAGCTATTCTCAACTAGCCACCACCTACTACATCTACTAAGCTAAGAATTTTTCATGGTCTAACTCATTTTTATAGAAAATTCATTAGGAATTTTAGTGGCATATGTGCACCTTTTCTAGATAGCATCAAAGGTGGAGTCAAATCTAAGTTCAAATGGAATTTAGAAGCAGTGAAATCCTTTGAGATGCTTAAGAAAAAGTGGCTACCCAACCTGTTTTTCAATTACCTAGTTTTGAGAATCTCTTCACCATAGAATGTAATGCAAGTAGCTTAAAAGTAGGAGTGTTAAGTCAAGAAGGTAGGCCAATAGCCTTCTTTAGTGAAAATTTAAATGAAGTAAAAAAGAAGTATTCCTCTTATTACATTGAGCTCTATGCCTTAGGTTAGTCTCTTAGGAAGTGGAGACATTACATATTACCCAAGGATTTTTTTGTATTTACTAATAATCAAGACCTAATCTATATCAACACTTAAGAAATTTTGAGTAAAAAAAATTTGAAATGGATGGAGTACTTGCAAGCATTTGCTTTCACAATCAATCATAAGAAAAGGAAGATGAACAAGGTAGTAGATGCATAGAGTAGAAGATTGTTAACTGTCCAATAAGTTCAATTACGTATCATTGGGATAGATACTTTCAAGGGTCTCTATAAGGAAGATGAAGACTTTGCAAATGCTTACAACATACATTTTGACTTTGAGAACCATTTCCATAGAAAGTTCTCTGAATTTATCTTGCAAAATGGGTTGTTATTTAAGGGAAATTAGTTATGTGTACCAAGGGGGTTAATAAGGGAGAACATAATTAAAGAAAATCACAATGGGAGCCTAAATGGTCACTTTTGTGTGAGAAAAACAATAGAATTAGTCCAAAGATTCTACTATTGGCCAAAACTAGTCAGGGATGTGAATAAGTATATTGAGCAATACATGGTGTGTATGAAAGCCAAGGGTGGAATGAGTAATGTAAGTCTATATCAGCCCTTTCTAGTTCTGAATAGGCCATGGGAGTGTGTGAGCATGGACTTCATAGTAGGTCTACCCAAGACAAAATAGGGATATGATAATATTTATGTAGTAGTTGATAGATTTAGTAAGATGGGGCACTTCATTCCATGCATGACTACCAATGATGCTAGCCACATTGTGCACATGTTCTTCAAGGACTTCATAAGGATTCATGGAATTCTATTGAGCATTGTTTTAGATATAGATGTGAAGTTCATGAGCCATTTTTGGAAGACCTTGTGGAGAAAACTTTGTACAAAGGTTTCTTTTGGATCAGCCTACCATCCTCAAATAGACGGCCAAACTAAGGTGGTTAATAGGGAGCTAGGTAACCTCTTGAGGTGCCTAAGGAGTATGGGAAAACATGGGATGTCATCATTCCCAATGTAGAGAATGCTTATAATGATAGTAATAATAGAGCCACAAGTAGAATCCCATTTGAAATTGTGTATGCGATGAATCCAAGGGGTTTATGTGAGTTGAGAGATCTTGGAGGCATGAAATATAGGAGTGGACATGCTGAGGATTTCACCCAAACTATGAAGAAAATCTATGCATAGATGAAGAAGACAATTCAAGATAGTATGCAAAAGTTTAAAGCCAAGGTGGATGAAAGGAGAAGAAACATTCAATTCTCTATTGGAGATTTTTTCATGGTGCACTTGAACAAATCAAAATTATAGAAGGGTGTCCTAACTAAATTATAGATCAAAAATAGTGGGACCTTGTAAAATCATAGCAGAATATGGAGCCAATGCATATAAGGTAGATTTGCTATCAGATTTGGGAATCTCTCCTATTTTCAATGTGCAAGACATGATTTAGTTTAAATGTCCATTTTTTGAGGTTTCTCACAATAGTCAAGGGGTCAGTGTTGATCTAGAACCTATAGTAGTGCCTTCACCAAGCAAGTTGGAAGCCAAAAAAGTATTGGACTCAAGATTAAAGAAGGCCATTAGACATAAGGTGTACATGGAACACCTCATAAAGTGGATACATAAGCTAGATTCAAAGGAAACTTGGGTTTTTGAGGTAGACTCCAACAAGGTGGACATGTCCAAAGTTCTATTATCTATAGGAATAACATAGTTTTTCTCTATGGGGGAGTACGGTGTAGGAGCACCTAGGTGGGCTCACAAAGATCTAGGGCTCCTATGTTTGTTTCTTTGTTTAATGGTGCTAACCACACCAATAGGATAATAAAGGGACTAGTCCATTCCCAAGTTAAGGTATGTTAAGTGTGGGAAGCCTTCGTAGGCCTTAGTTGCTCCTAGTTGCATGATTAGGTCAATTAGGAATTTTTTTGTTATTTGGAGAGTAGAATGGACAAATAAGTGATTTAAGGTCCTTCTTACATGTTTTAATTCTTTTTGAGCTTTAAGTGAATTTTGGTAGCCTTTTGAACAATTTTGAGGGCCAAACTCAAAAAGATGTAAAAGTTGCTCAAAAATTGTTAATGTTGGCATTGGCAACATTGACAACTTTTTGTTGTAATCGAGAAATTTTGTGGATGGGACTTGTTAACTTTATGAAAAATTTACTGATGAACTGGGGATTATTTTTTAAGTCCATACTTGACCTGTTGAAAGGGTTGGAAGTTTTAGTTGATTTGTGTGTATGGACTTGATAGCAAGAATACAGTTACAATTTATGCTTTCTAAGTATTTTATCATTTCTATAGATTGAAATTGGGTTTTGAGTTCTTGGAGGTGTTATATTAATTCATTTTGAGGTTCTTTAAAGAATTAGTTTGTGATTTTTTAGGTACCTTGTTGGTTAAAAAAATTGTTTGGTTTCTTGCATGTTTGTTGTCCTAGACTAGGCAACTAGTAAAGAAGGACTCATAGAGTCTCTTCCCACTATAGGATCTATATAAGATTTTTGGATTAGTAAAATGACTCCATTTACATGTTCTAAAGAGAATGAGGTTCCCTAGAAAGAAAGGATGTGTTTTTTAAGGTGATGCACTGGGCGAGTCACAGTTCTATGTCTAGGGATCACAGTGGATTACAGAGGTGTTAGGAGGGATTGAATGCATAGATAGCTTCAATCAATATTTGAGGAAGTTATTAACATGAGAGTAGAATCCCAAAATTCTATTGTAGGTATTGGTGAAATATTTGAGGAGGTGAAAGTCAATTTCTTTCTAGACAAGCTTTAAAAGCCTTAAAACCTTGTTTTTAGGCATATTTCTAGGTTGTATTATACAAACTATTTGGGAAGCCATGGCCACCAAAATCATTGAGTTATTTGAAAAGGGTTTTTGGATCATAGATTAGTTTACCCCCTGGTTAAGGAAATTTTCAAGTTATTTAGGATTTTCTTCAATAGGAGGGCTAATTGCTTGTAGCCCCGTTGCAAGCATTTTTGTACAAATTTGTATGATTCTTAGAACTTGATTAGGGTTTCAATACCAATTGTGGTTATAGGTCTTGAAGGGGATCCTAATTCCTTCCTATATGACCATTTCTTTATTTGGAGTGTTAGTTGAGATGTTGTGGTTAATTTTGGAGTTGGTGTCAAGAAAGCAAGTAGGGGCCAAAAAAGCCTAGGAAGTAATGAAAGAGGTTTTGTTCTACCTAATTTGTTTTCACTAGTTAAATGGTTTAGGACCTCATAGATAGGATCCTAAGGAGAGTAGAATAACTAGAAACCCTATTAGGTCAAGAGAAAGAGCTAAGGAGACCCTAGAAGAAATTAGAGTAGGAGAAAAATTACTTGTTACACTAATGAAGGGAGACTGTATTCACCGAGTGACTATAATATTACCTAAGTGATTGCAAAGAGGGATGAAGAACACATTATTTCTTGAGAAATATAGTATTAGCCAAGTCTTATGTTTCCAAAATAAATGTAATTTTTATAAAGTTACAACCAAATGAACAAGATTGACAAATTGGAAGCTAAGGTTGACTTTTGATGGAAATTTGGAAAGTTTAAGAAGGTATATTTTGAGAGTCAAAGTTTTTTACAATATCAATGATGGAAAAATCAAGATAGATCTACTGAAGGAAATTGAAGAAGGATAAGGATGGACATAAATTTATATGAAAAGTTATATTTTCTATGTGTCTAAATTCATTGTATGGAGGAATTCAGTTGTAAACCTAAGATCAAAATTTTTGATGAAGTAAAAAAAGATGGAAGGATCTAGAAGCATTGAGGAATCTATTTGAGGAGAAAATGGAAGTTTTAGGTTGTTGGTTTGAAGTGGATGATGATTTCATTGTGATGTTATTCAAAATATTGATGAAGATAAAAGAGATATGATTGTGTTTTATTATGGAGAGCATAGTTATTGAAGGAGAAAAGAGCCAAGTGAGTCAAGCCAATAAGAGAGAAGAGAAAGGAATTAGTCAAGTGAGTAGAAGATAGAGATAGAGAAATAACTAAGATCTAATCAAGAAAATGTAGTTTCTATTCTTTACAAATAACTTTACACTATTTATAGTTTAACCATTATAGCATAAAATCATAGAAGAATCGAGTGGACCTAACAAGTCTATGAAATCCTATATCGTAAAATTGATTAGTGGTGTTTGTAAGTCCTCTAAATTAGGCCATTCTTCTTAGTCCTACATAGGGAGTGATAAGGTCTAGATGATCTTTTGGTGATATCCTCTAAGAAGGTCACTTTAAAAAAGTGTGTTTAACCTTTATCAAGGTTGTTTCCTAACAAAGATCACTTCAAAGGAGTGAAATTTTTGGGTTGCAACTCCTAGATGATTTTTCCCTTAACAAGGTTTCCACATTATATATCGATATCAAAATTATGTGAATGTTTTTTGTGTTTCAAGTTGATTTACATGTTTTTATATATTACTAAAACTCGATAATATCTAAGTTATCACTAGGCAATAACTAGAAATTTACTGACGGTTGGTGATGCAAGGAACAATTGATAACATTTTGAGAAATTGATGTCTGAGTTTAAACTTTATGTTGGATATCTCTACCAAGTGATTGGATGTATTGAAGTTATTGGTGTTAATATTTATATTTATTTGATGGTGATGAAATGTTGAAGGGATTCTGAAATAACTAGACATTACTGGTTCACCCCCCCAACCCCCCACTTGGTCGAGTTAGCTAATAGTTTCATCGACTGCATATAAAGTGAATGAATATAATAATCCTATAGAAAATCTATCAGATGTGAAGAAAAAATCTTATACGGGCCTTGTGTTTTTAAAATGATTCATGTAAGGATTCAAACAACTCAACCATATTATCACTACAACATTTGGGGTCAAATCACAATGACAATTTGCAACAACGATGTAACTTATGTTGATTTTCATTTTTATTTTTTCAATTGTCCTTAACATTGTTGCAATACCAATGTTTGCATTGTAATTGTGACATCTCGTGACTATAAACAAAAAAATGTAAAACGTGAAATAAATCATTCCCCATTTGTTTTGATTATGGAGAGTTGGGCGAGAAAGAGTGTTGAGAGCTTCAAACGAGGGTAGAGAGTTGTGAATGTTGTCATGCCCTTTGTTGCTACGATCTGTACATTTTTTTGCTCTAATCTCTACATTTCATTCTTGTGACCTTGGTCTACGATTTCATTATTGTGATCTCTGTAGTTTGTTGTTGTGCACTTCCTCTATGATTTGGCTGATGTGCCCTTGTGATCTATGCATTTCATTATCATTCCCTTGCTCTGCAATTTGTTTGTCATACCCTTGTGATCTCAGCATTTTTTTGTCATATCCTTTCTCTATGATTTTATTTCCATGCCCTTGCTCTCTGATTTTGTTTCCATGTCACACCCTTGTGATCTTTGTGCATTTTCTCTATAATTTTGTTGCTATGTTGTTCCCTTGCTCTATGATTTCATTTTCATTTCCTAGCTCTTCCATTTTCTTCAAGGACTGTGTAATTTTTTGTTTCTTTTCCTTCTAAATAGTTATCTCTTTGTATTTCCTTCTAAACATGTATATTTAGAGGTCTTTTTGAAGGTGGCTATTACATCTTAGCACAATAGAAAAATTGATCCAACTGCATACATATTCCAAAATCCAAATAATAAAACAATAAAATTCACTCAACCCATGCTAAGTGACTTACCTCAAGATCCTCCACAAAAATAATGTAGACTAGGAAAAAAGGGAAAAGTTCATAAGAAAATTTACAAAAACACATCATATCAGATATTTTTAGAAAGAAATTATCCATAACCCAATAAATTGGGTCTAGTTTCTGATTATCTAGGTTCATGACAAATTCTTTTAGAACTATCATCAAATTAGGTACAATAAAATGAACAATAAGTTGTTCCCATCTAACATGGTCAAATACAATTTTCTATGGTATTTGTGCAAGCCACATTTTGTATGAATATTACTCATAAAACCAATCAATTCCAAAATTTTCAATCTCTTGAGGCCTCTTGCCCAATTTTTCATGTTCTTGTCTATGCTTCCATATTGTGCATATTCTACGATCATTGTATTCTATGTAATTATCACTCCACTTTTTATCCATCTCATGGGATGATCTCTCTTTTGACACATTGCAATAAATGATTCATGCCTCCCTTCACTATGGTAGCTCTACAAGCTATGTCCATTCCATGTGGGCATGATGTCCTCTAGTTCAAACATGATGCTTGCTAATGGTTGACTTTTGAATGGAAGTTTAGACAATATTTTTAAGAAACATCATGGTATCATTCTATCAAATAGTTAATGCTTTCATTCTTTCATGCATGAAATTAGATTAGAATATTATATGAAGGATTAATTAGTGAAGTAAGATAAACATTTTATTGGTTTCTAGTTCACTCATCCCTTCTTAGTAACCTTGTATACCTTATATTTCTAACAATCAGTATCCTAGCTCTTTGGTTCTCACATCAGAAGTTTAATAGCTTGAGATAAAGATCAAAGGCAATGGAGGTATATAGACTAGATAAGGATATTGAGAGTGAAAATTTGGATCTAGAATTGGCCATTGGACAATTCAAGAAAGAAAAGGAACAACTCTCTCAATCATTGAAAAGAAGGAAGATCTTGCACTACAAATGAATGAAAATCTCTATACTAAAGAAAGAATTGAAGACACATATCTAGAAAGAAATTTACATGAAGCTAATCCAATAATCAAAGACCTATTAGAAAAGAATTCCAATCTTTAAGACAAAGTTAGAAAGCTTAAAAGAGAGAAAGAAATCCAATCTATCAAATTATGTAAAGTCATGGAAGAAAAAGACAAAGCCAAAGTAGAGATAGAAGG
The DNA here is from genome assembly GCA_028749045.1 of Cupressus sempervirens. NCBI lineage: Eukaryota > Viridiplantae > Streptophyta > Pinopsida > Cupressales > Cupressaceae > Cupressus > Cupressus sempervirens. Next base: position 905,654,096 of record CM053789.1, read on the forward strand.
AAGGAACAATGAAATTCAACAACCATCCCTTTAGCAAGTAGACTTTATTGATCAACTCACTAGTGCAAATGAAGAGCTTATAAATCTAAGATCAAAGAATGAAAAACTATAGAATGATCTTAGCATTGAAAAGAAAACCAATGAAAGAATGATAAAATCTTAGGAAAGCATGAGTCTATTGAATGAGAAAAGTCATTATAGATACAAAATCAAAGTTGGATTAGGATATATAGAAGAAGGTGAATCATCTCAACAAGAAGCTCAAAAGAATAAAAGACCTACTTGCAATCATTGTTGTAAGATAGGTAATACATCAAACAAATATTGGATCAATGGTAGAGAAAAATTTAGTGGAAGCTGTTATAGTTGCAACAACAATGGTCATAGAGAAAGTGACTGCACAAATAAACCTAAGTTTGAAGGAAAGTGTCACAATTGCAAGAAACAAGGACACAAATCTTTAGAATGTAAAACCAAAAAGTGGAATCCAATAGATCAAATTGTGAAAGCAATATTTGGATAAGATTACAACAAGTGGTATAGATGTCACTATTGTGGTGAGTTTGGACACATTGGATCAAACTATGTGCAACATCATCTAAGGAAAAGAGATACTACAGAAAGATGTTCTATTTATACAAAACTTGGACATCTTGCCAAGAATTGTATGAACATAGGTAGAATTAAAGATGAAAAGAAAGCTAAAGATGACACTATAAAAAAAAATGAGGTATTAATGGGTACCAAAATCTCCAAAAATACAAGCAGAAATCCTAAAGTAATTGACATCCAAGTCAATGAGTTGGGTGGCTCAATCATTTCAATTTAGTTCCCTATGGAGACCACTAGAACTGTGATTCAAAAGAATTCATCTAAACATTAGTTCCATACAACAAGAAGGATCCAAATCAAAATTCAAGATGAATAGGGATCACTAAGGATGATGGAAAGAAGGAGACCTTACCAAGCTAGGTTAGGTCACAAGACCTTACCAAGCAAGGTTGGGTTGCATATTGTTTCTCATTGCAGAAATAGATTTGGTTGTTCCTACTGAGTGATGGTGACTCTACCAAGCTGTAGATGTCCCCCTAGCATTAAAGACTAAACTAAGTGGAGGACAACCTATCACCAAGCAAGAATTAAGTATGAAGCATTGATAGTGATTAAAAAGAGGAAATTCATTTAAAGGAAGAAATTGAATGCATTATTTCAGTGTGAATTTCCAAAGCTATTTGTGAAGAGTGAATTCATAACCCTTGATTGATTTGAATATTTATTGTTGAAGAATTCTCAATTTTTTAGAAACCCTACCAAGCATGGCATCTTCAAGAAGCAAAGAAAAGAAAGGTTCTAAAATGTTAATCCATGGAGTTGACTACAAGGCACCTACTTTCAAGTTGAGTTTGACAATTATAAAGGCACTCGACCCAACTGGTGCATAATCTCAAATTATGCCCAAGTTATTACTCATACATGAAATCCATTCATTTTACCACTATTCTATTTGTAACCCTAGAAATGAATGGGGCATTCGAGGAATTGTGTGTGGATGGTGCATTAAAACCTGAGCATCAACATTTAGAAACTAAGGGTTTAATGAATATTTCACATATGCCAAAGGATTTTCAAGTCAAATGGATCAGACTTATCCTAAGCCATGTTTGTAATGGGAAATTATGGTTCACTCAACTAATTTAGATTACAAAGAAAATGATTCATAGAATCACTGGACTGCCAATGCTAAACAAAGCTAAGATGACCAAAACTCTAGGTTGGGTTGAATTAGCTAAGCTAACTCTTACTGAGTGGGATAGAAGAGGTATGAAGTTGAATGGTTTAATATACATGGAGCTGAAGTTTTTCATACATGTGATTGCACACAAAATATATAGTTTTAGTCGGTTGAACAATGTATCATATGAAGTTATTGATCATGCACACAAGGTTGTGAAGAATAATCTATCCTTCAACCTTGTCGATTTACTATTGAACCAATTCAACAAAAACATGGAGAGCATTAGAGTGTTGAAGAATAACCGATGTAACCTCAATTATCATTTGACATATTTATTCTTCTTTGTTTAGAAGTTTTTCTCTTCCAAAGGTTTAGTAGTATGGAGAAAGGATGCTCCAGTTTTATATCAAATAAATGAATATACAATAGAAATGGGTGAAATTTTTAATAGCATCATGGATAATTATTTTGACACATTCAAAGTAAAGATGAAAAATAGGTTTAGTATTCCTCAGATTCTTGTGGAAGACTATGAGAAAGATATCTATTTCATGGTGGATTGTGACAAAGTATACATTCAAATAGTCAGACCTATAGTGGCATAGTTAAGCCTCTAGACTATGAGGTTAACATTGATGACACCAAGGATATTATAGAAGCTCTACTACATGAGCATGTAGATCTTAAAGACGCCTATTTTGGAATATATGATGAAGTAAAGGAAAGGAATTTAGCTTGAGATCAAGCTACCTCAAGTAGTAAACAAAGGAAGGAAGAAAATAAAAATGTTAATAAAAAGCACAAAAAAAGCAAGCTCTACTCTCATGCTTAAAAAAGACAAAGGAGATGATGTAGATGATGATGATAAAGATGATGAAGTAAAGGAATCCAAATCTAAAAAGAAAGAGCCTCCCAAGAAGAAGGGGAAGGTCATCATAACTAGACCTACCAAATCCTCCCCTGTTGTATTTACAAGAAGGGTAGCCAAATCTAAGAAATTGAAGTTAGGGGAAGATGAAGCTGAGTAGATTATCTTCAAAATATTTGCACCTACACTTCAAGAAAAATTAAAACGGATTGAAGAAGGATCTAGCATAGAAAATTTCAAATCTCTTAAGTATGAGACTAGGAATGCAAAAGAGAAAAATCAGATTGAGGATATGCTTATGTCAAAATTTGGCAAATGGAAGTACTCACCGGATGAGCTTGCATAGAAAATTCCTAATAAACTTTTACAAGTGATTAAACCTAGATGGGAAAGTGCAACAAAGACTATCAAGGAAAACTTTTAACAAACTTTGAGGCAACTCATTCCAATCTTAGTGAGAAGGAAGTGAAGGAATCATTAAAGAAAAATGAGAAGAATTTCACTCTCAAATTCAACACGTGCATGATATTTCTTAAGGATATTGAATTTTTGGTGAATATAGCTACTACTAAATGAAAAAACATTTATAAGTTGCACCAACATAGTGACTTTTTGGTGCATGTTGATGAAAAAGATGATGAGCTAGATGATGTCAATCTAGATGATGAGAAGGAAGAATAGGAAGCTACTAGAGGAAGCCTTCTAGAGATACAAAGATTAAGGAAACTCATGCAAAAAAAATTATAGTAGTATTCATGGCTTTATTTCCTCACTCTCTAAGCAACACTTTAGTGCAGTTAAGCTCAAAAGAAAGCTTCTACTGAGTTGATTGTGGTTACAACTGCTACACCAAGCACCCAACCAAGCTCTAAATTTGTTTAGTTGAGTGTTACATTGACTGAAATGCTCAATACTTCATCTATTGAGTAGAAAGTTCCTCCATCATTAGGCTTGACTAAGCAATAGCAAGGTATTCTAGTTGTTAGTGCCATTTCTACATTTGTTTGTAGTCCATCAATTTCTACAATTGTTTCTATTCCAAGTGTATCTAGAGCTAGTACAATGATAGTTGAGAACCAATCTCAACCAAATACTAAAGTCTCAGATAAGGGTAAACAAATTGTTTCTACCATTCTAAAGGAAAAGGATAAAGAAGAAGCAAGAGAAATTGATCAAGATGAGGACATAGTTATTCCAAATTGGGATATCTCTACCCTCACCCCTGATCAAGTGGATACCATGGGTGAACTACTGAAGAAGAGAGCTAAGCAATAGAAGCTTAGAGAAGGGAAGAAAAAATAAATTCAAGTTCTTGAAGACATAAAGAGAATATTTATTAATGCTCTAAGTATTGAGGTTGATGGAAAAAAAACCATTATGGACCAATTAGAAAAAATTGTCTACAAATATCATGAAGACTTGAATGCATAAGATAAACTAATACAAAGAGCTAAAAGAAAATGAACAAGTTGCATAGAGAATTACCATAGATCAAGTAGAGTTATCTACTATTCTTGTTTCACTAGAAACATATATTAATAATGTTGTTTCATTCTTTATCAAACTAAGTGTTACATCTAACTTCAAAAAGGAGATCGAGGATAAACTGTCCAAGATAGATGAAGATACGAAGGCAAGTGCACAACAGCTATCACTTGACCCAAGTCATACCTGTGCACATTACTCAAAGATCAAATATCTAAAAAATTTGCAGGAAGAATTATTGAAGGAAGGAGCCAGAATTAGGGCCACACTTGTAAAAATTTAGGGCATGATTCTTCCAAACATAGATGCATTGTAGAAACACATTGCACATTCAAAGACACTTATCGATGACAATAACTTTTCCATAGCTGATTACATGATGGAATCATCAAAAAAAGTTCAGATGCCTTGCATGGAAGTAAGGTATTACAAGAAAATTCAAAGTAGACAATGGTACTTATTTTGAAGGTGTATTCTAATTTCTTCTCACATTTTTGTATTAACATATAGATATTATACACCTTTGGCATTTATGTAAAAAAGGGAGAGAATTAAACTTGTTTATAAAATGAGGAGAAGATATAAGATACTATATAAAGAAGGAAGATATTGTATAAATTATCCAAGATAGATGAAGATATGGAAGTAAGGGCACAATAGTTGTCACTTGACCCAAGTCATAGTTCTACACATTACTCAAAGATTGGATATCTAACAAATCTACAGGTAGAATTATTGAAGAAAGAAGCTAGAATTAGGGCAACACTTGTAAAAATTTAGGGCATGATTCTTAAAAACATGGGTGTATTGCAGAAACACATTGCACATGCAAAGATAGTCATCCATGACAACAACTTCTCCATAGCTAATCACATGATGGAATTATCAGCAGAGGTTTAGATGCATTGCATGCAAGTAAGGTATTACAAGAAAATAGGGACAAGACAATGATACTTATTCTAAAGGTACATTATAATTTCTTGTCACATTTAGGTATTAACATATAGATATTATACACCTTTGGCATTTATGTCAAAAAGGGGGAGATGTAAACATGTTTATAAAAGGAGGAGAAGATATAATATATTGTATAAAGAATAAAGATATTGTATAAACTATCCAAGATAGATGAAGATATGAAGGAAAGTGCACAACAATTGTCACTTGACCCAATTCATAGTTTTGCACATTACTCAAAGATCAAATATCTAACAAATTTGTAGGTAGAATTATTCAAGGAAGAAGCTAGAATCAAGGCCACACTTGTAAAAATTTAGGGTATGGTTCTTCCAAACATGGATGCATTGTAGAAACACATTATACATGCAAAGACACTCATCTATGGCAACAACTTCTCCATAGCTGATCACATGATGGAATTATTAGCATAAGTTTAGATACCTTGTATGCAAGTAAGATATTGCAAGGAAATTGGGACAAGATAATGGTACTTATTTTGAAGGTACATTCTAATTTCTTGTCACATTTTGGTATTCACATATAGATATTATACGCCTTTCACATTTATGTCAAAAAGGGGGAGAAGTAAACATGTTTATAAAAGAAGGAGAAGATATAAAATATTGTATAAAGAAGAAAGGTATGCTATACTCTAGATGTATGTACATAGGAGAGATATATTCATGGGGACATAGTATAGTATTATGCAGATACTTGTACAAATAAGTAGGAAATATCTTTACAAAAACAATTTTGAAAAATAAAAAAAATAGAGTATCTTATTGAGCTATAACTTCATAAAGTCAAACTAAGTTGAAGACACAGAAAGATGTTAAAATTTTTTATTTATTTATAGTTTTGAATTTTCAAATTTTTTGTTTGATAAGTGTCTTTGTCACTAATGCCAGAGTGGGAGATTGTTGACATTAAGGTCAATTTGTCTATCAGTGACTCAATAATTAGTCAAAATGGTTACATTACTATCAAGCTCTACATTTTCTATCAAGATTAGTAGTGTTAACCAAGTGATTTAGTTGTTCTTGAGCCAAGTAGTTAGAATACAATGTCTACTAAGAACTTGAGTTAGTTTGTAGTGTTTTCCAAGTTACATAGTGCTTACCGAGCTTCAATGTCAATGTACAATGTAAACTAAGCATACTAGAGGTTATTGAGCTATTCAGAAGAAATGAAGAAGATCATACTATAAAAAAAGATCTAGTATGTTAACTAAGCTCTATTGTATCTACCAAGCTCATAGTGTTAACAATGTAAATCTAGTTTGACCAATCATGCAGTGTTAACTAAGTGATTCAATAGCTACCGAGTTTCTCAGTATTCACTAAGTCACATAGCGCTAACCAATTTCAAGCTACTTGGAAATGATGACTATAGACCAAGCTTCAAATTCAAAAGAGTTCAAAAGTTTTTTGAGCATTGATAGTGTTTATTGTGTATTAGAACATCACTGAATTTGTCTTCAGAACCTAAGTTATAGTAGTTGGGCCAACTTTGTGAATTATGATAAAATTGGTACTGTAGCCAACTCCAAAAGGTAATTATTTGGAGTGATATATATATATATATATGTAATACATTCTATCATATTCAAATATGAATGCCAAAATCAAGGTCAAAATGGTTTGAGATGGTTCATCTTTGAATGCTCCCAAGAATTTGTACCAACTATTCTCACTACTGGAAGAATAACTTTTCAATGAAGAGTTGAGTGTAAGGAGTTGAAGAAGCAAGTTATGCTTCTATGTAAATTTCATAATAACAAGGCTCCTATAATATCCTCAATGTTGTCTAGATGTTTTTTTTGTTGTGTTATCTCTTTCTAAATCCACTCCTCCTTTTCTTTCTAAAGTTGCTCCTTCTCCTTTGCTCTCATGCCTTAAATTTTGATTATCAAAATTATGAATATCTACCTCTACCTTTTCTAAAATCGACTTCACATTGTGTTGAAACTTTGGCATAGGTGCTTGATCATGGATAGCTTTTATTTTACCATTCAAGTTTTCAAGATTGGTCAACACCTTCACTTGTGGACCTCTCATGTCAAGAAATTTATGTACTATTTCATCAACATTTTCTTTCTTTTGAGCTAATATTTCTTTGGGTGCATTTTCTTGTAAAAATTTAATTTTTTTGAATAATTCTAAACTCTTACAAAGTGCATTATTGTTTTCATGTATGTATGTATATATAATAATGAATAATAATAATGTTTTAATGTATGCCAAAATAATAACTAACATTACCATTGGATCATATAATAATGAAGTAATCAAGCTAGTTAATCAGCAACTAGACCAATTTAACTAGTGTTTCCAATGTCATAGTACCTATCGCAACACTTTCCTAGATTCTATCCAATGGATCCCATAATATCCTCTATATTGTCTAGTTGTTGTTTCTACCATGTAGTCTCTTTCTAAAGATGCTCCTTCTCCTTCTCTTTCTAAAGCCACTCATTCTCCTTTGCTCTCATGCCTTAAATTTTGGTTATCAAACTTTTGAATATCTACCTCTACCTTATCAAAATCAATTTCAGCATTCATGTTTTGAAGATTGGTCAACATGCTCAGTTGTGGACCTCTCATGTCAAGAAATTTATGTATTGTTTCAACAACATTTTCTTGTAAAACATTAATTTTTTTGAACAATTGTAAACTCTTAGAAAGTTCATCATTGTTTTCATGTATGTATGTATGTATGTATGTATGTATATATGTATATACATATGTATGCATATATGTATGTATATGTATGTATGTATGTATGTATTTATATACATATATATACATACATATATGTGTGTGTGTGTATACATGCATGCATACATACACACACATATCTATGTGTCTATGTATGTATGTATGTATGTATATATATAGAGAGAGATCTTGTGGATTGTGGATTATGGATTATAAAAAAAAAAGAAAAGAAAATATGACATTAATCATTCTCCATTTTTTTAGATTGATTGTAGAGAATTGTGCACAAAAGAGGGCGGAGAGCTCTGAATGAGGGTGGAGATCAATGGAAATCTAGGATTTCATTGTCATGCCCTTGTTATCTTTGTATATTCATGCATGTATGTATATATGTATGTATATATCTATATATCTATATATATCTCTATACGTATGTATGTATGTATGTATGTATGTAAATAGAGAGGTCTTGATACAATAGAAAAATAATAAAACCCACTCAACAGGTAGCATGGCCATAGATGTAATGGCATTGCCTACTGGGAAGTAGATTCTTCTTTTTCTCTCTCATTTTTCATGTGTTTATTTAACTTGAACTATTATTTCTTAGGGGGAATTTTGTAATATTGGATTCATTTTATGTAGGAGGTGATGAGGACATTCCTAGATGTACTTGTGTGTTGAATTTCTCATGAGAAATGAAGATGGACTTCCGCTGAGAGTAATAGGAGGCAATGAGGACATTCCAGGTACTTTAAAGCTTGATCTCATGACATTCTAGGTAACTTACCATTCTTATATACGCATGAATGATCATGTAATCAACCTTACATTTAATAAAAGGAATATGTGCTTTTAAACAAGCTTTTAAACATAACTATATAAGGAGTGAGTTAGGACATATATAGGTTACCCTTACATTAATTGTAAACTACAGCACAAAGGTTATACCTATTGAATACAATTGATTAATTTTATATTGTCTTTGATGTTACACAAAATGTCATTTCATTGCTAGACAATTTATGCCAAGCTCACCCAGGCATTGAAGATAGTTTCTTATGTCTGCTGATCATTCCAAATTTTGCCTAGTTCAGAAGATAGTGTCTAGTGAGTTCACTCAGGAATCAAAGCAAAGTTTGTGAAAGTTATGTCTTAACAAAGCTCACTTAGTTAATGAAGGAAATGATCAATGGAACTAGTGTTAACTAAGCTCACTTAGTTACCAAAGGAACCTTGTGAACATGTAGTGTTAACCGAGTTCACTTGGTTAATACAGTAAAATCATTTTTGAGTTAGTGTCTACCGAGTAGGGTTGGCTAATGAAGGATTTTCTTGTTTTGGCATATTGAGTTAAATTGATTTGTTTGTTGGTTCTAGCTAACTATGAAGATGAATATTAGTTATTCTAAGTTTTATTCAAGCTAATTTGATAATATGAAAGATATGAATATAAGGTCAAGTTGAGGATTAGAAGTGAAGCATGGTAGAAAATAATTGAAGATTTGATGATGTCAAGAGGAATTGAATTAGAAGGGTAAGAAGAATATCCTTGTCGAGATGCAAAGATACATTCAATTAGGAAGGATCAAGTATACAAGCCATAATTGAGATCTATAATAAGAAATTCAGCTGCATCAAAAATTAGGTCATCTCATTATTACTCTTTAACCATTGTAGCAGTTATCTAAGTCTCTTAATAGAGTTGGCTTAATAGCTATTTATAAATCCTCTAACAAGGCCACTCCTAATAGGGTGATAAAATCCTCTACCAAGCTCACACCTAACAGTGTGTTTTTTAACCTTTAACAAGATTGGATTCTAATAGGGCTCACTTCAAAAGAGTGAAAATCAATAACTAGTTGCAATTGGTGGTTTTTTCAAATTGGGTTACCACGTTAAATCTTGGTATCAAGTGTGTTCACGCTATTTATTTTATGTATTTTCAACTAAGTTAAAGTAATATTAATCATAGATAATATCTTAAATATTTTCATGTTAAGCATTTGTTGAGCTATTTTAGTGTTTTCCATGTTACAACATTTTTTTGTGTGTTTGCCAAGCTTCAACAAAGTTCAATTTTTATAGAGTTTGTTTTATACTAATATCTAAGGGATCTGAGATTTATTTTAGTAGTAACTGATTCACACCTCCCCTATTAGTTAGTGCTCTTATATTTCTAACTATTGGTATTAGAGCATTTCGTGCTTGCAGAGAAGGTTTAAGGACCAAAGCTAAAGATCAAGATGTCTTACAGAAGAGAGATTCCCAAGTTGAACCGAGACAACTTTGCAGCATGGAAAGGACTTATGAGGTTACATCTAGCAACTATCAATGATTTAGGTTGTAAGTATCTTGACATTGAAATGAAGACTCCTACTGGAACATTATCAGTTGAAGATATTGTTGAAAAGAAAAGTCATAACATCATGATGATTGACATTTCTTCTGCTCTTAATTATGTTGAATTCGATGAAGTTAAAAATTGTACTACAACTTATGATATGTGGATCAAACTAAAAGATATCCATGGAGGATATCATAATGTAAGAATAGATAAAGTTGAAAGTCTCAGTGGGAATTTTTTTCAAATGAAGATGAGAGAAGATGAAAATATTGCAAAATATGTTGAGAGAATTAAAGCAAGTGTGAGCACAATCAAAGCATCTGGAGTAGACATTGATGAAAAAAAAATTGTAAGCAAGGTATTCAGAAACCTTCTTCCTAAGGTACTCAGAATCCTTCTTCCTATCTATGCAATTAGAGTGTCTACAATTTAAGAGATGAGATGTGATCCAAATAGAAAAATAACTTTGGATTCTCTAGTTGGAAGATTGACAACTTTTGAGTTAGATAACTATGATAACTATGTCTCTAGTTCCAAAAGTATTGAGTTTACATTTGAAGCCAAGCTTTCACTAAAGAAAAGGGGTAAGAAATCAAAGGCTAGTCAATCTAAAAGTGAAGAAGAAGAAGAAAGTTCAGCTAGTGATCTTGAATTTGTTGAAGCCCTATTTGCAAGGAAATATTCCAAAGGTAGAGAAAAGTACAAAATAAGATTCCTCTGATCTATTTTTCTTGTGAAGAAGTTGGTCACATTACTGCAAGGTGCCCAAACAAATAAGACAAGGATGAAAAGAAAAGAAATAATTACAAAGACAAGAAGGAATTCAAAAACTATAAGGACTACAAGGACAAAGCTAAGAAATCTTGTTTTATGGCTAAGGATTTTCATGAAAGTAAAGATGAAATGATATATATATATTGTTGTAAAAGATGAATCTAATGATGAAGGAGATAAAATAACACTTATATCTCATATTAGAAAAAAATGATACATGGATTATTGATAGTGGTTGCTCACATCATATGACTAGAGAGAAAAAAAAGCTTGAGTACATGGAACATTATGATGGTGGTAGTTTGAGATTTGGAAACAATGAACCTTGTTGCATAAAAGAAAAAGGATGTATCTCATTAACCAATAAACTTAGATGTGACAATACTTATTAAGTTGAAGGAATAAAACATAATTTTCTAAGTGTAGTACAATTGAATAAAATTGGATTCAAGGTAGACTTTATGAATGGGAAGGCCAAATTATTGGATGGAAGAGGAAATCTGGTTGGATCTGAAAAATAAACAAAAGGTAATCTATTCTATCTAGATCTCAATGAAAGTTCATGTTTTATTGCTCAAGTAGAAGAAGGATGGTTATGGTACAAAATATTATGTGATGTGAACTTTGATAACCTAGTTAAGGTAAGAAAATACAGAAGAGTAAGAGGTATTCCTAGCTTGAGGAAACCTAATATGGGTCTATGCAAAAATTGTCAAATTGGTAAGATGGGAAAACCTAATTTCAAAAGCAAGAACTATCATTCTAAAGAAGATTAAATCTTGTACATATAGACTTATGTGGACCTATTGGAATAGAAAGTTATAGTGGAGATAAGTTTTTCATTCCTTTTGTTGATGACTATTGTAGAATGATGACTGTAATGTATTTAAAAGAAAAATCTAAACCTTTTCAAAAGTTCAAGTGGTATCTAGCAAGAGTAGAAAAAGAAACTGGGAAGAAGCTAAAATGCTTGAGAACAGATAGAGGTCGTGAATTCATTTCCAATGAATTCTAAATTGAAATAGGAATTAAGAGATAAATATCAACCCCTGGTACACCTTAGTAGAATGGTATAGCTAAAAGAAGGAATAGATCCATCAAGGATTGTGCAAGAACATTGATGATAGAAAAGAATGTTGCAATCAAATACTAGAAGGAAGAAATTAGTACTATAGCACATACCTTGAATAGAGTATAGTTGAAGAAAGACTCAAATCAAACTCCCTTATGAACTATGGTATGGCAACAAACATAATGTAAGTTACTTGAAAGTATTTGGCAGCAAATGTTATATCTTGAAAGAATCTAGGAAAGGTAAATTTAATGTCAAAGGAGATGAAGGCATTTTTTAGGATACTCTTGTAGAAGTAAAGCACACAAGTGTTTGAATTTATCTACTTATAAAATCATAAAAAGTGCACATGTGAGAATTGATGAGTTTTTAGAAAAGAGTGAAGTAGAAAGCAACAAAGAACCTAAGAATTACAGAAGATTTGTTTACTATGAACCTAATACTCTACCAAATCTATTTGGAAGAAAGGAGACCTCACCTCCTAAGTCCCCAAAATCTCCAAAAAATACCAAGTTGCAATTAGTGCAACTCGAGTCATAGTCTAAAGGACCCGAGTCACAGTGAAAAGCTATTGAGTTGTTATTAGAGCAAACTAAGTTTGATGGACCTGAGTCACAAATAGTGGGACGTGAGCTTTTCATAGAAGATCATGAAGAAATCAATGGAAAAAACTCCAAATCAAAAGCATTTGTGCTAGCAAGATATGTCAAAAGGCATCATACACTTGAACAAATCATTGGAGACAAATTAGATTGTACAATGACAAGAAACAAATTGAAAGCTACATGTTTACTTGTTGAATTTGAACCTATAAATATGATGTTGTAGACACCTAAAATTGTCCAAATAACTGTTTCCTAGCCTAATTAAATAAATATTTATTATTTATTTAATTCCCCTACCTTTAATTAAATAAATTTTACATTTATTTAATTATGTTCACCTTTCCTTTATTTAAATAAACTAAGGTTTATTTAAATCCTAACCCATTCACTTTAATTAAGTACTTCATTTACTTAATTAATCCCTTTCCTAATCCCACTTGGAATTAAATATTAAATTTAATTCTATTTGAGCACATGGTTCCTAACTTTAACCCTCATCTAACCTCACTTTTCTAACCTAACCCATCCTTCTAACCTGGGTCAATCCACTTATCCATTAATTAATCCTAGTTTCCCATCTAATCACATGCTTAACCATTTGCACAATCCTAATCAAAGGATTAGCAAACCCTAGTCACATGTGACATGTGACTCTTACATACTTACACACTTGTCCCCCTTCACATGTGAACCAAATGTGTCTCACACATGTGTGAGGAAACATGATCTTCCACACCTCTTACACATGTCATAGACATCTCACTTTCAAATGTGTCTCACACATGTGTGAGAAACCTTGAGCCTCCAACCCTCTTACACCTGTCATTGACCTATCACATCAAAGGTTTCTCACACATGTGTGAGCAGCTTTCCCCCTTTGAATGGTGAAAACCCTAATCTACATGGAGTCTACTTGGTGTCCACCTCATGGACACCTCATTGATCCTAAGAGATCCTAGCCCTCCATCTTGCATTCAATCTTAGTCGTCCATTGCATCTCTTTTCTTATAAAAGGAGAGCTCTCTCCTCATTTTCAAGAAGCACTATCTACCCCATTGTTATGCTAAAGAAATTGTGAGCAACCACATCCCATGAACAAGGAAATCATCTCCACTTTGTGATTTTGTGAAGTTTTCATAGTGCTATTTTGATTTCATGTTATACTTTTTACATGTTTATCTTGCATATTTTGAGGTTTGCATGATCATGTAAGAATAGATGTTAGTTGCTTAATGTTTATTTTGTTATTACATTTTTATGCAACACATTTTGGCACGCCTGGTGGGACCCACTTTACGGGTTTGAACTAACCATCTAGTATGTTTTTGAGTGTTTTGTGAGTTTTCAAGCTTGTAGGTTGAAGGCTTGCATTTGGAGATCAACTTTCATTAGAAGTTTCTAGTCGAGCCAAGAAAGCCCACCATCGAGTTTGGAGTGCATAAGGGAAGTCTTTTGACATATAACACTTTATATTTATTGTTTTCCTATTTCTAAGTTGTAGAAGTGTATATACATTATGTATACTTTATTAATTGAGAAAATAGAAAAAATATATATATGCCCCTTCTTTGTTAATAGGCAAATAGGTTAAAAGCAAAAAAAAAAAAAAAACTGGGGGGGTGTTTCCTTTATTTTTGCTTTATGTTATTTATGTTTTAAAAAATAAAAAAATAAAAATCTTATTTTATTTATGCTTTGTGCTTTATATAATATAGATTTTCTTTTTTCAAACAAAAAAAATTGGGGTTAGTTTAAATTTAAAATCTAAAAACAAAAAAAAAAAAAAATTTAATAAATAATTTTTTTTTAGAAAAGCAAAAAAAAAACACATTTTTTTAGCTTTGTTTTTAGTTTGGCCGTAGTCAGCCATGCCACCACCCGTAGGCAGTGCCTACGAGTGGCGCAACTGCAATAGTGGCCCCCACTCCCCTTCCCTTCTAGGCCCACGTTGTAGACTCTTCCCCCTACACTCCTGACTCCCCGCGGTCACCATTTCTCCCACCTTTGTCAACCATTGTTTTTCACACTGCAACCAACTTCTGTCACGCCTCTTCCACCTTCTAGCACTTCTTCCGTGACCCTCTCCACTTCTTCCCCAATGGCTGCTCCACAATGGCTCCCCTCTCCACTTCTTCCCCCTTCTCCCCATGGCAGCGAACGTTGCCTACATTTCCCCTGCCAAAAGCTGCCACTCGCAAGCTCAAAATCGCTGTCTGCAAACCTTGCGAACCCCACCTCCGCTTGGCTCATGCTACTCCACCCTCAATTGTGGTAGAGCTTCCTAACTCACCACCTGCTCCTTGCAAACCCTTGCACTACCTCTCGCACCCCACTCACCCTGCGGCCCACCTTTAACTCCCTCTGCCCATTATCACCACGCTGCCACCACCATTCCTCCCGCGGCCACACCATCTGCCACAGCATCCCCTCGACCGAGCTACCTCTTTTGCCTCTGCCATTTTAAACTCCCTGCTGCCCCCCATGCCACCATTTTTTTTCAAGCCTTCATGTAGTCCTCCTCCTGTAGCCCTCTACTTACTGCCATAGAGGGGCAAAATGTAGACACCTAAAATTATCCAAATACCTGTTTCCTAGCCCAATTAAATAAATATTTATTATTTATTTAATTCCCTTACCCTTAATTAAATAAATTTTAAATTTATTTAATTATGTTCACCTTTCCTTTATTTAAATAAACTAAGGTTTATTTAAATCCTAACCCATTCACTTTAATTAAGTACTTCATTTACTTAATTAATCCCTTTCCTAATCCCACTTGGAATTAAATATTAAATATAATTCTATTTGAGCACATGGCTCCTAACTTTAACCCTCACCTAACCTCACTTTTCTAACCTAACCCATCCTTCTAACCTGGATCAATCCACTTATCCACTAATTAATGCTAGTTTCCCATCTAATCACATCCTTAATCATTTGCACAATCCTAATCAAAGGATTAGCAAACCCTAGTCACATGTCACATGTGACTCTTACACACTTACACACTTGTCCCCTTCACATGTGAACCAAATGTGTCTCACACATGTGCGAGGAAACATGATCTTTCACACCTCTTACACATGTCATAGACATCTCACTTTCAAATGTGTCTCACACATGTGTGAGAAACCTTGAACCTCCAACCCTCTTACACCTGTCATTGACCTATCACATCAAAAGCTTCTCACACATGTGTGAGCATATTTCCTCTTTTGAATGGTCAAAACCCTAATCCACATGGAGTCTACTTGGCCTCCACCTCATGGACACCTCATTGATCCTGAGAGATCTTAGACCTCCATCTTGCATTCAATCTTAGCCGTCCATTGCATCTCTTTTCCTATAAAAGGAGAGCTCTCTCCTCATTTTCAAGAAGCACTATCTACCCTATTGTTATGTTGTAGGAATTGTGAGCAACCACATCCCACAATAATGAAATCATCTACACTTGATGATTTCATAAGGTTTGCATATGTGTTATTTTGAATAGTTTATGCTCTTTTTGTTTCATGTTGTTTCTTATTTGCATGTCTATCTTGCATATTTTGAGGTTTGCATAATCATGTAAGAATATGCATTAGGTGCTTAGTGTTATTGTGTTTATTATATTTTTATGCAATACAAATGGATTATTTGGATAATGAAAGTTTGATTGAAGTAATGAATGAAGAAATCGAATAGATAGAGAAGAACAAAACTTGGACTCTTTTTCCTAGACCCAAGGATAAAAATATGATTTGCACTAAGTGGGTACTCAAAAATAAGCTAAATGAAGATGGAGAAGTTTCTAAAAACAAAGCAAGGTTAGTATGTAAAGGTTATTCTCAAGAAGAAGGTATTGACTATGGTGAAACTTTTGCTCCTATTGCAATATTAGAAGGTGTTAGAACTTTACTACCATATGCAATACATAGAGGATTTAAAGTTTATCAAATGAATGTAAAATCTACATTTTTGAATAGAATTCTTGATGAGGAAATCTACATAGAACAAATTTAAGGTTTTGTGGATCCTAAGAAAAGAGATATGTTCTACACATTATACAAAGCATTATATGGTATAAGCAAGCTCCTAGAGATTGGTATGAAAGACTTCACAACTACGATATAGATTGATTTTCAAAGAAAAAATGATAACAATAGTTTTTATATCAAAGAAGGACCAGATAAGAAGATTGTATTGGTAGAAAAAATTGTGGATGACACTTTATTCATAGGAACTGATGATTTGTGCAAGGCATTTTCAAAAGAAATAAGTAAAGAATTTGAGATGTCTATGTTTGGAGAAATAAAATTCTTTGTTGGATTATAGATCCAATAGAAGAAAGATGGTATCTCAATTGATCAATCTAAATATATCAAGGAGATACTAAAGAAATTTGGAATGGAAGGCTCAAGACTAGTTGGAACCCCTATGTCTATGAGACATAAGTTTTCTAGAAATGATGTTTCCAAAGAGGTAGATCATACCACATATAGATCAATGATTGAAAAATTGTAGTATGTAGTGCATATAAGGCCTAATATTGTATTAGAAATTGATATGGTGGCAAGATTCTTAGCAAATCCCAAAGAAAATCACATGATGAAAATCAAAAGAATCATGAGACATTTGAAAGGTACTAAAGACTATGGTTTATGGTAAAAAATAGGAGGCAATTTGGATTTAAAAGTAGTCACAAATGCTAATTAGGAAAGAAGTATTAATGGCATAAAAAGTACCAGTGGTGGAGCATTCTTTTTTGATAAAAGACTAGTGTCTTGGACTAGTAAGAAATAGAATTGTATTTCTCACTCTATAATAGAGACAGAATATGTGGCAGTACTAGTTAATTGTTCTAATATTGTTTGGTTCAAATATATGTTGGTAGGTATGAAGATAAAGATCAAGGATCTAGTGGTTATATACTATGATAACACTAGTGCAATTAATATATCAAAGAATCCAGTGATGCATATCAAAACAAAATATATTGCTATAAAATATCATTTTTTGAGAGAATTGGTACAAGATAAAGAAGTAAAATTGGAATATGTGAATACTAAAGAATAAATTGCAAACATATTCACCAAGCCATTACCTAAGGATGCATTTCTATATCTAAGAGGTAAGCTAGGGGTCATTCCCTTGTTTGAAGCTCACTAAATGAAGTTTAGTGATGCATCAAACAGGTTGGTGTAGTATTAACAAAGGGAATATTGCAAATGATTTAATACATAAGGTACATTAATATTCACTAAATATTGTCTTTGGCATGAGATGTCAAAGAGGGAGGAGTTTCTTTTCATATCTCATAGAGATTTTATAAAGAGAAAGAGATATCAATAAGGGAGAATGAACTTGGTCTAATGCTAAAGAAAAAGTTTTCTATCACAAGATGTTGAAGAAAGAAGTTTTTTGATAGACAGAAATACTGAAGGCAGAAGGAGTTCATAGTGATAGAGAGAGTTTTCATGGATGAGAATCTAAATGAAAGTAAGAAAATATTCCTTACTTTATTCTTGCTCTAAAATTCCATTGCATTATGAGATATTATGTTTCCATCAATGCCAAAGAGGGAGATTGTTGAATACAATTGATTAATTGTACATTATCTTTGATGTTATGCAAAATGTCATATCATTTTCAGCCAATGTATGCCAAGCTCACTCAGGAATTGAAGATAATTTCATGTGTCTACTCAGCATTCCAAAGTTTTCCTAGTTTAAAAAATAGTGTCTATCGAACTCACTCGGGTGTCAAAGGAAAGTTTGTTAAAGTTGAGTATTAACCAAGCTCACTCAATTAATGAAAGAAATGTTGGATGAAATGAGTGTTAATTGAGCTCACTTGGTTACCAAAGGAATTTTATGAATATATAGTGTTAACTGAGTTTACTTGGTTAACATAAGAAAATCATTTCTGAGTTAGTGTCTACCAAGCAGAGTTGGCTAATGAAGGATTTTTTTGTTTTGGCATATTGAGTTAAATTAATTTGTTTGTTGGTTCTAGCTGATTGAGAAGATGAATTATAGTTATTTTAAATTGTATTCAAGATAGTATGACAATATGAAAGATATAAATATAAGGTCAAGTTGAGGATTAGAAGTGAAGCATGGTGGAACATAATTGAAGATTTGATGATGCCAAGGGGAAGCAAATTAGAAGGATAAGTAGAATATCCTTGTTGAGATGAAAAGATACATCTGATGAAGAAGGATCAAGTATACAAGCTAGAATTGATATCTATAATCATAAATTTAGTTAAATCATAAATTAGGTCATCTCATTGTTACTATCTAACCATTTTAGCAATTATCTAAATATCTTAATAGAGTTGGCTTAATAGCTATTTATAAATCCTCTAACAAGGTTACATTTCTACTAAATTGTCTAAAGACCTCTAACAATGCCACTCCTAATAGGGTGATTAAACCCTCTAATAGGGTCACACCTAACAATATGTTTTGCAACCTTTAACAGGTTTGGCTCCTAACAGGGATCACTTCAGAAGAGTGAAAATTAGTAACTAGTTGCAAATGGCGATTTTTCCCAAATTGGGTTTCCACATTAAATCTTGGTGTCTAGTGTGTTCATGCTATTTTTTTTATGTGTTTGCAACTAAGTTAAAGTAATATTAATTATAGATAATATCTTAAATATTTACATGTTAAGCATTTGGCGAGCTATTCTAGCATTTATTGAGTTACAACATTTTTCTATATGTTTGTCAAGCTTCAACAGAGTTCAATTTTCATAGACTTTGTTTTGTACTGATATCTAAGGGATCTAGGATTTATTTTAGTTGTAACTTCTTCACCCCTCCCCTCTTAGTTATTCCTCTTATATTTCCAATAGTACCAGAGCATTTGATGAGGGCATAACCCAAGAAAAAATAAACACAAAAGGAAAAGGGAAATATTATTATTAGAAGTGATATGTTATTACATTTAGTACAATGAAAATAGACTCAATGATGTGCCCTAGGGGCTTACAATGTTGTCTAATTCTGGAGAAAAACACTCCTTATAGTGCCTTCTCTCAAACTCACCAAAAAAATGCATTTACAATGTTAGAAATGACCTTAAGTAACCCAAATTAGGTTAGGGTTAGGAATATATTTTAGAATATGCCATTTGGCATCCACTGCCAAATAGAAGGTTCTAGAAAACATGTCAAAAGTCAATGCAAAATTAGAAGAATCTAGAAATGGTAGTCCAACTTTTGAGAGCATAACTTTTTATTTGGGGCTTCGATTGACGAATCGTTTACATTTTTGGAAAGCTCTCCAAGTGCTCTATAGCCCTATGAACAACTTTTCTTGTCACCCATTTTTAAGGCCTATAAAAGGTCATTTAGTGCCTCAAATATGACTTTGAAATACTCTTATGGGGTTTCCAGGCAAATTAAAACTACAATAAATTTTAAACCATAAAGCCTTTTGACTTGATTCTTTTTTTAAGTGCTTTAAATTACAAGTATAATCATATCTCCAACTTACACCCTCTAACTCATCATAATTATGGTTCAATTAGAAAATAACCTATTTTTTACACTGGCACATATTCCAAGGTGCTCAAAAACACTAACCCATAATGCCAATAATGGAACTATGAGAGTTGGAATCTCTATTTGTCCCAAATGGGTATCTAGAAATAAAAACACATTAAAAAGAAACTAACGCTAAGCATATTTTTAGGTGATACAAGATTTCCCTTACACCATTGGATGCTCCTACATCAGACAGCTAGGGTAAATTTAAAAGTGACCCTGTCACTTTATAGTAGGTAGAGGAAATCCCAAATGGCAAACCTCCTCCATGGATATCCAAGTTGAATCTTCTACTAGTCATCCTTTCCATTTCACCAAGTATTCTTCATACTACATGTTTCTAGTACTCTAGCCAACATGACTATCTCGAATTTCTTCAATCTCTTCCTTCTTAGAAGTAGGAATTGGACATGGCTCCAGCATCAAATCCTCCTCTACACCATCATTATGATATACTATTAAGTCTACAATATTGAGAATAGGAGAAATGTGAATCTCATCTAGCAACTCCACCTCATATGCATTTTCTAAATCATGTTTCTTCAAAATTTTGTAGGGACCAAATTTCTTCATCTTTAGCTTGTTGTAGGTACCCATTGGAAATTGTTCATTTCTCAAGTATTCCATAACTAGATCCCCAACTTGGAACTCCTTATGTCTTCTCTTTTGATCTACTCTAGCCTTATACTATAGGTTCATCTTGGCAATATGTGCATGTACCTCCTCATGTAGGTTCTTGACATGTTCAACAAAATCTTCTACCTTAGCATGTGTCCTCTCTCCTTGCTCCATCTTCCTTAGCTTTGGTGTAGTCCTTAGACTACTCCCATACACAGTTTGAAATGGTGATCTACTAGTACTCCTTTTCACAGAATTATTGTAAGAAAATTTTGCTTGTGGTAGTATCAAATCCCATCCCTTGGGCTTATCTCCTACTAAGCATCTTAGCAAATTGCCCAGACTTCTATTCACTACTTATGTTTGTCCATTAGTTTGTGGATGATGTGTAGAACTAAACTTCAATTCTATCTTCAACTTCTTCCATAAAGTCCTCCAAAAATACCCAACAAATTTAGTGTCTCTGTTAGAAATAATACTTTTTGGGAGACCATGTAGCCTAACCACCTCTCTAAAAAACAAATTTGCAATATGCACTGCATAATGAGTCTTGTAGCATAGAATGAAATGCGCCATCTTGGAGAACCTATAAAGCACCACAAATACTAAGTCATTACCCCTTTGTGTCCTCAAAAATACAAGAACAAAATCCATACTAATGTCCTCCCAAGGCTTCAATGGAACTGACAATGACTGATAGAGTCTAGTATTTTGAGTAAATCCTTTGGTTGTTTGACATACTCAACACATCTACACAAAATTCTTTACATCCTATGACAATTAAGGCCAAAAATAATGTTGACTAATAATGGCAATGGTCTTATCTTGACAAAAGTGTCTTGCCATCCCTCCACTATGTTTCTCTCTAATCAATTTCTCCTTCATGGATCTCCTTGGAATACACAATTGACTACCCTTGAACAACATACCATATTGAATCATGTAATCTAGCCACTCGGTCCTATCTAGAGTAATAGGTTCTTTACAAGCCTTCCAAGCCTCTACAAAGTCAGGGTCCTCAGGGTACAAATTCTTGAGTTCATCAAACCTAACCACTTCAACCTGCATTTTTGTTAGCAACAACTATCTCCTACTTAATGCATCGACAACTGTATTAGACCTTCTACTTCTATGTTTCAATACAAAATTTATAGCTTTGCATGAACTCTACCCATTTCAAATGTCTCTAATTCAATTTACCTTGGCTATCTAGGTACTGTGATGCCTGATGATCAGTATACAAGACATTTTTTTTGGAAATAAATAATGCCTCCATTGCTTTAAGGCCTAAACTATTGCATATAACTCTTGTTTATAAATATAATACTTCTTTACATCATTCATTTTTCACTAAAATAGGCAATAGATTTACCTTCTTGTCTCAACATAGCCCCCATAGCACTACCACTAGCATCACAATCCACCTAAAACACTTTTTTGAAATTAGGAAGTGCCAACACAGGTTGCTTTGTCACCTTTTTCTTTAGCAATTCAAAACTCATTGTAGCTCCTATAGTCCACTTGAACTCTTTTATATCCCCCTTCATTGTTTCAGTTAGGGGTGCACATATACTACTAAAATTCCTAATGAAGTTCTTGTAAAAACTAGACAGACCATGGAATGACCTCAGCTCAGTGGCAGACCTTAGAGTAGGCCATTCCAAGACGACATTGTTTGTCATTGATGAAAACATAGCAATAAGATGATATAAGACTATCAAAATAGCTGACTGAGACTTATGTATTACATACATCACATTATGTATCTGCCTATGTGTAGTTACCAACATATACTACAACATGTATTTGACATGTGGGCAAGTGTGCAGAACCTAAATCGATAACGTATGAAAGATATTGATAATTTACAAAGAATTGAAAGAAAATAGAGTAGTGGAAAAATAGTTAATGTTATATGACCAATATAGAACATTGTATTTAGAATTAAGGGTTTCACAATTAACTAGAGGTAGCACACTGACTATTGATGATGTCAACAAGCAAGCAAGTATGGAAGTCACACATGTGAAAGTTTGTGTATAACTATGGGCCAAACATATTAATTAAATGTGTATTTCATTTAATTAACTTATAATAAAGTATGGAGCCAACTAAAGGAATTAATATTGATTGTGTGTTCGATACAATTGTTCAATTGTGTGTTGTCTTTGATGTTACACAAATGTCATATTAGTTATCAGACAGAGTCTATTGAGCTTAGTTGGTTAGCAAAGAAAATTATAGTCTACCGAGCTCAATTGGTCATCAAAGAAAATTCCAAAGTCTATCGAGCATTCCTGAAAATACTTTGAGGAAATAGTGTCTACTGAGCTCACTCAGGTATCAAAGGATTCTGTGGTGGAAGTCAGTTTCTACTGAGCTCACAAGGTCAGTGAAGAAAAGTCAGTGTTTACTGAGTTCACTTGGTCTCCAAAGGATTTTTCAGAGTTCATAGTGTTTATCGAGCTTTAGTTGGTTAACACTGGAAATCATTTTTGGAGTAGTGTTTACCGAGTAGGGTTGGCCAATGAAGGATTTCATTGTTTTGGGAAATAAAGTTTAATTGTTTCATGTAATAATTGTAGCTGACTGATGTAACGATTATTGGTAAATTGTAACTTGTAAAAGAGCCAACTTGATAATTTGTAAGGTATAAATAAAAGGTCAAGTTATGAATTCTAAAGTATGGATGAATGAATGAGCAAGCATGCATGTGAGTTTATAGTGTGAAGAGGAAAGTGTGAGTGAATTTTGAAGAAGGATCGGGTATGCTTGAGGAGTAGCAAGGTTGTATTCAATCAAAGAGGATCTAGTAAAGCAGAACAGAGATCTGTATCAGCAAAGTTTAGTTGCATCTCATTCAGGTCATTTCATTGTTACTGTCTTACAATTGTAATAGTGCTTTCTAAATCTCTTAACAGAGTTGGTTTAACAACCATTTTGTAAATCCTCTAACAAGGTTGACAGTTCTATTGAATTTTTCTAAAGTCCTCTAGCAAGGCCACTCCTAGCAGGGTGACTAAATTCTCTAATAGGGTCACACCTAATAGTGTGTTTTGTAACCTTTAATAGGGTTGGCTCCTAATAGGGCTCACTTCAGAAGAGTGAAAATTAGTAGCTAGTTACTTGGTGATTTTTTTCATATTGGATTTTCACATTAAATCTAGTGTCCCTTGTGTTCATGTTATTTCTTTATGCATGCATGTTAAATATTTGTGAATGCTTAAAGATTAGTAATAAGTTAACTTATAGTACATCTACTGAGTTACAAAATTTTTTTGTGTCGCTATTGAGTGACAATAGTAACTAGTTTTTAAGACATCTAGGGATTTGTGGATTTGATTTTGTGGTAATTGATTCACCCCTCCTCTCAGTTACTCCATCTATATTTCCAATAGTGTGATATAAAGGAAAGTTATTTTCCAAGTTTTAATTATCATAATTGACATCAAGAAGTAGAGAGAACTTGCAAATTGCATAGTAATGGACCAAAGCAATCTGCTAATGCATGTAAGTGACCTCAAGGGTTATTGTTGATGGATACATAGTTATAGATCTGGTTGCATGATCTAAAGGTGAAGTAGTCTGATGTACTAGAAAGAGAAAGAAATAAAATATTGTCACACATCTATTATTCTAAAATGAATAGTATCAAGATCAATTGAATAGTGGGTTTTTTGGTCTGATCCTGAACCTATTTGGATAGTAGTTTCAGCTACCTTCCACAACTCCTAACAAGGTTGGAATCTCCTAATAGAGATTAAAAGTCTCCTAATAGGGACTCTTTATACTAAGTGTTGTAACAGACTCCTCATAGGGTCCATCCTCTAATAGGGAATATTTTGATTAGTACATTATTTTATGGGCATCATTCCCACTAGGGTTTTCCCTTTGATCAAGGGTTTCCCTAGTCAACATATCCGGTGTAATTGTGTATGTACATTTCTTTATGTTTGCTATTTTCTTTGGTTGAATGATTAAGAATTGTTTAAGAGGTTTAATTTTTAGATTATTGTATAACTGATTCACCCCCACCCCTTGCTCAGTTATATTGGTGGACTACTATTTCTAACAATTGGTATCAGAGCATTAGGTCTTTGAAGGGAAGTTTAACAACTTTGGGAGATCCACGATGAATCTATTTAGGAAGGAAAGTCCTAGATTTGATGGCACAATCTATGACAGTTGCAAAGAAAAAATGAAGACTCATCTCTTGTACATGGGTCTAGGATATTGGCTTGTAACCAAGACATCTAAGAACATTGCAGAAGAAGAAAATCTTGAAACCTACACTAAGGAATAGAGAGAAGTGTTTATGTGCAACATAAGGGCAAGAGAAGAAATATTGTCAATGTTACCTAAAAGTGAGTATAGTCAAGTAAAACAACTTAAAACATCTCATGAAGTTTGGAAAACTTTAGAGGATAATTATGAAGGTGATACACATGCAAAGAGGGTTAGATTGAAAAATCTATATTGTGCATTTCAAGATTCTAAAATGATGGAAGATGAATCTATAAGAAGTTATGTTGGCAAAATATCTGAGATTGTTGCAAGAATCAAATCTCTTGATGGAAAGAAATCTGATGATGAAGTAATATGGAAGATCTTGAAAAGTCTAACACCACCCTTCAAGATAGTAACATAGATGATTCGAGTAATGTTACCTTGCACCACTAACTTTGCCAAAGAAACATTGCTTGGAAGATTGGAAGCTAAAGAATTTGATCTAAAACAATTCAGAGAATTAGCAAAGGTTGAGACAACATTTAGTGCATTAAACATCAAACTTGGTTTAGTAAGGAACACAAAAGTGTAGGGAGACATTGCCATTAGCAGCAAGTCTATTGGGGAAAAGATCCAAGAGGGAGTACCTCTTCTTGTGGAAAGAGAAAAAGATGGTAAGAATATCTTCAAATGTTGGACATGTAATGAATATGATCAATTATGCATCTAAGTGTCCTAAAAGAGAAAGAAAGTTTAAGAGTAGGTTCAAGTCAAGAAAATCTAGAAATTTCTTATATGCTAATGAAGAAGAAGAAGATGAATCTAATCAAAACATGAGTGAAGATGAATTAGAGTCCATAGCTATAAAGGAGGATGATATTGATAGAGAAATTAGAGAAGAAAGTGTGTTGATCTCACAAGTTGAAAACAAATATTGGATCATTGATAGTGGTTTTTCACATCACATGACTAGTAATTCGAGCAAGTTTTTCAAATTCAAAAACTATGATGGAGGAATTGTTAGAGTAGGGAACAATGTAGCTTATCACATTACACAAACTAGATCTATCACTCTTAATGGTAAAATATGCATTGATGATGTTTACTTTGTTGATGGATTGAAGCATAACCTGTTAAGTGTTGGATAGCTTATGGACAAGGGCTATCAACTACAGTTTGGTAATGACACATGCATTATCAAGAACAAGGAAGGAAAACTACTTGGTATTGGCACAAAAACCAAAGGTAATGTATTTTAGTTAAACTCCATTGAAATAACATGTTTAGTAGCAAAGATTGACAATAGCTGGTTATGGCACATAAGATTTTGTCACATTAACTTTAATAACTTTGCGAAGGCCAATAATGCACTTGTTGTAAGAGATTTATCCAAGATCACTAAGAACACTCACACTATTTGTAAGGAATGTATCTTGGCTAAGCAGAAGAGAGTCTCATTTCCTGGCAAGCAATTTTATACTACACAAAAGTTGGAATTGGTTCATACATATCTGAGTGGTCCTACAAGAACAAGATGATATTATGGAGAAAGGTACTTTATGATTTTTGTTAATGATTTCACTAGAATAATGTGGGTATCTTTTCTTAAAGAAAAATCAGAGGCATTTAAGAAATTCAAGATATTTATGAACCAATTTGAGAATGAATATAGAGTTAAAATCAAGATTTTAAGATCAAATAGAGGAGGAGAATTCAACACTAGAGAATTCAATATCTATTGTGAAGAGCATAACCTCACCCCATACACCTAAGCATAATGGGATTTTTGAAAGAAGAAAGAAATCAATTCATGAAGCAGTAAGAGCCATGTTATTTGAGAATGATGTACCAAATACCTTTTGAAGAGAAGTAGTTAATACATTAGTATACACACTAAATAGAGTGCAGATTAGGAAAGGTATGGACAAAACACCCTATGAATTATGGTTTGGTCACTCACCATTAGTCAAGTACTTCAAGATATTTGGAAGCAAATGTTACATCAAAAGAGATGATGATATTAGTAAGTTTGATCTAAGGAGTGATGAAGGTATGTTTCTTGGCTATTCATTAAAAAGTAAAGCTTACAAATGTTACAACTATAGAAAAAAAACTATAGTAGGGTACGCAAATGTTAAAATTGATGAAAATTTTGGCACCAAGGAAAGGAAAATGGATTATAAATCTAATGGAGAAGATTACTCTAGAATGACTAACAAAAGTAATGAGTGATTTCTCAAGACTAACAATGAATTGTAGAATAGTCTAAAAGTTGAACATGTTAGAGAAGAATAGAGTGGAGTATCAGAAATAAGAGTTGAAGTAGCAACTCCTACCCCAAATAGGAACTTGATAAGAAATCATCCTGCTGATTAGATAATAGGAAGCAAGGAAAAAGGAGTAATGACAAGGACCAGAATTACTGAACTATGTCTGATATCTCAAGTAGAACTAAGAAGCATAGATAAAGCAATCAAAGATGATCATTGGATAAGGTCAATGAAGGAAGAAATCCAATAGATAATTAAAAATGACACATGGGAATTGGTTCTTAGACCTAAGAACAAAAATGTGATTGGCACAAAATGGGTATTCAAAAATAAAATGAATGAATAGGGAGAAATAATAAGGAACAAAGCAAGACTTGTATGCAAAAGTTACTCTTGGCAAGAAGGAATTGATTATGGAGAAACATATGCACCTATAGAAAGAATGGAAGTAGTTAGAATTTTCTTGGAATATGTGGAAAATAATAATTTTAAGGTATATCAGATGGATGTTAAGTTAGCATTCTTGAATGGAGAACTTGAAGAAGAAGTTTACATTGAATAACCAGAGGGTTTTCCTTTAACAGAAGAGAAGGATATGGTTTTTAGACTAAAGAAACCATTATATGGATTAAAGCAAGCACCAAGAACCTAGTATGCAAGGTTCAAAAAATACTTAGCAAAGCTTGGATTTGCTAAAGGAACAATAAATAGTAACTTGTACTTGAAGAAAATAGGAGATGATTTACTAATAATCATTATATTTGTTGATGCCATCACTTTTGGTGGAAATGATGAAGCCAATAAAAAATTCTTAAAAGACATGAAGAATGGGTTTGAGATAAGCATTATAGGAGAAATAAAATTCTTCTTAGGATTGTAGATTGTTCAGAACAAATAAGGTATCTTTATCTCTTAGACTAAGTACTTAAAAGATTTGTTGAAAAGATTTGGTTTAGAAAATTGTAAACTTGTCGGAACTCCTATAGTAATTGGTCATGAGTTATCAAGTAAAGATGAGACCCCTACTATTGAACAAAAGAAGTATAGATGTATATTTGGAGGATTATAGTATCTAACTCATAGCAAACTAGATATAGCTAGTGCAGTTGGAATGATGGCAAGATTTCAAGCTGATCCTAAAGAATATCACTATGCAATAGTAAAGAGGATATTTAGATATCTGAAAGGAACATCAAATTATGGCATTTGGTTTGAAAAAACCAATGAATTTACTCTTTATACTTATATGGATGTTGATTAGGCTAGAGATAGGGATGATAGAAAAAGAACTAGTGGAGGAGCATTTTTCCTTGGAGGAAGACTAGTTTCTTGGCTTAGTAAGAAGGAAAGATTGTACCTCATAGAGTACTACAAAAGTTGAATATGTTACAATAGTAAACAACTATAATCAAGTCATATGGATGAAGTAGATGATGAAGGATATTGGAATTACATTCAAAAAACCTGTTATCATTTATTGTGATAAAACAAGTACTATTAATATGTCTAAGAATCCTATTTTGCACTCCAAAACTAAGAAAATAGGAATAAAGTATCATGTGTTGTTAGAGAAAGTCACAGAAAAAGAAATCAGACTAGAGTACATTAACACTAAGGAACAGATTGTAGACATTTTCACAAAGGCCTTACAAAAGGATACCTTTGAGTACTTGAGAGGTATGCTTGGGGTTATGCCCCTACCTAGCTTAGAGTAAAAGATGTAGAAGTGCATTAGTCCAAGATACATAGTACCATTATTAGAGTGGACTGAATGCTAATGCTTCCTCTATGGGGGAGTATCTATGATGAATAGAGTCAACAAGGACTCTTGATAAATGATCATTGGTGTACAATAGTGTCTTTAGACACTTGTGTTGTTTATAGAATTATATGCAAAAGTTGTAAAGTAACAGACTGTCTTGTGGTCATTCAATTTTTGTACTACCTTTGACATTGATTTCAATGGCGGAGACAGTGATATGAAAAATATTAGAAAGAGTTTGTACTATGGGGGAGAATTGGTGCAATAAAAGATTTGCATGAAGATTTGAGTGATGAAGAAAAACTATTGGTATTCTTGGAACTAAATGTTTTTCATCTATGTTGCCATCAATGCCAAATGGGGAGATTGTTAGCATGAATGTTGATGTTGATGCTATGGGGGATCATTGCAGAACATTGTTTGTCATTGATGAAAACATAGCAATAAGATCATATAAGACTGTCAGAATAGCTGACTAAGACTTATGTATTATAGACATCACATTACGCATTTTCCTATGTGTAGTTACCAACATATACTACAACATGTATTTGAGATGTGGGAAACTGTGCAGAACCTAAATCAACAACATATAGAAGATATTGATAATTTATAGAGAACTGTAAGAAAACAAAGCAGTGAAAAATAAGTTTCTATTGTATGACCAATATAGAGCATTGTATTTGGAATTAAAGGTTGCGTAGTTAATTGGAGGTAGAAAATTGACTACTGATGACATCAACAAGTGCACAGGTAAAAAAGTCACATGTGTAAAGTTTTTTTATAACTGTGGGCCAACAACATTAATTAAATGTGTATTTAATTTAATTAACTTATAATAAAGTATAGAGCCGACTGAAGGAATTAATATTGAGAGTGGTATAAAGGAAAATTGCTTTCCAAGTTTTAATTATCATGATTATGATTGAGAAGTAGAGAAAACTTGTGACTTATAAAGTAGAGGAGCAGAGCAATTTGCTAATGTGTGTAAGTGACCTCAAGGGTTACTATTGATGGATACATAGTTCTAGATCTGATTGCATGATCTAAAGGTGAAGTAGTTTGATGTACTAGATAGAGGAAGAAGCAAAAGAATATCACACATCTATTATTCTAAAAGGAATAGTACCAAGATCAATTGGATAGTGGGTTCCTTGGTTTGATCCTAAAGTTGTTTAGATAGTGGGTTCAACTGCCTTCCACAAGTCCTAACAAGGTTGGAATCTCCTAACAGAGATTCAAAGTCTCCTAATAGGGACTCTTTGTACTAAATATTGTAATAGAATCCTCATAGGGTTCATCCTCTAACAAGGAATATTTAGATTAGTACATTATTTTGTGGGCATCATTCCCACTAGAGTTTTTCCTCTTATCAAGGGTTTCCCTAGTCAACATATCTAGTGTAATTGTGTATGTGCATTTGTTTATGGTTGCTATTTTATTTGGTTGAATGATTAAAAATTGTTTAAGAGGTTTAAATTTCAGATTATTGTATAACTAATTCACCCCCCCTCTCAATTATACTAGTGGACTACTATTTGTAACACCTTCACCTTTGCTGGGTCCATTTTGAGAATTTTAGCTGATACAACAAACCTCAAATAGACTAACTCCCTTTTGACAAAGCTATACTTCTTCAAATTAATCAAAAATTTCTCTTCTCTCAACCTTTCAAGAACACTACAAATTTATAATAAATGTTCATCCAAAAACTTATTGAAAATCAAAATATCATCCAAATAGACAATAACAAATTTTCCCAAAAGATTCTCTAATACCTCATTCATAAACTGCATGAAGGTGCTTTCCACATTGGTCAGTCCAAAGGGCATGACTAACCACTCATATAGACCTTCCTTGGTCTTGAATATATTCTTCCATGCATCTCCCTCTCGTATCCATATCTAATGATAGACACACTTGAGATCTATCTTTGTGAAGTACTGAGCTCCACTTAAGCAGTCCAAAAGATCATCCATCCATGGCAAACAAAATTAGTACTTGATGGTTATTTTATTTATAGCTCAAGAGTCTATACAAATTCTCCACTCTTCATCCTTCTTTAGTGCTAGCACTATAGGTACTACACATGGGCTTAGGCTCTCTTGAATCAAACCTTTCCTCAACAACTCCTAAACTTATCCATTTAGCTCCTCAGTCTCAGTAGGAGTCATCCTATGAGTAGCCTTGTTAGGAAAACTAGCTCCAAGGACTAACTCTATTTGATGATTGATTTTCATTATTGGTGGCAACCCTTTTGGAATATTATTAGAGATGACATCTCCATACTCAATAGACCAAAAAATTCAAGTGGAACTTCACTACTACCTTCCTTATCCTTTCTAGGAATTAAAGTATAACACATATGATGATGTTTCATGCTATCTAGAAATTTTCTTCCATTGACAAGACATACCCTAGCACTATTTCATACCTCTTCACCCTCCTTTATCAAGGGCTTCAATTTGTGGTGAACTCCATCCTTTTTCAGAGAGTATGTATTTGTATGACCATCATGTATAGTATGCCTATCAGACTACCATAACCTTCCCAACAATAAATGGTAGACATCCATTGGGATGATGTCAGAGAGAGTCTTGTCATGGTAACTCCTAATCTTGAACTTTACCAAACATTGCTCACTAACCAGGACCTTATGATCATCCTATACCCAAGCAATCTAATAGGGATGGGGATGTTTCTCCCTCTTGAGCTTTATCTTTGAGATCATTGCTTCTAACAACAATTTTTCAGTGCTCCCACCATCAAAAATCACATCACAATATTTACCCTCACACTTGCACCTAGTACAAAAAAAATTCCTCCTTTGTCTAGGTTCAGTCTCACTACTCAGCAAGACCCTTTCATTAACCAAAACCTCTCCTCTTTTTACATCCTTCCAATACAATGATTTTGCATCATCATCCACATGAGCAACCATTTCTTGACCATCAACTCTCCTATCTATCCTTGGTGTTGAGGGCATTCATAGGCATGATGAACTTCTTCATTGCAATGAAAATACGTAACACAAAAGCATCCTCTTCCTAAACCTTGTCCATGTACTCTACCTCTTCCTTTCTAATCTCCAAAGTTTTGATAATGGGAGTGGTTGAAACCCTTATTACTTTGGTTTTGGCTAGTACCCACATTTTTATTTTTCTTCTAGTTCTTGTTTTAGCCTCCAAATGACCTACCACCACCCCTTCCTCCTTGACTATGTTGTCTTTGCCTTCAATCAAACTTTTTGTTTAACTTCTCAACTCGCAAGGAAAACTAGTATTCTTCTTCAATGCTATTCATTCTAACTAGACTCATCTCCTCTTGAATGTTAGGTCTTAACCCATTAAGACAATGGGAAACCTTCTCCTTGTTTGTTTCCACATGCCCTACCCTAATAAGGACTCAATAAAACTCCTCTGTGTATTCCTATATCAATTTTCCCACTTACTTTAACCCTTGCATTTTCTTGAACAAATCAAGATTGTAATCAATAGGAATGAAATACTTCTTTAGTTTGTCCACCATGTGATCCCATCTTGTGATTTTCTCCTTTCTTGCTCTATTTCTTTCCAATTGAACCTCTTACCACAAAATTTTTGCATGGCCTTTCGTTTTGGCCATTGCAAACTTAACCTTATCAAGTCCTTCATATCCTCATACTCAAAATATTCCTCTAGCTCATTGATCCAGTAGATCAACTCATTCAGGTTTAGATTTCCTAAAAACATGTCAACATCAATTTTAGGTCTTTTCCCTAGCTTGGTAATGTCCCTAAAAAGCTTCTTCTCCACCTAGTTTAGGACTTCTTCATCTCCTTCCCCTTCCTACATAATATTTCCCTCTTCTCCATTTTCCTCCTCACTGTCCTCACTATCCTCACAAGATTTTTCAATTAAGATGTAACCAAAAAAACACCGCAACCACTGAGTATCTACAATTGAAAACTGGTAAGTGGATCTTGATGTTAAAATAAAACTAATGAATTCTTGGAGTTTTACAAAGACTATTAACCCTTCACCAATGAGTTGATCTTGGACTATCATCATAGGCCTAGTCAATGCTAAGGTGAGTGAGTGACTTGAAAACTAATAAGGAGTAAGATAGTTGGTAAGAACTAATGGAGAATATGATGACATTGGCAATGAATAGCTACCCAAAAATAGTATATAAGGTCACAAGCTACCAACATTGAAAGCAATCCCTAAAACAAGAATAACCAACTGAGAGAGAGGAAAAGAAGTAAGTATTCCAACTAAGGTACAACATCGGAAGAGATAGGTAGACAAGAAAACATTGACCTATTAATGGAAATGGCACCAATTCAACAAGTTGACCAAGGTAATGAGACTATGCCACAAAAAGGACTAATCAAACAACTAAGAGGTATAATTATAGAAATAGTTGTTGAATATATTATTCATGACAACCATTCTTAACTGCCAAGAGACAGGGAATGCTGCAATAAACCTGAACATTCTATATATAAATGAAAACCATAGTAACCATTTAGAAAGAAGTTAGCACAAATATAATTATATTAGCTATGGGTAGGTACTCTAACTTGGGATGATACTTGAACAATTCAAAGGTGAACTAATCAATTTTAAGAAGAATTATCCCTCTATGAGTTATGGGACAATATTTATAAGTCTATATTTCAATTATATGTAAAATGTGAGCTGATCTTATGACAAGGCATAAGTGAGACAATTATGTCAAATCAAGGTAAGCCCTTCATATATGTAAGTTGTGTCCCTAATTACAAAAGACTTCCAGGAGGAAGTTGATAGCTAAGGGGGGAGGATGTAAGACCCACATTAGTACCTTATTATAGATCTTGATGAAATAAATATGATTACAAGTTAATTAGGTTATGATTGTCATTTTGTTACTAATAATGATTTATGTGAACCTATTAAAGACTAAAGCATATTTTGGTTATTATAGCTATAACACCTGTTCAATAACATTAGGTTGAATAGATAAGATCACATGAAAATGAGACTCAACTTGTTCAAGCTAAGAACCTAGTCACAAGATTCAAGGTATGATTTACTAAATATTTAGGGGAGATGAGTTAACATCCACTCTCATAAGAAATAACAATGCATATACATTGTATGATAACAAAACACGATGGTTGCACTTGTAGATTGGTTTCAAAGTATGATGACATAATTTGGAAACATTCAATGGCATGAGAAATTAATCCTATGGGTGCACACACCTCATACCAAGATAAAAAGGGCATTGCTAGAAAAATTTTACCTTGGTCAATTGATTTGAAAAGATTCTAGTTAACAAATCTACACAATAGTGATTTTCACTTATGACATATATACTAAGATCCATTTTACATGTTTTACTAAGTTAATAGATATGACTTTGGTGTTTCATGATTATGATAGACAAGGATTGTGATGGTATTTAGAATGGTAATTTTGTTATGATTAGAAATATTAATGTTATACATATCTTGATATTTCAATGTTTTGAATATTTTATGAAAAAACAATTAGATGGAAGTTAACTAAATATGTTAATGCAATTGTATTATTTTGTGCTTATCTGCATGTATTTCTATATTATTTCATTGGGCTACTGACATTAAGTTGAGTGTGCAAGAAAGTTGAACCATGGAGATTATTCAAGGAAACAAGGTTCAAACCAACGTGAACACAGTTAAGCCAATGTAAATCTTTGGAAGATTCAAAACCTCATTGTATTGTGTTTATTTTGTAATATGATTCTGCATGGGTGTTACAGGTTTAAATGATTAATTAGCAAAATGTAATCATGATGTGTAAAGTATTTAATGTGTGTTTGTGTCATTTGACACTTGTGTTGTTTATGTGTAAATGACATGTCATATAGGATTTTGGGCATGAAGTCACTTAACCTAAACTTAATCCCATTATGAAGTTAAGTCAACCCACCTTGGAGAGAGTGTTAGGATGAGTCACCTTTATGATGGAATTCAAGTTTAATTTGATAGGAACTTTAGAGAGCCTAAAAGTGGTTCCCAAGTTTTATTTTGGTGAAGATAAGTCACCCACATGTTAGTAGTATAGGTTGTGGGTCTAGATATAGCCATACGATGGTTTTGGGGACCTAGGAGACCCTTTTAATTAGTCATTTTCAAGCCAATTCGAAAATTAGAGTACCACATGACTTCTTTCCTCACCCCTCCACTTGCTTAATTTTTCATTGGTAGAAAGGTACAAGGGTGTAAGAGTGGTAGGTGGGGATGGAAGTGGAGGTCCTTTTAGGGAGCTTGTTCCAAATTTAGTGGTTGTTCACCCACTCTCTAATGGTAGAGACAAATCTAGGGTTTTGGAGGAGGAAGCTTGGAAGTCGAAAGAAGGAAAGATCCATTCCCTTTTCATAACCATAGCTTGGAAGGAGGTTAGTGCTTCATACCATGTTTTCTCTCTTTTCATGAAAGTTGAAGATGGAAACTTGTAAGAGTGTTTCTTGCAGGATCTTTGTGTTTGTATATGGTGCATGTTGAAGCTAATTGTATTTGGTTTTATTTTCTTGGATTGTAGTTGTGGATTGAATGTTGTGTTGGGTGTGAAGGCTTCACTCACCCTTGGGAGAGAAGAGAAGCCTTGGGTGAAGGGGTTAGTTGGTCTCATCATTGAAGTTGAGAAAACCATCTCTTGGAGATGGGATAGTTTTCATGGAGTATGGGCTCCATTGAAGCCATATGCCTTTCTATTGTTCTATGGGAGGTATAAGTGAGGATGTGTGAAGAGGAATAAGGGTTGATAGCCTGTTTGAGGCATGTGTTCTTGATAGTTTGTTCTATGGGAGGTATAAGTGAGGATGTGTGAAGAGGAGTAAGTGTTGATAGCCTTGTTGGGGCATATTTTATTGATAGCCTTGTTATGGCATGCTTTTTGGAAGCCTTATTGGAAAATTGCAATTACAAGATTTGTTGTTACACAAGGATATAGCATTCTCCTCCTTGAAGAGCCCACCTTCACCCAATGTTTATGATTCCATCTCTGAATCATTGTGCAAGCCTTGGTTGGAAATTGTAAATGTGCTATTAACATATGGTATTCATGTTGATTCTTGTTGCTAGGATTTTGTTTGAATGTATCCCAGTTGAGCCTTATTTCCCCTAGCACGGGGGTGGTCTCCTTGATTCCTCGATTGGGAGGTGAGCCTCCATGGTTCATTATTTTTATCTCTCCTCTACAGGTCCTTATTGGATGTCCTTGAAAACTTAGAGCTCTCATTTTCTTTCCATGTGCATAGGAGATGAAGACATTCTTGTTGTATTTTGAGTTGGGGCTATGAGAAAAGCTCCATCATCTTGTGTGCATTTAAATGTATTACAAGAGTAGTGTTATTGCTTCTCATTGACAAGGAGATTGGGAAAAACATGTAAGTTTAGTGAGTAGCATTTCCATTGTATTAGCATACTAAAGAGATCTCACCACCTTTTGTGTATTGTAAGAATCATTGAAGGAAACATGTATTGCGTGTAAGGAAATAAGTTATCTTGGTTCTTTAAGTCAATGTGCTCCTTTATTTCTATTTAGATTGCAAGAATGACTCTAATTATCATTGAAGAATCATAATGACTAGAAGGATTAGATCATGTAATGGTATTGGAATGATAATGCCATTTCAATTCTCTTGAATAATTAATGTATATGCATATTTGAATTGGATCTTTACATGTGAATACAATATTAGCTCTTGAGAAAATGATCTACCAAATTCCATTACTGATAGATTAGAATTAATCATTTTGCTTCATCTAAGACTTCTAACATGGTTTTCTATATGTGTTTTTTTGTATTGAGTTATTTGTCCAAATGATCCAATAAGTTCATTAATTTAAACTGTAATAACATATCTAATAAACCCTAACGTATCATTGCAATAATCTATTATGGATATCCTATACTATAGGAGAAGAAAATCAAATAGAAGATATAGAATGTATAGAACATAAGAAATAACTTGCTATAGGTGCTGATTTTATCTCTCTAGAATTTATATGGAAAGGAAGATAAATATCCTCCTCTAATTATAGAGTAATATTTTATTGATTAAGAACATACCTAGGAGTCTAGAAACAAATTCAAACAAGTGTACATACTTAATGCATCCTCCAAAACCTTATTCACCCACTCGATCTGACCGTTAGTCTAAGGATGGTACACTATACTAAAATTGAGCCTAGTACCCAATGCTACCTGCAACTCTCTCCAAAAGGATGAAGTGAACAATGAGTCCCTATTAGAGATGATCTTATAGGGTACACCATGGAGTCTGACAATATCCCATAGAAACACTTGAGCTATGTTCCATGTTGTGTATGTAGTATGCATAGGAGAGAAATGGGAAACCTTGGTCAACATGTCAACTGTCACCGAAATGGCATCATGCTGACAAGACAACAAGTGAATACCAACAATAAAGTCCATAGATATAACATCTTACTTCCACTCTACAATCTCATGAGGTTGAAGGAGCCCACTAGGATGATGATGTTCTACCTTCACCCTCTGACATTCGAGGCATCTTGCAACTATGTTAGCAATCTGCACTCTCATGACTAGCCAATGATATGACTATCTCAAGTCTGCATGTAACTTCTTAACACTAGGGTGTGCTGCATAAGGTGCTCTATGAGCCTCAAGTATAATGAACTCACACAAACCCCCAGTGGAAGGTACATACATATGTCCTCTATGATGCAAGAGTCCATCAAACTCTAAGGAATACTTTGAATACTTCCCTTCTAAGGATCTCTGAGCATGCACCACCTGACTAACCTCTGCATAAAGCTCATATGTTGGCAAGTGCTAAAGAATCTGCTCTCTCAAATCAGTACTAATAGTCATAGATGATAGCTCATGGCACCTTCTACTTAAGGAATATGAAACTACATTTTCTTTTCCCTTTATGTAATGAACATCAAAATCATACTCACAAAGAAACTCGATCCACCTTCTCTACCTAGCATTTAGGTTTGGCTACATGAATATGTACTGCAAGCTCTAGTGATTGAAATGAAGCTCAAATCTATGACCTAGTAGGAAGTGTCACCACCTCACTAAGGCATGAACCACTACTACAAGCTCTAGGTGGTGAGTAAGGTAATTGAGTTCATGAGTCTTCAACTTCCTAGATTTGAAGGAAATAGGTCGGCCATCCTGCATAAGAATTGCCCCTATACCATCCAAAGATGCGTCAGTGCACATCACAAAATTTGTAGATGGATCTGGTACTACAAGAATCGGTGCAGTTGTGAGGGCTCTCTTGAGCTCTTGAAAAGCTCTATCACACTTCTCTATCCACTCATACTTCTTTCCCTTCCTCTGAAGAGATGTGATGGGGTGTGCCAATCTAGAGAATCCTACAATGAAGTGTCAATAATAGCCTGCTAGTCCCATAAAGCTCCTCACCTCAGTGACACTAGTGGGTGGCAACCAATCCATGATGGCCCTAATCTTCAATGGGTTTACTAAGACACCATAGCCTAATAAGACATGGCCCAAATAATGTATCTCAGGCCTAAAGAATGCACACTTCGATAAGCTACCAAACAACTGATTCTCCCTCAACTTCTGTGATACCTATCTCAGGTGTTCTTCATGCTCCTTCTCATCATGAGAATATATCAGGATGTCATCTAGGAAAAAAAACCATAAACTTATCTAAAAAGGTATGAAATACTCCATTCATGAGGCTCATGAATACAACTGGAGCATTTGTGAGGCCAAATGGTACCACAGTGAACTCATAGTGGCCATACCTAGTATGAAATGCAGTCTTAGAGATATCACTATCTACAATCCTCAACTAATGATATCTTGACTTGAGATCAATCTTTGGAAATACTTGAGTACCCTGCAATTGATCAAAGAGACCATCAATCCTAGGAAGAGGGTATCGATTCTTGATGGTTAGTTTGTTCAATTGCCAATAATCAATACACAGTCTAAGTGATTCATCCTTCTTCTTTACGAAGATCACTAGTGTGTCCCAAGGTGACACACTAGGTCAAATATGCCCCTTCTCTAAGAGTTCCTCTAATAGAATCTTTAGTTCACTGAGCTCATGAGTAGTCATCCTATATGGTGCTCTTGATACTAGGTCCGATCCTGGCACAAAATCAATATGAAAATCCACTGCTCTAGGTGGAGGTCTACTAGGGAGCTCTGAAGGAAAAACATCTGCAAACTCCTAGAATATAAGAAAATCATTGAGGGATGGCTCCCCCTCTGAATCTTCCTCCCTGTCACTGATGGTGATAGTGAAAAACTAACATCCCTTTCACATGCACTGTTTAAGCTGCATAGCAGAAATCATACGAAGGTATATGGGTCTCTTAACCCCAAGGATCACTCTAGAGATACCATCCACATCCACACATTCCACCCTCTTCTGTCGACAATCCATCTTGGCACTATGGGAGTAAAGCCAATCCATGCCAAGAAAAACATCATAAGAACCTAAAGGGGTAATGCATAGATTAGACATCATGGTCATGTCTCCAATCTGAATCAGGCAATTATGCACCATGGAACTAACTGACACTCTAGCTCCTGAGGCTAACTCTACCTCCCAAATGACATCCTTACTAACTGCCACTAGCCTACAACGCTCCACAAAAAAAGGAGATTTAAATGAATCAGTAGCTCCAAAATCAAATAAAATAGTAACCATGCTACCCTGAATACTACCTATAGCCTCAATAACTGTAGCCTGATGCTCAGCCTAGCGGTTATCAACTGCTGCAAAAACTCTGTGAGACCTACCCACATCACCAACTGTCGACTCTGAAAATGCCCCTCTCTAACCACTGGAAGTTTGTCCCTAGGGACACTCTCTAGGAATATGCCCCATGCCCCCACAAGTGTAACATGGTCCTCGTGTATAAGATTGTGTACCCTAAAATCTAGATTATTGTGGGCCTCTTGACCTGCTAGATCCACTGAAACCACCCCTAGAAGATTGTTGAGTCTTCGTTGACTATGATTGTGGGGTCTATACTTTTTGATCCTGCCTCGAACCCAGTGAATGCCACTGCTTGGGCTTGGAGCCCTGATAACCCTATGAGGGTTTCTGCTACTACTACTGAGGTTTCTACTGATGAGACTGTTGGCCCTTAGAGAACCCTATTGTGTAGTTCTGATTTCCTTCCCAAGGGGGTTTCTGCTAGGTAGAATTTCAATTCTAAGACCAATCTAGTGACTCCTGTCTACCCTAAGTATCCTTTGCAACCAGTGCAACCTCAACTACCTATCTAAAGGTAGTAGGAAAGGCCATACGAACTAGACCCTAAAGTGAGAAATTTAGGCCCATGATGAATCAATGCACTTGTTGTTTCTCATCCTTCATGTACTTGACATATGGAAGGAGCTCGAGAAACCTTCTCTCATACTGAGCTATGGTGAGACCCCTCTGATGTAGAGAATGAAACTCCTCAATCTGCTTCTGTCTGAAGTGCTCAGATAGGTACCTCTCCCTGAATCTCTCTAAGAATGACTCCCATGTGAGGGTATCCATGCTCACTCCTCCTATAGTCTCCTCTTGATGCCACCAATTGGAGGCATCTCCTCTTAGTTGATAAACTACAAGATTTGTCTTCAAATTACTCCCATAAGGATGTAATCCAAAGCACTATTGAAGACTCTATAGCTAGGCATCTGCTACTGTCCCCTATGTGGAACTGGTAAAGAGTAGTGGTCTAAGTCATATCAACTCTCTGATATCATCTCCTATATGTCTAGGAGGTCTAGCAAGTGGTGGTCCTCTCTGATGTATCGACTCACCCTCATGCTCACCCAGTCCCTCAACCTGCCTCGATGGAGGACTCCTACTCCTCTCTCTATCTCTGACCTACCTCCTTTGGGAACTTGTGCTTCTCTTTCAGGAATTTACTACCCTGGTTGTACTATAGGTGCTACCCTCTACTAGACTAAACCAATCAATTCTTGGAGGGCATCCAAAATATCCTAATTTAGATTCGATGGAGGAGGAGGTGGTGGTGGTGGTGGTGGTGGTCTATCCTCTTGTCTTGCTCTACCACCTCTCTCCCTATGACCTCTGCCTTGTCGGTTGCTCTGAGTAATAGGAGGCATATTTCACAATTAAAGCTTTAGTTAAGTTTAGAAGCATAATGGTTTTAGGTTCCTAGTGTTGAAACACGAGCTCTGATACCAAAATGTCATGCCCAAATTTTGAGGGCAAGAACACACAATTTTTAATTTTTTTTGGTAATTAAAAGTCTCTAAGTTTGATATGTTTAACTCATAGTTAAAGTATAGGTTCTCACATAACATCTTAAGTTTAAAATCTTGAGGAGGAATAAATCATCAAATTTATACTCTTATTATAAAATTGGTATTGACATTTGTTTCATTATTACATAATTTTTACAATATATATATATATATATATATATATATATATATATATATATATATATATATATAAATTATTGGATAACAATTCCAATAAGCACGAGTCTAATTAAATAGAAATTTCCTAATCGAGAACCAATTTTAAGAAAAAACACATCTAGAGATACACATAATTATACTTAATTTAAATTGATTTAATTAAAAATCTAAATTTAACAATTACTAACAAACTTCTCTATTAATGCTAACTAAAAAAAAAAAAAAAAGGTCATAGCTAACACTAAGTACACTAAAAATTTTAAGTATATTAATTAAATTTACTATTTAGTTTAAAACTAATTTCTAAATTAGTTTCCAATCTAAACTTATAATGAATACTATTGATTAATTTAACTATCTTGAATTTAAAACAAACTTTACACAAAAGAAACATACTAACACTAATATATTAACAAAAATCTAAATTAACTATACTATCAAAACTCCCTAAAATCTTACTTAATATTACACTTAAAAGTAATATTCACTTCACTTAATTAAAACTGAAATAACAATTAACTATAACTTTAATTACACTAATAAAAATATCTAACATTAAACAATACATTTTCTTTTTAAAAAAAAAAAACTAACTAAACAAAAACCAAATAATGCTAACTTAAAACATACTAAACTAAAACCAAATTCTAAATAAAATAAATTTATTAATTTAAATATTAATTACCAACACAAGCTAACTTTACCTAACCACTCTACACCTACTAACACTTACCTATACTAAACACATACCCCAAGCCTATCTCAGCGCTACCCAGGCATTATAAAAAGGATGGGACAGACCATCCCATCACACCCAAGCACTAACATGGTTGCTCAGGATAGGTACAATCCCCTTGCCCACATGGGTGATAAAGGTAAGAGAGAACAGTTTCTTTATTTGTTTTATAAAACAAGAACTTTGTCATGCACTTGGCATTAATGCCAACTAGAACTTTGCACACCCCCACCTCTAGAAATGTAGGTACTACTGATAAGGAGAACATTGGGCCATGTGGGAGAAAGGAATGGTTGCCAATCTACTCAAAAGTCTTGTCCATGCCTAGACAAGGAGGGAATGAAAAAGGAGTTTGCATTAATCATTTAGTCTGACTTTACAACTTGCCTCACTCCCAACACCCTGCCACACACACCAAACCCATTAAATGAAAAATTATAATATATTTTGCTTGCTTGGACAATAAACCTATGCCAAAGGGGATGGGAGAAAAATTTATGACAAAAAGTTTTATGGGTAGATTCTAGGATATTTGGGTATAAGTTATAAAGGTCTAATAATTTATGCAATTTTCTTGTTATTCTTTACTATTAATTTCTAATTTTAAACTTAAAGAGATTCTCAAGAATATTCTGTAAGAAAAAGTGATTGAAATGATAAAATATAATAAAATGAAATAGCATGAAATAATAGATTTAATCCAAGAGAGCAAGAAGAGTTTTACCATACAAATGATACAAGATCAATAGAGCAATACCAAAGAGGAAGCAACACAAGAGACAAGGATTTGATAAGGGGAAAGCAAAGAAAACCCCTTGTGAGTATTATGAATGAGGAAAAAGCCTAAGAATGAGAGAGAGAGAAGAAATGGAGCAAAATGGCTTATTTACAATAGCATCAAAAATTTGATGTGAATAATGGAGACTAGTTGAAAATGAGAGAGAGAAGCACCTCTTTTAAAGAGATGAGAAAGGAGTTGCATGTCTTTACATGTGTAACTCTCATTTCTATGAATGCCACATTCATAAAAGGTGTGTGCAAAGTGTCAAGTTCCTCTTAAGGAGGAATATTTATTTTCC
The DNA here is from genome assembly GCA_028749045.1 of Cupressus sempervirens. Taxonomy (NCBI): domain Eukaryota; kingdom Viridiplantae; phylum Streptophyta; class Pinopsida; order Cupressales; family Cupressaceae; genus Cupressus; species Cupressus sempervirens. The sequence goes on from CM053789.1 coordinate 905,697,321, forward strand.
TTATTAAAGGAAATACAAAAATGAGTTGTCCTCACAAGTGGACAATAGGACAAGAATGACATGTTCTTTACATGTGGACTAGAGGACAACTAAATAATACTTAAGGGATACCTTGGTTTATACCAATAAATAAATAAATACAACCAAGGAAAGATTATTAATTCTAACACCCCCCTTTAATCTTTACTTGAGGAGATGTTGTCAAAACCAATTGACAATATTACAACTTGATTTTTTGAAATATCTTCATTGTGCAAGAGGTCTCTTATTATCATGGGTACATCATTGGAAGGCCAAGAGAAGTGGATAATTCTTCAAGTGTGTTACATCTTCAAGTGGATTCATGTGGCATAGGATCTATACAACAAATAATGATATCTTGTATGTGCCTTGATGGATTACCTGAAACATAGAAACAAAAGCAACTATCCACAAGGATAATTTCATCTTATATTCAAGTTAGAAACTTTTTATGTATAAGTAAATTCTCATAGAGTAAATATAAGTGTAACTTGGTACTGCAATGAAATCAAGATAAATCATATCCTGCAAAGAACAAATATGTTATCAAAACTTTCAAGAAAAGACCATAGAAAAGGCTAGCTAATGAATCCAACATCAACAATGCTTCAATTACGTGGATATAGAAAGTCCACTAATAAGTCATTTTACTGCAAGTTAATGGGTGATCAATCCATAACCTGCATGACTCATGATTTAAGAAAAGAAGTATACATAATCTAATGCCCCGCCAAGGGATCCAAAGAATTTCACTAAGTTTGCCCAATAATTTTTTTTTTTTTTAAAACATGAAAGTAAAACCATTCATAACATCTGCGGAAGCAATAGTAACATCCAACTGAAAGTAAACATATAATAACATATTACATTCTTTAAAGATCCCCTAACATTGAATTACATCTAAATCAACCATTCATCTAACATCACATTCTTATGAAATAACAATGATACATCCAATGTTCTTAAACAATATACAAGTGTCTTTTTTGTAATTACATTTTAGTTTAGCTCAATCATCCACTGTACATGTTACAAGGTATGAAAGGCTTAAAAGAATAAACATCTGTGTAAATAAAGTACATCAACATCCAATATTAATCTATGTTGCAATTAAAGTAAATGAAACTATATGCCATACATGATACATCATCATCATAAAGATATGAACATCAATCATAAAAGATAACCATATATCACAAACATAAATAACTAAGTGCACGGTTCCTCCCAATCGTTAATAGAATCATTAGACCATTGTGGATCCTAGCCATCCCTCCATGCATAACATTCCAAAGCACCGAAGAGATCATCGGTATTATCATAGTAGGAATTTCACTCCTAAAACATCCTACTAACATGCAAAGTAAAGCATAGGATATCACCATCTAACATATGCAAATCATCAATATAAGAAACATACTAGTAAATACATCCATCATAAGGTATATCATCTATCATAATGATCCAAGAATAGAATGAAGATAAATACCAACAAAGAATGCTCTTGCCACGGTGTCTCAAACAAATCTCAAATGATAAGAGTGGAAAACACACTACCACTTGACCGCATGGAACCTAAGTGGTCCATTCCCACCATGCTGAGGAGATAATCTCAAGTCCCAAAAATAGAATATCAAATCACATAGCACAAACACTTTTTAAAATAGGAATCCTAAAAGTATACTAACTCAAAGGTTCCAATCACAAAATTGACATCTAATCCCAGAGGCACAACAATAAGTACACCACCAAAGGTACATAAAATCTATAGAGGAGACTCAAGCTACATACTAGGGAGGTTCATCACATGGCTGCTTGAGTTACCCTGGACTGGTCTCCCATTAGACCCCGAACCCTCAAGCATTGAGTTACCCTGGACTGGTTACTCTGAACCCCGGACCCTCAACGTGGTACATGTAGAAACCAAGAAGCCCTCTTAAGAAGACGAGGCACTTCTCCCATCCTTTATACAAGAACTCAAGGCATGGGTGGTTTAAATATCTCTAACTTATCTTTTTAGTGTGCTTTCCCCCCATAAATTTTAATTACTAGATTATCACTTATTACATAACTTGCATTAGGTTACCCTAGTACTGACCACTTTGGGCCCCGAACCCCTATGCAAGCCACTCCCATAGTCATGCACCTAGACAACCTCTCCTAAGCACATAAATCCATAGTTGTGTCCCATACCACAACACTCGTAAAGATCAAACTTGGTTCCTTAACAGGCAACCTGATAATAAGATGGTTCTTGTTGGTGTTTGAAAACGTTACCCATTTCCAATTACCCTGATGAGAACAAGATGCATCTAGGGGCAGCTAACTCCCATTATCAACAAATCCATTCAGACACCAGGCCAACTATAAGGCCGTACTCCTTCTGCACTTCAGGCTTTGCAAAACCTAGGCAGGTGAACCTCTTTAGATCTGACTATGTGACCAGTGCAATAACCATATTCAGGATCTATAAAAGCAGATGAAACCCCTAATCCTTCTATGCTTAACCAGGAGATCACAAGCATGAAATAGCTAAGGACATGACTCATGAAACTGGAAAGCTAAGTGTGGGTTAACATTGAATAGCTTTCAACATAAAAGGGAAAAGTGATTTAATATGTTGATATCAGCAAGACCCAAGTATGAGCAACAGAACTTAATGATCCTATCTCTGACCAGTGCCTTATCTATTGGGAAATTAAATGAATCATAACCATACATCTCCTGGAAACCTCAAACCTATCTCTACATTAAGATCCCTGATCTATCTTTCACCTTGTGAATAGACATCTGCTACAGAATGAATCTCATACTCAAAAAATTCTATCATGAAATCTGCAAATCCTGTGACAAATATCAAGCAATTACATGGTTCTTTGTTCCATAAGCAAGACATCTTAACCACATACATTTCAAAATGTAATGCAACCTAATTCATGCTCTTTGATCACAAATTAAAAGAAATAATAGAGCCATAATCAGGAGACAAGATTCAAACTGAACTTCAAACTTTTGCTGCACTTTATTTGTTTTCCTTGAAATCAAATACATGAAATGTACAGAAAATAACTCATAGATCACCTAACAAAAAAGAACTATCTACATAAAACTTAAAATGCTGTTCAATACAAGAGAAAATGCTGAAGAATGGTTTCTTAGTGCAAAAACTGGAACCCCCAGAATGATAGGAAGAAAGAATGATATAGCCTAGAAAAAATTCCCGGATCTGTTCTGAAGATGACAAGTGTCCACTTGAAATTCAATCGTCTATAACTGAATAACTTATTCCTTCCATCATCCCTTCTGATCTGATTTTGTTTCATCATTAATCTATAACAAACTTGCAAAATATCCTTGTCTAATGATGAAAACCCTTTACTTGCCAAAATATCTGATTGCCCCATGAAAAAGCCAGTGAAAATGAGTTTTTACTGAGTAAATCAGAACAAATTCAACCCTAACTGCATTTCCATTGCCTTCTTACTAATATTCAGGTCATTACCTTGACAAAAAACAAAACTAAACTTCCTGGTCTAAAAATGGTTGCAACTTAGGTACCTAATAGAAAACCTCGTGTAGCTCAAACTGACTGATACTTGTGCAAAAACCAACTCCAGATTTGGAAAGTTCGTCTTCTCTCGATTCTGGCGATATATAACATCGCCTATTTTGCCTCCAGGAAACCCCCAAAAAAAAATTGTTTTAAAAATGACTCCTCCGGTTGAAAGTTGAGGTTGCACATCTTTTAAAATTTAAAAAAAAATTAAAATACTCTAAAGTCCAAACTTTAGAAATATCCTTTATTTGATTTCAAAAGCCTGAACGTGACCTTAAAAAATGGGAAATAATAAAAATTATTATTTTTATTTGCCTTCATATTTCCCTCTCATTTCATCTAGGTCAACTCTAGGTTTGACCAATGCCATGTGGCGCATTCTAATTGGACACCTGATCTACATCATCTGCCATGTGTCATCACCTGATTCACCAGCTTGTTGCTAGGCAGGACCCGCTTGGAATTCTAACTCTTGCCGGATTTTGGGGTTTTTCGGCGACCTCGCTACCTCGCTAGCCGAAAATTCTGAGATTTTCTGGCTAGCGACATAGCGACTAGCCGGATTTTACGCTTTTCTAGCCTCTCCATATTTGCTGACGTCATCTCTGTTTTGCACATTTTTCTGTCAAAATTTTATTGTTCTTTCCTCCAGCAATCGGGTCCCATGATGAAAGCTTTGGCTTTTTGACAGCCTCTCTCTTTAAGACAATTGGTAACGCGTGTGGAAAAGCATTTAAAGTGAGGTAAATTTTAAAACGCGACAAATATGGGATAAACGTCTAAATGAACCTCCTCTTCTCTGAGCGAAAATTCAGATGCCTCCTTTTCTTATTCAAACTGTGGGCATTGCTCCCTTTTGTGCAGACTGGCAGCTTTCTTGAAACAAAAGCTGTGGCTCTTTGGTCTATGACTGGCAGTTTCTTCTTTACCTGTGATTTACTCTTCCTCCTTTCATCTTTGCTGGCTGCTTCACACGGGTGTCCCTGAGACGGCTTCCCTCTTTCCTTTTGTGTGAGACATGGATACACTTTTGTTTGATGTTTTCTTCGTGTTGCTTAAGGATTTCCATTGCAAGGCGTCTTCTATTTAACATGGCGGCTATCTCTTTGAGTCGGATTCTATTCATGTTTGCTCTGCCTACTCATACTATAACGTGGATGGCTTCCTTTTTGAAAAATCGTGAGCTTCCTTGTTCCTGGCATGAACCCTCCTGCCAATGCGTGGATCTCTTCTTAACACATGCAACATCTTGATACAATGATTTCTTTTGCTATGTGCTTTCCTCTTTGACTGGGCCGGCGTGGGTTGAGTGCCTCATTCTTTTTAAAACATTGGGCTTCCTTGCTGGGCCCTTTTTATTTCGCAGGGTCTTACTTGATCTCCATCGACTATCTTTTGAAGCTTGAGTCTTGAATCTTCTAGTGGGCTTGGACTTCTCTTATTTGCATATAGACGTGTGCTATAACATTCTTTGCCTATTAAATGATGCCTGCCTTTATAAATTATGATCCCTTGCTAAGATGGCGTGAGGCCTTCTTTTCTTTACTGAGCCTTATCTTGCGTCAACTATGAACTTGCTTCTTCCTGGATGCTGCGTGAGCATTTCTTTGCCTGCGAGCAATGTCTCTATATAAGGCACGGTCCTTTCTTTAAAAATGCTAGTCCTTACTAATATGTCGCCTGCTCCAAATCTTGGGCTTTAATACCTCCTTTGGCTGATGGGGAAGTTCAAAAATAGACTCTTTTGATTGGTCAGAACTAGGAGCTTCAGCTAAGGTACTTAACCCTTGTACATTAGCATTATTTGATTCAACGATTTGTGGCTCAAACATAGAATTTAGATTAATTTCTCTTCCTTGATCTGAGACACATGGCAAAGAATTATTTAAATCATCAATATCAGGTGGCTTCTTTTGTTGACATGGGTTTCATAATGCCCCATTTTGGCATGGATATCTCATCTTATTAGGCGGCTTACTCTGTTTCTCTGCCACTCCATGGAAGTCCGAACCATGGGTTACTTAATATCTTTATCTCATTTTTATTTGTCCAAGCTCCTTATTGATATTCAATGCTCGATATTGGAACTCTGACTTAGAAAAAACCATCATATATCCTTTTATCCTTAAATCCCAACCTCTTATCAATCTAGCGCAAATTAGTCGAGCCCCACAATAGGCCCAGCTAAAAAAAATTTTTGTTTCCAGATGACTAAACTAGAAAACTAACTCATTCACCCTCTGGCAATGATTTGAAACAAATTTGACCACTGCAAGCGAATTTGAAACTCAATTTACATCTTTCTGCCAACTGTCAATTTTGCATCAGGAGGCTCGTTGACTGCCCTTGAAAACTGACCCAAACCTCTGGTCAGGCTCTAAAAATAGGCACACTAATTCTCTATTCCACATATTATCAACTTGCCGAATCTCGTCTCATGAAAAATTCTAGGTCAAAAGATATTGACCGTCAAAGTTGAATTCTCAGATTTATCTGCAAGCAAACACGTCAGAAAGCAATAAATTGGGTTTGGATTCAGCTCAGAAAATTGGGCAAATGAACACATGGGGAAATGAAAACTGGGGCGTTAAAACTCTGTCACGAGGAAAATATGAATCTGCGATTTGGGCTCACGACGAATAACTAGGCACATTTGGCAAGCGTCTAAAATGGGCTACCTGGATTTGCAGGACAGGAAACGATGACAACATAACAATTTTTACCAACGGAATGACCCTAGAAAAGTGTGCAAACGGATTCGTCAAGATTTGAAAACTAACACACTTGGAGTATTTTCAGTATAGAACATAGGGAAACAAACCATTTGATCTCATCTATCACGGATCAGGAGATATGATGTCACGAACAGGGGTTCCAATCATTTTGCAAATGCTGACACTAGTAAAAGTTAGAAATTCCATTTGGAATTGCGTTTGAAAACTGATCAAATGGATTCATCAAGGGCTGAAACTTGAAACATGACAAGTCTTTGACATCTACAATGCAATGCAAAAGGAATTTCAAAATTTGGGTCAACTGGTCAAAAGTTACAACATGTCAAACATGGCTTCCCAGAATTATGTGTAAAGTGCATCAGCATGAAAACAGTAATTGACCAACTTTGAGGGATTCAAAACCTAGTCAAACGGACTCGAAATGACTCAAAATCTGAAACATAGGTTTTTGGATATGGATATTAGGTACTCTCAAAGTGGAAAGTTATGATACAATTTTGGACAAAAGATATTCGGGTTCAAACACAGCCTCCTGTCGCTGTTTGACACTAGGGCATAATTGCAAATTTGACAAATGCTTGAAACAGGACTTCGTCAAATGACTCAGAAACTCAATTTAACTGCACGAAACACTTAGGCATGTTGAATGAAAAGTTCTAGGAGCATAAAACACCTCATAGGGTTCAAAGGTACAGTCGGGTACAATCTCATTTAAAAGTATTTATAGGGCTAATTTTTCTCAACAGGGCTCAAAATTGACCATGCTATTTTTAGCGCCAACAGTTCTTACATCCAAGAACACATAAAAGCTCCACAAAACAAACCTCATAAATATAATCTCCAATATGAATCACAATATCCATTGGTTCTTAACAAGCAACCAAGAATATCTCAAAATAATATTGATCAAAGACTCCAAAATGGTTGAGTCAAACATGTCACAACATGACATCATCAAGAAATAAATCAACATTTCAGTCCCATCATGGCGACTAAAAAGCAATCCAAGGATAACTGATCGATGACTCAAAAATGGTTAAGTCAAGTGTCTCAGATACAAATAACTCAGCTTCACTCAAGAAGACTGATGAGCAATAACAATCAGTAATACAATCATCTCATAGAGCATACAATCACATTACCATGGTTGGGTTTATAAAGATTAGAATATGACATCATCATAACATCACAATCATAACCCCTGAGCCTCTGGTAGACGTCCTATAACTGGTCAACACTAGTTAACCCAAAACCCAAAACAAGAAGCATATAGAATACACAATGCAAACACATGTTTTGGTTTACTAAATTCACATAGTTGAATTAAGTGTAGAGGTTTTCCAATTTTCATTTCAAGTATACTTCGAGTGTCTAAATTTAATCATTTGATGTACAAGTCAACCCGTTTGTTCCCCGATAGCATTATTCTTCCATTATCTTAAAATAATATTCTAAGAATAGCTTAAGGGTAAATACTTTACTCATTAAACTGATCACCATTGACCTTTAATTAAATTGTTCTCTATATTTAACCATGATCCATATTCTAATTGATTATCCTTTCAACTCTTCTAGGATCATTATTCGTTATATTATAAGAGGACCAATTATCATTCTTCGAATAAGAGATCATAACTTAATTAAAATGATCAATTTAATAAATCAATTCTCATAGGTGCACAATCCATGACCCTTCAACATTCTAATAGTTCTCAAATAGAAACTTAACTAAGTATTACTAAAGTTTGAGTCTTTTAATTTAATCGTTATCATCGTTGACAACCATATAACATCTAAATTCATAATTCAAGTCATAAGACTTATCAACTTTGATATCAATTTTTCTACAATCTCATTTAAAGAATTAAATCCAAATAACGCTAGTTAATTGATTTAATAGATTTCACAACCAAACCACCAACCCAATGAATATCAGTTGACTAACAATAGTTTGTACGTAAAAGTCAACTTCAATCCAAATATTAATATTTCAATAATACCAATAGTAACTAGGTATTCTGGAAATCTTATCCATAATGACCACATTCGTCATGATATTTATTTCAAGTTAAAACTCTATCACATATAATTATATTGACAACTTAATGAACATCAATTATAATCCAAATCCAAAAATTATTATCTTTTACAAAACTTTAATCATTAAATAATCTCTTCTAGATTAACTCTAATCGAATTTATTGATACTATTTAAACCATTATTTATTAATAGTTTGTTAGTTCCAACAAACATTAATAAATAGTAAACTCATCAAAACTATTATTAATCGATCTAGAGAATCTTTACATAAACTTCATTAGTTAATATTTAACTATCTCTTAGTATGATTAAGGTATAACAATAAGATACCTAATCATTCGAACATATTGACATTAACATAACAATATTATAACGATGTTATAATGTAGTAATGACCCATTGTCCAATATCATTATAATTTGAGTCACTTAATTTAAAATCATCTTCGTAATACAAAATTACCATCTCTAAATTATTTCATATTAAAAGTTAGCTATATTATTAGCTGAATGAGTATTGTCAAATGAGGAGACTCTTTTCTAAAATCAACTAAGGTAGGTGTTCGAATAACCTAAATCTTCAGATTTATAACTTAATAATTTTCTCAACACATTATGAGTTCTTTCCACTACATTTGATCTCCACTAATTCATTGATTCTCATTAAGCCAATGTGCAATTCTAATGAAACCTATATTATTAAAATAATAATTGCATAATTCAAAACTTTGAATAATAATATATTCTAATAATTAACCTTAATTAAACTAGATTTAATTAAGTTAATTAAGATTCTAATATCTCTTCTTTTAACAATAATTCCCATATTACTATTAATATTATTAAATCATCTATCATTTCCAATAAGTCAATTTTCAATTTCAAGAACCTTAAAATAATCCCAATAATCTTTATTTGAACTTATTCTAATTACATAAATTTACTAAATCTGAATACTAAACATTATAATTTAGTTGACTTGAATACATATAATAATCAATTTATATCAAAATTATTAATAAAAATTGAATTACAAAATTTGATTTCAACCAATGCATATGCCAATATTAATAATAACCATAGCATATTAAATCGAATTCAATACATATCATATATTAAAATAAGGAGGGGGCACATTGAAGTTTTATGCGATTTAAAAAGTCACTGAACCAATATATGTATACTACTGTGTGGTCGCAGATCTGTCACGGGTACGGGCTTCGCCCTCCCCAACGTTGATTAAAATTTAATTTTATTTAAAACATTTTTTTCAATAAACATTTATCAACGTGGGGCTCGGATGTTTAATATAATTTCCATTGCAATTTAAATATATGTGTATATATATATATTTATATATGTGTGTATATATGTATATATATATATATGCATGTGTATAAAAATATGTGGATTATTATAACAGTGTGTGTGTGTGTGTGTGTATATATATATATATATATATACATATATGTATGCAGATTTGCATAACTTGATAAAAGAACATATACATAGTTAATTCAAGATTTTCTAAATCTATAAATTAAGAATTCCTCTTAAAATAATTATTTTCTAAACATATCCATTAATCCATCCAACAGGTTTAACATCATTTCTCAAATTCTAATTCGTGCCCAAACCCGATTCAGATCTAATTTTCTCCTCAATTGGATCTAGGGTTTTCCAATGTTTTCTTCTCCACCAAATAAAATATCTAGATTCTAATTCAAATTGCAGATTCAATCACAGAGAGTGTTTAGACACATATAACAAACATGATGAAGACAAGAAGAGAAAGAGTGAAAAGAGAATATGTGAATATCATGTGTGCACCTGGACACTGATGCTAATCCGCCATGCCTCAGAAGTCCATAGAAAATCCCTTCCTTCTCCATCATTCGCAATTCCTCCAAGATCCAAGCCAACCGAAACCTCCAAGTGACTAGAATAGCTAGAAGGAACATAGAAGCATGTAGAAAATATATGAGCATATGAACTTCTCCAATGCATGTAAGCTTTGAAGCTTCCATTTTAAGCTTGTAGCTTCCATTAAGCTTTTATTTAAGCTTGTGCAAACACACTAGGAGAGCCTCTATTTAAAGGCCTATAAGATGCATCTAGAGTGTCTCTAGAAACAACTAAAAGATAAGCATGACAACCAAGCATGAGTCTTCTCCAACCTTCTAGATAAGTCTTAAGGTTGTAGACACCATGTGCTCAAATAAAAATGCTAACTCCTAAGTGTAGACAACTAGTGCATTCTTATAGTGCAAACTCTAGTGTTGTCTACATGACAACTCTCGAGAATTTGTCAACTCCTATGTGAGCAAATATTAAAATAATGCACAATAATTAATATAATATTTAATTTACTCTTACCAATTTAATTAATTTATTATTAAATCCCATGCACTAACTTTAATAATTCCACTTTTCAAGTATTAATATATTTATATTTTAATCACATGAGATCTAGAATCTTTTAATAATTTAAAATATATTTTCCACTTTTAAATTTTATTTTCCAAAACTTAATTGTTAAAATATTTATTAGCTTTAATAATAATATTATTTAGTCATTTATTTAAAAATGAACTTCAAATATATTATTATAAATATTGTCACATTCCAAATTTAATATTATAACTTTTATCTTCAAATTTAATTATTTTATTTAATTAATTTCTCAATTAATTAAATTAAATAAATATTAAAATATCATATTATTTTTTCCATTAAATTAAACCATTAATTAAATCTTTTAATTAGGCTTAATTAATAGAAAATACATCAAAGACTCTCAAAGATAAAATATGAAAATCCATCATAGCCAAAATACATACAAAATCAAACCAAGGGTTTATATCACGAATTACATTATCCAACATATTTGGAGGGTACTCAACTCAGATACTTGTCCTAATTTTCAATTAAAATAAATGGCTTAAAAGGTTGGGATTTGGACTTGAGAATTATCTCCCCTCTCTTATCATTGAGATAATGTGATAGGGTAGGCTCATCTTGGCAATTCAAGGAAGTCGATACCCGGTACCTGCATCCTGCATAAAAATCATGCATGTACAAGTACAATATATACTAACTAAATAGGAAATGGCAGGAAGTGGTGCATCGTGTAGATCCTGACTAGCAGGTGATTATGACTCCCTTGACCACATCAGACACGCCATACAAAAGCAAACACACAAAGCAAACATGCACACCATACACATGCAAGTATGGGGTAAGTATCTATAAGAAAACACATATGATAATAAATCATCTTACTAATCATTATTAATAACTGCAAACATTGAAAATAATCATCATGCATACATGAAATGTAAAGCCTAAGTAATCTCATCACATATCAACTGAATCCATAGCACAATATCTGATAGTCTCAAAACAATGCTGCTAACCATCAACATGAAACTAGCTCCAAAAGAGTTTAGCAATGAATACAAAATGTGAACTAGTGGCAGGCACTACACATAATATTATATGACATGTTTTCAAAGATATCAAAGGGGAGGAGTATGAGTATTAACAATTGACTACCTTCAAATAAGAGTAAAATGCTTTCAAGATGGGTCAATTAATTAAAATTGAAGAGAAACTCCAATAATAAATGGTATTAATCATAAGGTGTCAATATGGCAATAGAATGATGCTAGAAAAACATAAACTGCACTTATGTGCCAATCAGTAGAACAAAATAAATGTTGAAGGCAATAGTGTATAATAACTCATAATCTCAAAGAATAAGAAAAATAAATAAAATAAATTTACTTATGTGAAATAAAGAATGCACTCATATTTGATAAGTCACAAGAGACACAATAATTTGTATATTTATCAGGATATATATGTGGGCCCCCATATATACACATGAATAAATATACCTAAACTATCATGGTATGAAATCATGCAAATAGAATTAAGATCATATATAGAACATAATTTCTAGACAACATACTAAAGAGAAATGTCAAAGATGATGAAAGAGAATTATTAACATCAAACAATATTTGCATTAATTAATCCTCTTAAGTTGAAGTCCACCCATTCTAAAAATTGATCTCTTTTACTAAGTACTTTTTGAAACCATTTATTGTTTCTCTTAACAAATTTATCACTAGAGAAAGAGTTATGATGTATGAATGCATCATTTGTTTCAATATTAGCATTATTACTATTATCAATATTAGCATTATTACCATGATCTATAAATGCATCATTACCATTACCATTGTAACAAAGAATAGGAGGAATAAAGGTAGATATATGAGGAGTAGGGTTTAGAGAAGGAGGTTAGTCTTCCACTAACACAATTCTGCTTCCATGAACTTGTTCATTTTGAGTATTAGAAGAATCATGCACACCATTTCCTGCAAGACAAATATTTTGTGCTATGTGCACTTTGTTAGTAATAGGATTATAAGTTTGATAACTTTTGGTATTTTGCATGTTTTCACTCATGCACTTTGTACATGTCATCTTAGATGAAGCAATAGGAGGTAAATTTTCAACTGTATTAGATGAGATATGCTCATTTTTCAAATGAGCAAGCCTTTCATGCTCCATATTAAAAGTAATATCTTTGTGCAAAGAGTGTCTAGAAGAGGTGAACCTAGAAAATTTAAATAAGTTATCATGGCCTAACTTAGCATTAGCAACAACTTCATTAGTGTTAGGATCAATAACAGAGCACATGTCCCTATGAAACTCAACTTTGTAATTTTGACATAATTTTACAACAGAAAGAAGATTATATTTCAACTCAGGAACATAAAGGACATCATGTGATTTTCTATTTGAAATACTAACATTACCAAATCCTTCAACTTTGCAACTATGATTATCAGCTAATTGAATTGAAATATTAGAAAGATCAGGTTTTAAATAATCAAACACTTCTTTATGAAAAATAACATGTTGAGATGCACTAGTATCAATAATCCATTCTAAATTTTTAGGAACATTGTAACTAATAGTAAAAGCATGATGAGATGGATGGGAGTTTTGATTATTATTATTCATAATTTGCTTATTTTTTTATTTTTTAAAATAATTATTAGTTACATGATCATCTTTCCCACAATAAGTACAGTGAGGTTTTTTATTAAATTGATTAGGATGAGTATTATTACGATGAGTGTTTGGATGATTATTGTGATTATTATTATTATAAGTATTGGGAGAATCATTATTAGAAGATTTAAAATTCTGATTTTAACTTTTAGACACAAAAGCATGTTCATTAGATCTAAGAGTACAAAATTGTAACAACTTAGCTTCCTCTTGACGTAACAAATTTTGAAAAATACTATAAGTTAATTGAGTAGACAAAGTAGGAATAGCAAGTTGAGAATGAACATTAGTAATAAATTGTTGAAATTGTCTAGGAAGACATTTCTTTAAAATAATGGTAATTAATCTAATATCAGTGAGAGTAACACCTAATCCAATTAGTTGACTTTTAATATAATCAAATTTAAGTAAAAATTCATACATAGATTTGAAATCAATATACCTCAAGTCTTCCAAATTGTCTTGTTATTGAATCTTGCGTGATTCAGACGGCCTGTCATATGTTTGCTTTAAAACATCCCAAGCTTCGTGGACATTAGTGCAATGAGAAATTAGAACATATAAATCTGGGTTAAGAGATATACCAATGAGGCCAAAGGCTTCCTCATTTTTAGTATTTCATACATTTTTTTCATCTTGTGTAGCCGAGGTACTAGGAACTACAAAAGGGTTACTAGCAACATCTAAAATATGCTTAAAACAGAATATAAATGAAAGATGAGTTTTTCAACCATAATAGTTTGAGTTATTTAACTTGATTTTTGGAATTAAAGTTGACATGATTTAAAAATTATGTTTAAAATTTAAATAATAGATTTGAAATAAAAAAGTGAAACTTATTATCCACAAGAATGTTAAATGATTATTAAGAGATTTAGAGAGTCAAAATTAAAAACTAAAATGTTCTCTGCAAAACCACTGGTCAGATTGAAGAAAAATAAAAAATAAAAATTGAAAAAAATTGAAAAAAAGTGTTACACACAGAGAGCGATAAATTTTTTAATTTAACTCTATTTTCAATAAAATTTAATTTTTATTTTATTTTTATGTCTTCTAAATGTTGTTCAAATTTCAGCCAAACCCAGATCACAAATTGAGAGATATCATAAAAATATGAACTGTTGTCTTAAAACTTGAAAAACAAATAATACTGCACATATAGTACAATAACTTTTGCAATACTATTCTGATACAAATGAAATTTAAAGAGTTTTTTTATTTTTATGTTTTCTAAATACTGTTAAAATTTTAACCAAACCCAGATCATATATTATGAGATATAAGAAAAATACGAACTGCTGTACTTTCCTTTCTAAAACAAAAATAGAAAAAAAACTTGAATTTCAAAAACTTAAAAAGCTGGCAACAGAAATAGGGTTAGATATAATAAAAAAATTAAAAATAAAGAATCCTTTGGTGGCAAGCCTTCCAAAGGAGGTTAGAAAAAATGAAAAATGAAGAACTCTTTGGCGGTAAACCTTCCAAAGAGGGTTAGAGAAAAAATTTGAAGATTGAATAAAAAACTTGCAAAAAAAATAGGAATGAATTTTTTTCTTCACTTCTCCTCTCAACAAAGTTCTCCAATATGGTAACCTTCACAAAAACTCAAAATAAGAATTAGAAAGCTCTGATACCATGTAAGAAAAAGTAATTGAAATGATAAAATATAATAAAATAAAATAGCATGAAATAATAGATTTAATCCAAGAGAGCAAGAAGAGTTTTACCATACAAATGATACAAAATCAATGGAGCAATACCAAAGAGGAAGCAACACAAGATACAAGGATTTGATAAGGGGAAAGAAAAGAAAACCCCTTGTAAGTATTATGAATGAGGAAAAAGCCTAAGAATGAGAGAGAGAGAGAGAATAAATGGAGCAAAATAGTTTATTTACAATAGCATCAAAAATTTGATGTGAATAATGGAGACTAGTTGAAAATGTGAGAGAGAAGCACCTCTTTTAAAGAGATGAGAAAGGAGTTGCATGTCTTTGCATGTGTAACTCCCATTTCTATGAATGTCACATTCATAAAAGGTGTGTGCAAAGTGTCAAGTTTCTCTTAAGGAGGAATATCTATTTTCCTTATTAAAAGAAATACAAAAATGAGTTGTCCTCACAAGTAGACAATAGGACAAGAATGACATGTCCTTTACATGTGGACTAGAGGACAACTAAATAATACATAAGGGATATTTTGGTTTATCCCAATAAATAAATAAATACAACCAAAGAAAGATTATTAATTCTAACATATTCTCTATCAACAATTTGAATTTAATTCACATTGTCATACAAAATCCAGAGAGCAAAATGCTACTATAGGTGCACTTTTTTTTTTGTCATGCCAATTTCATTCTAAGTGTTGAGTTAATTTTTTGAAGTGTGAAAATTCTCTAGCTAGCCTAATTTTCTAAGAGGCATATTTTTTTCTAATAGTGTTATGTATATGTATATATTTTGTTGTCAATTCCTTTTTTTATAAACTTGCATAACTTTCTCCCAAGAGGCATGGCTTTTTTTTGTGTCATACATTTTAATACAGGGAGGTGTATGCTATGTTACTCCTTTCAAAATGAATTTTCCAAAATGCCAAGTTAACCAAGAAATTGAATAATGTGTTTAAGCAATAATACAAGGTTTTTTTTATTTCCAATTAAGCATGGATCAATTTGAGAATCTCAACATAATATAGTTTCCTTCCTTAGCAAGATTGAACTTGTAAATGCATAAATTGATCATCATCATTCTATCTACTCATCAATGCACATATGCAAGAACTAAAATAACATAAGCTACATTGCAAGAAGGTTTCTCAATACTTTCTCTCTATTAATCAACCTAGTTCAAGGCTCCATCGGGAAAGAACCAATAAGAAAACTCGACGTCTTTGCCAAATACATCAAAATTTAAAATATATTTTTATAAATATTACAATTCAATTGAATTCTCTTCAAGGGCTTTCACAAGAGATCTTTTACAATGTCTTCATCGCATCAAGGGAACAATGAGAAAGACAAGAACCAACATGGAGGTAAAACAACATAATAAGATGAACAATTCAAGTATGCATTCCCAACTCAGTTTTGCACAATAGGTTCAACAATGAACCAAAATAGGGCGGAGGTGGATTTTCTTAATAGGAGATGTCAATCACCATACCATAACATAGCCTTTTTGGGGCTAAAATTCAAGAACTTCAATTCTTCTACAATGCCCTTTCGGAGCCAATATCACAAGGGTATTCATTTCTTCCCTTCTTCAAGAATCCAAATTTTTATACAAGGTATGGATGACAAGTGGGGGCCCATACACCCTACCCTCTTTCCCTCCTCTCTCCATGAGAAGAGACTCTATACTATTAAGGTCCAACTAAGGTCCTTCCCCCATACATGGCCACTTCTTCCCTATCCAAGGGTCAGTGATGTCAAAACAATCTCCATAAAATCCACTCAAAATAAAATATCAAGGCAAGCATGAGAATAACATCAAAAGAAAAACAAGTTAAGATCCCTCCAAATCAACCCCAACACACAAGCAAGCAATAAAAAAACAATACAATGCCTTATGCATGATTCAAGCAAGATTAAAGCATGAACAAAAAGTTATGGCAAAATGGTGGGTTGAGAAGAGCTTTTCCTTTTCTTCCTTTAATCTTCAAACTTTTCTCCAAAGCTAGAGATTGGGTAACAACCACAAAACTATTCCAAATTGCCTCTAAGTATGATATTTAACTCAACTAGACTTCAAGTAACCTCAAGATGAAGTTTGAGTCACCAACTCAAGTAGGAGACAATCAATTTTTGAAATCAACCAAAAATAGAATTTTTGAGTGACCCTAAAAGTCAACCAAAGAGACTAAGGGGTTGGAAAGTGCTCCCCACCCACATCCTTACCCCTAGGGTACTTAAATTTAATATTTTTAGGCCTTAATGACTTAATAGAACCCAAACAAAAACTAGGAGAATTTTAAGACCAATTTACAACTTTCAAAGAAAGACAATGCAAAGATAGCACAAATTAACAAGGGGTTAGGTTTCATCTTTCCATTGGGTTTTTCGGCTAAATTTCTTGCACACTCATAGCACATATCAGTAGATCAAAGAATCACATTCATTATGTAAATTACATATCAGAAAAATCATATAAATTAAAACATCCATTTTCTAATAATCAATTGTTTATCTAATTCTACTTAATTTTTTTTTTACCATTAAAATTGCATAATCAAAGTGTTAGTTTTGCATTCATTTACTTCATCATTATACATGTTCATAAAGCATTAAAAGATGAAATCAAATAACTGAAGTAAAGCGCCACACATCATAAAATAGCATAATAGTGTTAAGTGCATCAAGTAATGTCTCGACATATTGATTCATGAGTACCAAAATAATAAAGTATCAACTAAGCTACGATGGGTTGGGGCGAAGCCTCACATCATCTTGGGGCATGTAAAAGGAGTACTTGAGGACTTAAATGCTGACAATTTTCTAAACTTCTTCCCCCTTTAAAAAGAAACCATTCTCCTTGAGATTAAGGAAGGGAAAAAAAGTATTTATTTTGGAGGGTGCCTTGGGGATCACGCACACTCTTCCACTTCCTTCCCACCTGCCTCCACTCACACCTAGGCATTAACATGGTAGAAATGAAAGTAGATTTATTGTGCTTTGTTATGCTTACAAAATTTGCCATACCCAAGTTGCCTAGAAGGGAAAAGAGGAATGGGTAAATAACATTAGATTGAGTGATATGACACTTGTAGAAAATTAATCTTGCAAGGACACCTAGCTTTATGTGACTAGGGATGTGATGGTAATTTAGGTGGCGAACATATTTAAGCTTAGTGTTAAGACTAGCATAGTTTAGAAAAGTATAGGTTGTAATAAATATGATGTGGAGTTAGATGGGAATAGGACATAGAAGGTTTGGAGTGTTTTTTCTAAATTATATATGTATTCATAAGAGAGTTTGAATATTAGTTTTATCTCCTTTTGATTATATTTTGATTCATTAATTTGCAAGTTATGATTTTAGTAAAGTTGATAAAAGATGCATATTATGAATAGAAGGGAAGGTGATTTTAAAATAATAACTATAATAATAATTTAATAATAATAATAACAATAATATAAAGATAATCCTAACATAAATAAAATGATTAATTGATAAAAATATATTCTAGTTGCAATCTTTAAAACTTCTACAACTACATTAACACAAAAATTTGAATCTCACTTGCACATTAGAGTGTCTCAGTTTGAGTGTAGAAGATTAAGGGCTTGCAATTCAAACCCCAAGTGGATCAATCTTCAACTCATCAGCTAACTTAAACAACTCCAAGTTAAAGTATAGATAATGTATCTTCTTATCTAATCGACAAATTTAGAACATTCAGGAAATGTCTAAATTTTTATTAAAATTCATAGTCTTAGAATGCAGCTTACACATTTAGTTATAATAGAGTAACATTCATGTATAATCCCAACTTGATAGAAGTGTAAACCCTTCATATTGAACACCAAGTCATTCGACTGAATAATAAACATTAATGTATCTTTCAAGGAAAAAAAAAAACACAAGCAAAATTGTATTGTACTTTGCCACATAAAATTAGGGCATGACATTCTGGTATCAGAGCCTAGTTTTGCAACATTGGGCATTAATGAGCCCACAAATGAATGTACATTCTTGAGTTGTCATGATATTATAATACCATTTTGCAAAGGAGATAGGTCTCCTAGGATATTTACTCATAATAAATATTATTGCTTATTTGGCATTGGAATCGAACACCCTAAACAGCTAACACTAGTTAGTCATGGTAACAATTTAAAACTACTAAAGATTAAGATATGATTTGATATTATCTTAACCTTGTGGAAGTTCAACTTTGAAAGGATCCCTTTGTAAACCCCCTTATAGCTATGAGACTTAACAATTTTAGACCTTGGCACACATGAAAATATTCCTTTTAAACCATATCAATATTCAGGATTGAATAGGTGGAAGCCATCTTGATAATGATTAGGTATTGTTAAGAAATCAAAACCCCTGTAAAATGTGGTTTTTGGTTCTTCAGGGAAAATGCTCTTAACTAAAGTAAATGAGGATGATAAGAATGGAAAATTATAGAATTGTGACAGGAAATCTACACGATGAAGTATAATAGTGCAAGGATTAGTATGTTATACAATAAGGTAATATCTTACGCCTTGATTGCCTTGACATAAACCCTATAGTTAAGTGATAGAAACCATGCATGAAGAATTCCATTGGAAGTGACACCAATAAGATAAGTATCCTACTTGACAAGCAAGGGGATAATCAAAGGCAATATGTAATATAATTGATGGATCAACACACTAGAACATATGACACCAAATATAACTTGGTTCACCGATTTCATTTTAGTATATACTTCCATATCAAAGAGTACTCCTTACCACCTGCAACACCATCATATTAGGATGGGCAACATGATCGTATATTCATACCAGCTAAGGTAACCCATGAAACATTAATGTTTTTCAATTTTGATCAATGGAGCTTACAAGCCAAATTTTTCTTAACATTTTTGTTACTCAACAACACTTTTCAACTTGGTGATGAATTGTCACATGGGCATAAACTTTCTGATCAGTTTGCACTATAGCTCGAAGCAATGGAAGCTTAGCAAAAACTAAATAGTTCTCACTATAACAATAAATACCTTAAGGAATTCTAGTCTATCATGAGATCGAATGGTAAAATCATTCTAAAGTTATTGATACACTTGAATGGTGCTTGAAGGAAGGCGTGACAAGAGTACAAGTCGACTTATTATATTTAGAGGTAAGTGACATGAATCATAATCTTATACTTATCTCAAGGGTCACAAGTGTAATTTGAGTGGAAACCCTGGCCCTAGACTATTTTTGATAATTCTTGACAGTATTGGGTAGGTAGGTTTAAAAAAAAATCTTAAGCAATCGAAGGATGAATTCCTAAGACTCAGCAACCCATGAGCAATAAGGGTGTGGATCAATCTCTTGACCTATTCTTAGGAAGGACTAGAAATACAAGGAATGATTTTTGCATACCGTTGATTTACCATGTAATTATAGGACAACCCTTCCTCTTCTTTCCATCAAGAAGACCCTAGTGTGACTGCAATGCTTTTGAGAATTTGAATTGTTATAAATTGTTTCTATTTTCAATTTTGATTCATTTTGCTAATTTTGTGGAATATTCATTTATGACAATTTCTTGGTATGGTTCCCTTTTTGCCTCAGGACAAGACTTGTTTTAATGAAAGGTTACTATTGTGGCTACAATTATGTTTAATTGGTGATTTTATTTTGTTTTAAGTTATTTTATGAGGCATTTTTCCATAAGTGTGATATATTTTGATTTATAAGTCTGTCATATCAGGAAGAATTCTTGACAGGCATCATGAGGAAATTTTAATAGCATCCTTTTCATTATCATATGATGTGACTTCATCCAACCCTATAAACATGGGAATACCTTAACCCTCAAATGAATAGACCCTAATAGCACACAATGCTAAGGACCTTAGGTAAAGGTACTAGAAGTGATAAGACTATCAAGGTTGAAGGCTGAAGGATATGCAATACTATTTTGACTTAATATCTAATAAGTATACCCAACCAATAGTGTAATGGCCAGATTTTTCAATTAAGATGTAACCAAAACAGCACCGCAACCATTGAGTATCTATAATTTAAAATTGGTAAGTGGATCTTGATGTTAAACTAAAACTAATGAATTCTTGGAGTTTTGCAAACAATATCAACCCTTCACTGATGAGTTGATCTTGGACTATCATCATAGGCCTGGTCAATGCTAAGGTGAGTGAGTGACTTGAAAACTAATAAGGAGTAAGATAGTTGGTAGGAATTAATGGAGAATATGATGACATTGGCAATGAATAGCTACCCAAACATAGTATATAAGGTCACAAGCTACCAACACCGAAACCAATCCCTAAAACAAGAATAACCAAGTGAGAGAGAGGAAATCAAGTAAGTATGCCAACTAAGGTACAACATAGGAAGAGATAGGTAGACAAGAAAACATTGACCTATTAATGGAAATGGCACCAATTCAACAAGTTGACCAAGGTAATGAGACTACACCACAAAAAGGACTAATCGGACAACTAAGAGGTATAATTATAGAAATAGTTGTTGAATATATTATTCATGACAACCATTCTTAACTGCCAAGAGACATGGAATGTTGCAATGAGCCTAATAATTCTATATATAAATGACAACCATAGTAACCATCTAGAAAGAAGTTAGCACAAATATATTTATATTAGCTATGGGTAGGTACCCTAACTTGGGATGATACCTAAAAAATTCAAAGGTGAACTAATCAATTTTAAGAAGAATTATCCCTCTATGAGTTATGGGACAATATTTATAAGTCTATATTTCAATTATATGTAAAATGTGAGCTGATCTTATGACAAGGCCTAAGTGGGAAAATTATGTCAGATCAAGGTAAGCCCTTCATATATGGAAGTTGTGTCCCTGATTACAAAAGACTTCCACGAGGAAGTTGATAGCTAGGGGGGGAGGATGTAAGACCCACACTAGTACCCTATTATAGATCTTGATGAAATAAATATGATTATGAGTTAATTAGGTTATGATTGTCATTTTGTTACTAATAATGATTTATGTGAACCTATTAAAGACTAAAGCAGATTTTGGTTATTATAAGTATAAGACATGTTCAATAACATTAGGTTAAATAGATAAGATCACACAAAAATGAGACTCAACTTGTTCAAGCTGAGAACCTAGTCTCAAGATTCAAGGTATGATTTACTAAACAATTAGGGCAGACAATTTAACATCCACTCTCGTAAGAAATAACAATGCATATAGATTGTATGATAACAAAACATGATGGTTGCACTCGTAGATTGGTTTCAAAGTATGATGACATAATTTGGAAACATTCAATGGCATGAGAAATTAATCCTAGGGGCACACACACCTCGTACAGAGATAAAAAGGGCATTGCTAGAAAAATATTACCTTGGTCAATTGATTTGAAAGGATTCTAGTTAACAAATCTACACAATAGTGATTTTCACTTATGACATATATAGTAAGATCCATTTTACATGTTTTACTAAGTTAATAGATATGACTTCGGTGTTTCATTATTATGATAGACAAGGATTGTGATGGTATTTAGAGTAGTAATTTTGTTATGATTAGAAAGATTGATGTTATTCATATCTTGATATTTCAATGTTTTGAATATTTTATGAAAAAACAATTAGATGGAAGTTAACTGAATATGTTAATGCAATTGGATTATTTTGTGCTTATCTGCATGTATTTCTATATTATTTCATTGGGCTACTGACATTAAGTTGAGTGTGCAGGAAAGTTGAACCATGGAGATTATTCGGGGAAATAAGGTTCAAACCTATGTGAACACGGTTAAGCCAAGGTGAATCTTTGGAAGATTCAAAACCTCATTGTATTGTGTTTATTTCATAATGTGATTGTGCATGGGTGTTACAAGTTTAAATGATTAATTAGCGACATGTCATCATGATGTGTAAAGTATTTAATGTGTGTTTGTGTTGTTTGACATGTCATATAGGATTTTGGGCATGAAGTCACTTAACCTAAACTTAATCCCATTATGAAGTTAAGTCAACCCACCTTGGAGAGAGTGTTAGGATGAGTCACCTTTATGATGGAATTCAAGTTTCATTTGATAGGAACTTCAGAGAGCCTAAAAGTGGTTCCCAAGTGTTATTTTGGTGAAAATAAGTCACCCACATGGTAGTATTATAGGTTGGGGGTCTAGATATAACCATAAGATGGTTTAGGGGACCTAGGAGACCCTTTAAATTAGTCATTTTCAAGCCAATTCGAAAATCAGAGTACCACATGACTTCTTGCCTCACCCCTCCACTTGCTTAATTTTCCATTGGTAGAAAGGTACAAGGGTGTAAGAGTGGTAGGTGGGGATGGAAGTGGAGGTTCTTTTAGGGAGCTTGTGCCAAATTTAGTGGTTGTTCACCCACTCTTGAATGGTAGAGACAGATCTAGGGTTTTGGAGGAGGAAGCTTGGAAGCCAAAAGAAGGAAAGATCCATTCCCTTTTCATAACCATAGCTTGGAAGGAGGTTAGTACTTCATGCCATGTTTTCTTTCTTTTCATGAAAGTTGAAGATGGAAATTTGTAAGAGTGTTTCTTGTAGGATCTTTTTGTTTCTATATGGTGCATGTTGTAAATGTTTGTGTATGAGAGTGAGCATGTTGAAGCTAATTGTATTTGGTTCTATTTTGTTGGATTGTGGTTGTGGATTGAATGTTGTGTTGGGTGTGAAGGCATCACTCACCCTTGGAAGGGAAGAGAAGCCTTGGGTGAAGGGGTTAGTTGGGCTCATCATTGAAGTTGAGAAAACCTTCTCTTGGCGATTAGATAGTTTTCATGGAGTATGGGCTCCATTGGAACCATATGCCTTTCGATTGTTCTATGGGAGGTATAAGTGAGGATGTGTGAAGAGGAGTAAGGGTTGATATCCTTGTTGAGGCATGTGTTCTTGATAGTTTTTTCTATGGGAGGTATAAGTGAGGATGTGTGAAGAGGAGTAAGTGTTGATAGCCTTGTTGGGGCATGTTATTTTGATAACCTTGTTATGGCATGCTTTTTGGAAGCCTTATTGGAAAATTGCAATTGCAAGATTTGTTGTTTCACAAGGATATGGCATTCTCCTCCTTGAAGAGCCCACCTTCACCCAATGTTTATGATTCCATCTTTGAATCATTGTGCAGGCCTTGGTTGGGGATTGTAAATGTGTTGTCAACATATCGTATTCATGTTGATTCTTGTTGCTGGGATGTTGTTTGAATGTATCCTGGTTGAGCCTTGTTTCCCCTAGTGTAGGGTTGGTTTTCTTGATGCCTAGGTTGGGAGGTGAGCCTCCATGGTTCATTATTTTTATCTCTCCTCTGTAGGTCCTTATTGGATGTCCTTGAAACTTGGAGCTCTCATTGTATTTCCATGTGCATAGGAGATGAAGACATTATTGTTGTATTTTGAGTTGGGGCTATGAGCAAAACTCCATCATCTTGTGTGCATTTAAATGTATTTCAAGAGTAGTGTTATTGCTTCTCATTGACAAGGAGATTAGGAAAAACATCTAAGGTTAGTGAGTAGCATTTCCATTGTATTAGCATACTAAAGAGATCTCACCACCTTTTGTGTATTGTAAGAATCATTAAAGGAAACGTGTATTGTGTGTAAGGAAATAAGTTATCTTGGTTCTTTAAGTCAATGTGCTCCTTCATTTCTATTTAGATTGCAAGAATGACTCTAATTATCATGGAAAATTTATAATGACTAGAAGGATTAGATCATGTAACGGTATTGGAATGATAATTAATGCCATTTCAATTCTCTTGAATACTTAATGTATATGCATGTTTGAATTGGATCCTTACATGTGAATACAATATTAGCTCTTGAGCAAATGATCTACCAAATTCCATTACTCATAGATTAGAATTAATCAGTTTTCTTCATCTAAGACTTCTAACATGGTTTTCTATATGTGTTTTTTTGTATTGAGTTATTTGTCCAAATGATCCAATAAGTTCATTAATTTAGACTGTAATAACATATCTAATAACCCCTAATGTATCATTGCAATAATCTATTATGGATATCCTATACTATAGGAGAAGAAAATCAAATAGAAGATATAGAATGTATTGAACATAAGAAATAACTTGTTGTAGTTGCTTGTTTTATCTCTCTAAAATTTATATTGAAAGGAAGATAAATATCCTCCTCTAATTATAGAGTAATATTTTATTGAATAGGAACATACCTAGGACTCTAGAAACAAATTCAAACAAGCAATGGCCTATAAGAGACATATGTCTAATCACCATCAGATAAAGAAACTAATTTAAAAAAAAGTGTAATAATGCTATAATAAATGTAACATTTGACCTTGAGATAGCCCTATGAGAACCTAAGCACCATCTTCCTATGGCAATAAACAAAACTTAAAAATAAAATAAAATTATACTAATAAATACTAAGTCTACAATCATTCCTAGGCATCCTCATCTTGGGGCATGTAAAAGGAGTACTTGAGGACTTAAATGCTGACAATTTTCTGAACATCTCCCCCCTTTAAAAAGTGACCATTCTCCTTGAGATAAGGGAAGGAAAAAAATAAGTATTTATTTTGGAGGGTGCCTTGGGGATCATGCAGACTCTTGCACTTCCTTCCCACCTACCTCCACTCACATCTAGGCATTAACATGGCAGAATTAAAATCAAATTTACTGTGCTTTGTTATGCTTACAAAATCTGCCATATCCAAGTCGCCTAGAAGGGAAAAGAGGAAGGGATTAATATCATTAGATTGAGTGATATGACACTTAGCAGAAAATTAATCTTGCAAGGACACCTAGCTTTATGTGACTAGGGATGTGATGGTAATTTAGGTGGGGAACATATTTAAGGTTAGTGTTAAGACTAGCATAGTTTAGAAAAGTATAGGTTGTAATAAATATGATGTGGAGTTAGATGGGAATAGGACATAGAAGGTTTGGAGTGTTTTTTTTAAATTATATATGTATTCATAAGAGGGTTTGAATATTAGTTTTATCTCCTTTTGATTATATTTTGATTCATTAATTTGCAAGTTATGATTTTAGTGAAGTTGATTTATAAGTTAATTAGAGTTATTTAATTATTTCAATGGTAATATTAATATGTAATTAATTTTAAGATATTTGATTATAGCATAAAATGATTACAGATATTTGGGAATGTAATAGGTATTTATAATATATATTATTTAGAGATTAGATGTAAAAGGTAGTATAGGTAGGATACACAAACAAGACATTAACTTTAAACTTGTTATGATAAATATTTGTTTGGTTATTATCATTTTTAGCCACAATTGATGATGATATGAGAATGGTGTAAGGAAGTATAAGGTCGGACAATAATTTGATTTGATTATTATTAGCATTACTTGTGAATATAGTAAATTTAATAATAATAATGTTAGCAATTTAAATAAAAGATGTATATTATGAATAAGAGGGAAGGTGATTTTAAAATAATAACTATAATAATAATTTCATAATAATAATAACAATAATATAAAGATGATCCTAACATAAATAAAATGATTAATTGATAAAAATATATTCTAGTTGCAATCTTTAAAACTTCTACAACTACATTAACACAAAAATTGAATCTCACTTGCACATTAGAGTGTCTCAGTTTGAGTGCAAAAGATTAAGGGCTTGTAATCCAAATGCTGAGTGGATCAATCTTCAACTCATCAACTAACTTAAACAACTCCATGTTAAAGTATAGATAATGCATCTTCTTATCTAATCGAAAAATTTAGAATAGTCGGGCAATGTCTGAATTTTCATTGAAATCCATAGTCTTAGAATGCAGCTTACACATTTAGTTATAACAGAGTAACATTAATGTATAATCACAACTTGATAGAAGTGTAAACCCTACATATTGAACACCAAGTCATTCGACTGAATAATAAAAATTAATGTATCTTTCAAGGAAAAAACAAACAAACACAAGAAAAATTATATTGTGCTTTGCCTTGTAAGATTAGGGCATGACAAAAACTGCCTATTTTTCTCGTGTGGGTACATGATGGCCATGAAGAGTTGTATTAGGTGAGTAAAGCTCACCAGTGGTTATAGTAATACAACTACATCAAAACATTTAGAAACCATAACTATTTGTTAGAGTGAGGAGTTCAAGGGTTTTGATCCTGTGG
The DNA here is from genome assembly GCA_028749045.1 of Cupressus sempervirens. Taxonomy (NCBI): domain Eukaryota; kingdom Viridiplantae; phylum Streptophyta; class Pinopsida; order Cupressales; family Cupressaceae; genus Cupressus; species Cupressus sempervirens. The sequence continues at coordinate 905,724,592 of CM053789.1, forward strand.
ATATGATATGTAGTTAGCTTGGTAAGTGGAGTATGCCTCTAGTGTGCAGATGCCTTGGACACAATTAGGTAGCACTTAACTATTTTAAGACATTATATACATAACAAGTAACAAGTATTTTGATACAAAACCTTGAAAAATTCATTGTTTCCTTTTAGATACATTCTAATCCACCATGAACCAACAAGAAGTTAACTTTTAATAACTTAAGAAATAGTACCACCAAAGAATGAGTGGCCTATACACTTTTCAAATAGAATTTCTCACTGCATGATGCATTTAAGGTAAAAATGAAGTTTCAAGTGAAGTACATTGTTGATATTAATCAAACAACTTTCTAATTATTTTTAAAATGTTGAGCCTAGAAAGAGTAAATAAATTGCATACCATGTACATACTAAATTGTACAAAATAATATCTCAAGGAGCTTGAAGGCTTATGCAAACATTCTTTGACTATTATGTTTTTATAATTGTTGACTTAACAATCATATTTATTACTGTCTTCCTCATTCTTTTTACCTATCACCCTTAATATCTCTACCACAATTTCTTCTTTCTCCCATTGTCTCAACCCTTCTAGGCTCTATATCATCTTGACTTTTTACAAAGGTATGATGTGCTTTACCAGTTTTACAATCAAAAATATTATTTTCCATAACTCCGTTATTGTATTTTCCCTCTGCATCATATATAATATCATCGTGTTTGGTACCTCCATAAATCTCATTCATCTAATCAGAACCTTTTCTATACTTTTTATTATATTTCTATGATTTTTTTCTAGTATGTCCATAGTTTTTATTTTCACCATCATGGTTATGATCATATATTCTCCTTTTCTCCCTTTTTTTTGTACCCTCTCAACTGATTCATTCTCTAAATCTCTTTTCTTAGGGACTTTAGTCACAAATTTTATGCCTTTATCATACTATTCATTGGTCTAGTTGTTGATTAGATGGGTTGACTACAAATTCTTGTAGAAATGTCATTAGATTAGGTAGGATAAAGTGAACAATTAGCTACTCCTAGCTAGTAGGATCAATCCACTAACTTTAAATTTTATGATCATAATTGAAAAAAATGGAATGTGTGACATTGGAGAGAGTGCTTTCCTAACAAATCTATTTCTAAAATCTAGCTTTTGTTATGAAAATTATCAGGAGCCCACAATGCTCTTACCCCTATAAGTGGTTTTCTTTCTATTTTTATCTTTTGGGAGGGACCAAAAATTTTTTGTTTGACAGTCACAATCATCCAATCTCTCCCAATAGATAAAAATAACTAAAAAATTAGTTATAGGGGTAAGAGTGTTGCAGTCTCCTAATAATGTTCATAACCAAAGTTGAATTTTAGAAATAGATTTGTTAGGAAAGCACTCTCTCCAATGTAACACATTCAATATTTTTTCTATTACATTGTCATCATAATTCTAATGGCTAGCCATCGGTTCCATAACATTGTTGTCACAAATCTATCTCTATTGTGATGGATAGGTTTGATGGCTAGTCATTGAACCCATGGCATAGATATTGCATAAACATTTTACATTCAATAGCATCTCCAACATATAGTTGTCAAAATTGTGATGGTGTATTGACCCATCTGGATTCAATTCATGACAACTTTATGCATCAAAATTGTGACAAAAGCCCTTGCCATTGTAATTTGCAATGACAAAAGTTCAACGCCCATCCAATGGGAGCCAATTCTTGTTGGTGTCGCTTGGGTGATGGGTGTTGTTGCAATTTGATGCTGAATATAGTAGTGTATGCATGAAAATCTCCTAAAGTTTCTACTTACAAATAATATTAAAATCTTGATATGAGTAAATTTTAAGGACAATAATTTCTTTTTGATAAAGAAAATTAGCAAGATGGTGTTGACCTATGGTACAAATAGAAGACATTAGACATTGTTAAGCAACATATTAAAAACACCTAGAGTTAGACAACAAGAAAAAATAACAACTAAGTTCTACCTCTATTATAAAGTAAGGTGTGAATATAGTAACACAACCAACCATGGTCCACATTATTAAAGATCACCTTGGGAAAAGCCCCCATACTAGTTTCATTCTTTAACCAAAAATAAGAACAAAGGACCCAAGTGAGCCCTTTAAAATTAACAAAAAACACTCATTCATTGAAAGAAAAGAAACAAAGAGGGGGAGGAAAAATTATCCTCAAAAGGCTCAGCAACCAACCTCGAGTCATAGATAGCATGTCCTTTCACCATCCTAACTAAAGCTCTAAAAACTAAAAGACCACTACTTCAAGTTAGCATTCCCAAAGATATTTCACCCCACTATATGATACCTTCCCACCTCACCAATGAAGGGATCCACCTCAATAGAAGTAGGGAGAGGAAAGATCACAAAACTAATGCTAGGGAAGTAAAACTTCAAAACATTAGCACTATCACTAATGGTATACCAACTACCTTGTCCCTCAAAATAGATCACCTCCATCCCCAAAATCACAAGATTGGACTCCACCTATATAGGATAAAATATCTCCATTATAAATACCATGGAGGAAGAAAATAACACATTCCAAGTCCACCACATAGGTGAACACATATTTCTCATAAACAAGAGACAAATCTTCTATACACTCTTCCATATTCTAGAATCAGGTGAATTCACAAGGGAGAAAAGTTTTCTCCACCTCCATCCTTCCAACATTATAACCATCCACCATTAGAGTAAGAGATTTTAAATCTTAGAGAAGATGGGGAGGATGAGGATCCATAAATAAAACCCCTTTTAAATCTTCCCACCATCTAATTGAGGAACTAGGAGAGAACATGTCCTGGCACTATTAGCTTTACTCACATAGAAAGCAAACATCTTGATAGATGATTCCTCCTCCTCAATGATGATTAAGTGTTGAGACATTAAAAAAAACAACCTCACACTCAAAAGCCTCTTGAAGGGGCCAACAAGGCCTAAGGAGGATATTTTTCTCAATAGAAGACCCCAGGAAAGAAATAGAGAAGAGATCAAAGTCCACCAACAAATAACTAAATAGAGGATCCAAAATCTGACAAAGGGAGAACCTCCCTGAAAAAACCTTTCACTATAATGACCCTTTCCAATAGGCCACTAAAAAAAAACCCTAAATTTAATACACTGCTGAAAGTATATTGTTGAATAAAAGAAATAATAGTGCCAATGTACTCATTCAATGAAAACCAAATTTTTTTACAAATGATATGGCAATTTTCAGCACCAAAATATTATGACATGGCACATTACAGAGAAACCCTAACTAGCTGTATACAATTCAGAACTTGTTGCAACTATAGATTGAAATGAAGAACATGGATTGATCAAATGGTGGAGACTAAATGCTGAAGATGTTATGATGAAAGTGCAACTCCAATTAAAACTCCAAACCAGAAATTGAGCACAAGTGAAAGGATTGAAATATCCTTCCCACCACTGCAATAATTCAGGTGATCTTTCACACCCTCAAAATTGCATACCAATTGAGAGTCTTTGTTCTCAATGACCAATTGTGACTACCTACAAAAACCCTAGGCTGCACAATGCACATCAGAAAATATCTATATAAATCTCAATGATAGGCAATGAGCCCTCAATGCTTATTTATTCTTTTTTCCTCGATAGGTTAGCCTCCTTTTTAATTTTTTCTCTGCTTCTTCCAGCAACTTCTAGAAGATTTTTTATTTAATATATAAAGTTGCCTTGTAATATATATATTTTTTAATTGATAACTTTATAATCAACTCTTCCAAAAAAAAATGGGACATTACAAGTCCGCCCCTCCTAAAATTGCTTGGCCTCAAGAAATCTTAATGCTAGATGCTGCAAAATCACTTCTCCCTCCCAAGTAGCATCTTCACCAAGTAAATCTTTCCACTTAACTAGATACTCTCTGATTACTCTCCTGTGAAGCTACTTCTCTCTACTATCCAAAATTGATTCTGGCACTAAGATCAATTTCCCCTCATCATCTAAGGGAGGTAATACTATAGAAGGCATCACATTCTGACCCAATGCCTTTTTGAGGTGTGATACATGAAACACATTGTGCACTCTACTATCTATGGGAAGCTCCAACTCATAAGCCACCTCACCAACTCGTTTGATGATCCTGAATGGTCCATAATAGTGTGGTTTGAGTTTCTCTGCACCACTCTTCTTGAGAGTGGACTACTTATATAGCTACAACATGAGGTAAACCATATCATTTACCTCAAAAATACACTCAATCCTATTCTTGTATGCATACTACTTTTGCTGGTTCTGAGCTCTATCAATGTTGTCTCTAAGAGTTCACTTGCATGGGGTACTCGACTATCTCCCAACAACAAATCTAAGAAACTAGTTCCTTACTTTCCTATAATAGTTCACCTGCACGGGATACTCGACTATCTCCCAACAACAAATCTAAGAAACTAGGTGCCTCATAACCATAAAGTGCCATGAAGGGTGTCATTTGTATAGTCATATGATATGTAGTATTATAACAATACTCACAAAGATATATCCATCTGACCCAAGCTCGTTGTTGATCTACCACATAATTCCTCAAATACCCTTCCACCCATATGTTTACAATCTCTATTTGACCATCAGTCTGTGGGTGATAACTAGTACTAGGTGTAAGCTTAGTGCCACATAACTGAAATATCTCCTACCAAAAGTGACTCATGAAATGGTTTTCCTTGTCACTCACAATTCTTTGAGGCAAACTGTGTAATCTAAAAATCTCACTAAAGAAGATCTCTACCACCTGAGTTGCTAAGTATGTAGTAGCGATAGGGAAGAAGTGAGCATATTTTGTCAGCCTATCCACCACCACATAGATATAATCATGCCCCTGGGCCCTTGGCAAGCCCGTAATAAAATCCATAGAGATGCACTCTCACTTCCTATCAGGAAGAGGAAGTGGTTGTATGAGCCTTGCTAGATAAGTGTGCTCTTGTTTGTTCTGCTAGAAAACATGACACTCTTGCACATACTACAAAATATCAAGCTTAAGTCCCTTCCAAGTGAACCATTCTCATACTAAACTATAAGTCTTGAAATACCCAGGATGGCCTACTGTAGGTGAATTATGGAATGCTCTCAAAATCAACTACTTCACTTTTGATCTTGGGACTAAGTAAATCTTGTTCTTGTAAATGATCAAATTATCTATGAGAGTGTATCTGGTGTCGATTGTTGTTCCTTCCACTATATTAGAGGCCTATGTGTCTTTGGCATATTCTGCTACAATTAAGTATTGCCAATCCTCTGATATCTAAATCATAGAAGTGAGGTGTGGCCTACGGGATAAAGCATCTACAAAAAATTTATGTGTCCCCTTAACATATGTGATATCAAAATCATATGCTTGTAACTTACTCACCCACTTCTGTTGATGATCATTCAGGTACTGCTATCCCAAAAAGTGCTTCAAACTATTATGATCAATTTTGATACAAAATTTTCTACCCACAAGATACTATCTGAATTTGGCCAAGGCATGCATGATGGCCAACATCTCCTTATCATATATACTGAATGATCTCTCAGCCCCTCTGAGTTTCCTACTCTCATAAGCTATAGGATGCTTGTCTTGCATGAGTACAACACCAACTCCCTCTCCAAAAGCATCACATTGAAGCTTAAATGGCTTCATGAAATTAAGCAATGCTAATACTGGGCATGTAGTCATTATTTCCTTGAACCACATAAACCACTCCTGTGCCTCTCGAGTCCACACAAACACCTCTTTCTTCAGAAAATCTATCATGAGTACTGCATGTTGTGAGTAGCCACTAACAAACCTGAGATAGAATCCACATAGACCAAGGAAACCTCTTAACTATGTAAGGCTCTCTGGTGGTGGCCAATCAACAATAGTACAAATCTTTTCAAGATCCATTCACACTCCTTCTGCACTAATGATGTATCCAAGATACAACAATTCTGTCATCCCCAAATCACATTTGGACTCCTTGGCATACAAGGACTCACTCTGTAAAATGCTTAATACTGTCTCCAAGTGCTCTAAATGTTCCTACCATGTCCTGCTATAGATCAAAATATCATCAAAGAACACTAGCACAAATTTCCTTAACTGATGGTGGAAGACCTTGTTCATAGTGGACTGAAAATTGGCAGGTGCATTAGTCAAACCAAAAGGCATGACTACAAACTCAAAATGCCCATAATGACATCTGAAAGAAGTTTTTTCAATATCCTGCTCTCGAACTTTGATCTGGTGATAGCTTGATCTCAAATCATTTTTTGTGAAATAACAAGCCCCATGCAATTCGCCTATCAGCTCATCGATACATGGGATGAGATACTTTTTCTTTATAGTTCTCTTATTCAACACCCTGTAATCAATACACATTCGTAGAGTTCCATCCTTCTTTTTTACTAAAAAAATAGAAGATGCAAAAGGTGACTTACTTGGTCTGATGTTTCCCATCGCTAGCAACTCCTTGATGGTCCTCTCGATCTCATCTTTGAGTCATTTTGGGTGCTGGTATGGTGTGATCATGACATGCTTAGCAACTTCCTCCAACTCAATAATGTGCTCAATACCTCTATCTAGTGGCCTTCCTGGTAGAATCTCACTGAATACCTTCCCATACTTGATTCTCAATTTTTGAATATCTGGATGATATTCAGTCTTATGTTGCTCCCCCTGGGTAGGCATCAAGGTGCATATTTCTACCCACTCTATATTATTATGCTTGGTTAATCTCTCCAACTGCCTAAATAAGATAGTCTTGACATCACCATTACGAATAGCCTTCAACACATGAGTCCTACCATCCACCATGAATTGTATCTCCATATCCTCCAATCTCAAGGTAACCTCCTTCAAAGAATGTACCCACTACATCCCAAGTACTATGTCCATGTCACCCATGTTGACCACATGATAGTCTACCTTAAACTCATAGTTGTTCAGGTGCAAAGGTAGATCTCGCACCATCTTGTCATAATAAAGAGTATATTCATCAGCTACCTTGACTCTCAATCCCTCAAAATGCTTAGTAATGAATCCACGTCTCTCCACAAATTGTGCATCAATAAAATTATGTGTGGCACCTGTATCCAATAGAGTAATAACCTTCTATCCTGCCAAGACTCCCCAAAATCTGAAAGATCCCTCTCTTTGAATACTAGACAGACGTGCCTCCTATAAATGTATCTCTAGAGCCTCTTTTTTCTTAGCACTATCTACCTCTTGTTCACCCTCTACCTCATCATGGTGCTCTGAGCTTTCTAAATCTGAACCCTCGCAATAAGCCCACATCGCTCAGTTAGCCTTCCCCTTAGGCCTCATAGGACAATCATGACCAAACTCATAGGGACCTTTGCAAAAGAAGCATAACTTTTTCCTATGCAGGTCATTAAGTGTTTTCTTATCCCAAGGTGTAGCTAGCTTTCCTTTTGAGTCACTAACCTTCTCTTTACCCTAGCTAAATTCCCCTTTGTTATCTCTAAATGATGAAGAACCCTTTGAACTAAACTGGTTTGCTGGAGCTGCAAGTTCCATACTGTGGGCTTTCTTCATGGCTTCCTGTAATGTAGGAGGATCAAAGGCCTTTACCCACCCCTTGAGTGGTTCAATTAATCCCTCTATGAATAAAATGACTAGCCTCCTTTCTAAAATGCCAGGCACCATCACTGCAAGCCTTTGGAAGTTGTTGATAAATTGTTCTAATCCTCCTGACTGTCTCAACTGGGCTAATTCCTAAATTTAAACTTCATGATTTTTTTTATCAAACCTTTCTATCAATCTATCCACAAACTCCTGATAAGTGGTTACCTGATTGTGTTGCAATGTGATCATGCCATGTGTCCACCAATCATGTACTACCCCATCTAAGTGTAAAGTGGCATACTTGAGTGCTTCAAATTCTATCATAATCTTTAGAGATAGGAAAGTATCCACCTTATGAATCCAAGCATGAGCAGTCATTTTTCCACTACCATCAAATGTGGGTAATACCAACTTGTTGGTGACCTGTTGTAACTCACTGTGTTTATCTACTTGCTTTTGCCTGGCAACTCTCTAGTTCAGGTACCTATCAAATGTCCATTTTAATGCCTTGCCAAGGGATCCAAAGAATTTTAATAAGTTTTCCAAACAATTTTTTTTTAAACATGAAAGATAAAACCATTCATAACATTTGCAGAAGCAATAGCAACAATTCAAATAAAAATAAACATAACATATATACATAACATGCTACATTCTTTAAAGATCCCTTAACATTGTATCACATCTAAATTAACTATTCATCTAACATCTCATCCTTATGAAATAATAATGATACATCCAATGTACTTAACCAATATACAAGTGTCCTTTTGTAATTATATTTTAGTTTAGCTCAATCATCCACTATACATATCACATGGTGTGTAAAGCTTAAAAGAATAAATATTCAAGTAAATAAATTACATCGTCATCATCTAATATTAATCCATGATGCAATAACATAAATGAAACCATATATCATACATGATACATCATCACAAAAGATATAAACATCCATCACAAAAGATAACCATATATCAGAAACATAAATAACTAAGTGCACGGTTCCTCCCAACCGTAAATAGCATCTTTAGACCATCGTGGATCCTAGCCATCCTTCCATGCATAACATTCCAAAGCACCGAAAAGATCATCGGTATTAACATAGTAGGAATGTCACTCCTAAAACATCCTACTAACATGCAAAGTAAAGCATAATAAATCATCAACTAACATATGCAAAGTAAAAAAAATCATCAATATAAGAAACATACTAGTAAATACATCCATCATAAGGTATATTATCTATCATAATTCTCCAAGAACATAATGAAGAATAAATACCAACCAAGGATACTCCAGCCACGGTGTCTCAGACGAATCTCAAATGATAAGAGTAAAAATACACTACTACCCGACCGCATGGAACCTAAGTGGTCCACTCCCACCGTGCTGAGGAGATAATCTCAAGTCCCAAATAGGCTATCCATAACACATAACACAAATCTTTAGAAGTCCAGGAATCTTAAAAGTATACTAACTCAAAGTTTCTAATCACAAAAACTGACATCTAATTCCCAGAGGCACACAATGACATGTAGAAAACCTACTCTGCAAGCGAAAAAGTGTCATCACAATTATCACGTACAAGTTATCCTGGCAGTTAGCTAAACTCCACGGGTCTATATTGATCTCATGTGGTCACTAGTATCCTCTCATACTGACGAGGCATACTACGGAATGCACGGTCGCAACCATGCGTTCTCACTACTCCCATCTTAGCCTGTATAAGCACTCAAGGCATGGGTGAGAATATCAAAACAATTATCTTTTTAGGTTCATTTAATCCCTATTTAGTGTGTAAATGTTATCACTTATTAACCAAACTTACAATAAGTTACCCTGGCAACCACTTAAGGCCCCAGCCCCCATTGCAAGCCACTTCCCGACACTACAAATAAATTACCTACCCTAAGCTCATGGAATCATAAATCACCACAGTCCTGTACAAGCGACTGTAAAGAAAATCCAAAAAATAATCCATAAAAATAATCATCAAATAACCATGATAAAAGCATCAAAAATCCATAATAAGAAGAATCATCAAATCTCCAAGATAAGAATCATCAAATCTCCATGAGCATCTGAAAAAACATCCATAGAAAATCATGACCACAACAGTTTTCTATTGGCAACTGAAGGCATCACTGATAATCATAATAATCAATTGGTTCTCACTAACCAAAATATATCTCAAGATAAATGGTTCTCACAAGCAACTAAGAATATCTCAAAATCATATTGATCGAAGACTCCAAAATGGTTGAGTCAAACATGTCACAACATGACATCATCAAAAAATAAATCCATATTTCAGTCCCATCATGACGACTAAAAAATAATCCAAGGATAACTGATCGATGACTCAAAAATGATTAGCTCAAGTATCTCATACACATACCTCTCAGCTTCACACATGAAGACTGAAATAACAATCAATAAATACACACATTTCATAGAGCATACAATCACATTACCATGGTCAGGCTTATAAAGATCGAGACCAATAAGATCAACATGCCATCATATCTCATAACCTCCGAGCCTCTGGTAACATCCTAGGACTGGTCAACACTAGTCAACCCAAAACTCAAAATAAGAACTATATAGAATACATGATGCAAACACATATTTTGGTTTTGCTATCTTACATAGTTGAATCAAGTGTAGAGATTTCCAGTTTTCTGTTTGCAAATATATTTTCAAGTGTCTTAAGTTTCATCATTTGACCTACAAGTCAACCTATTTGTTCCCCGATAGCATTATCCTTCCATTATTAAGAATTACATTCTAAGAATAACTTAAGGATAACTATTCACTAAACTGATCATCATTGACATTTAATTAAATTATTCTATATTTAACCATAATCCATATTCTAATTGATTAACCTTTCAACTTTTCTAGGATCATTATTCGTTATAAATTATAAGAAAGCCAATTATCAATCTTTGAACAAGAAGACTATAACTTATTAAAATAATCAATTAACATCGATTCACAATCCTTGACCTTTTATTATTCTAATAATTCTCAATTATATATTACTAAGTCTTCACCATTAAAATATCTAAAGTCATTATTCAAGTCATCAGATTAAGACCTATCAACTTGATATCAATACTTTTAAAATCTCATTAAAAGAATTATATCAATTAAATCTCTATTACATGACTTAATTATTAATTAAATCTAATTAACTCTCATTAATCAATTTAATTAATAATTGTATAATCATAGCAACGTTCTAATTAACATCAGTTGACTAATAACTAACTAGAATTTTGTAAGTTAAAAGTCAACTATAATTCAATACTCAAATGATCATATTAATAATTCAATAATAATAATCTTGTTAATAATTAATAACAAGCTATATTGGAAATCTTATTAATAATTCTATACTAACCAAATTCATCACTCTTCAACAAAGTTCCCATTTATATTTTAATAATAACAAGTTATAATAAATCCTCAATACCAAGTATTATTATCTCAAATAAGTTTCCCCTATGTACGTTGCTTCAGTTAGTTGATACTCCTCCAAATTATTAACCAATTCAATTTGATTAATATCTTTTACAGTACTTCAATCATTAACTAATTTCCTCTAGATTAACTCTGATCATATTAATTGATAACTATTTAAACCATTTACACTATTATTTATTAATAGTTTGTTACTCCCAACAAACATTAATAAATAATAAACTCCTCAAACTATACATACTCGATCTATAGAATCCTTCCATAAACTCATTAGTTAATATTTGGCTAACTCTTAACTCCATTAAAGTATTCAAACATATTAACCAATAACATAATAATTTAGTCTTAATCCAATATCATTCAAAGTTTCTAAATTTAAATCAACATAATATAAATTATCATCTTACAATTATTTAATCAATATTAAAATCAATCATTAGACTCCATTTTTTAATTGTTCTAATAATATTTTGTCTATATAAACGTTGTTTGAAAGAGATCCCTATCACAAACCAATAAAACTCATTGTAGATTTTAACATGAATAATCTTCAAATTCTTAACATTATCATCTTCATTAAACAACTCTAAAATTGTTTAATATATATTAAATAGTATTCAATATACATTATAAAAAGTCCACTATATAAACCATATTAAAATCTCTTTTCTTTTAATTTTCTCTCATTTAAAAATCCATTTACTTAGATTGACTAATAATTAATTACACTTCTTCTACTATTAACTAATCTTAATTAAATTTGATTTAATTAGATTAGATAATAAACCATATAAAACTAATGTATTTTAATAAGATTCTAATAAAGAAAGATTTCAATAATATCTTTAGTTCATTCCATGCTTATATATATATTATTTTGTGAAGTTTAAGCATAAAGAATTTTTGGTTATGGAAAATGGAGAAATATCTGTCCTCAAATAAAACAGTCTCAGTACGATGGCCATATCTCCTTAATGAACCGTTGGATCGGGCTAAAATTTAAATATGCTAGAGAGGGCCAAGTTGCGCCAATTCTGACTAGAGCGATCGAATAAATTCGATCCCAATAAAAAGTTATGAATGACTAAGTTTGGGTCTATCCAAGGGGCAGCGACAGGACAATTTGTGATGAATTAGAATTTCTTGTTAAAATAATTGTTTTCTAAATTTACCCATTCATTCATCTAACAGGTTTGTCCATTCGCATCTGAAAATATAATTTGATAGAAAGATTACATCTAATCGTTCGAATTTTCAACTTAGAATTTCTATTTTAATTTCAAATTTTGTCTTTCTAATTTCACAATATAAATTCGAACCCAAACCCAATTAAGATCTAATTATTTCTCCTTAATTGGATCTAGGATTTTTTTATTGTTTTCTTCTCATCCAAATAAAATATCTAGATTCCAATTTCAAATACGGAGAGTATTCAAACACATAAAACAGATATGATGAAGACAGGAAGAGAAAGAGTGCAAAGAGAATATGAGAATATCACGAGTGCACCTGGACATTGATGCTAATTTTCCATGCCTCAGAAGTCCATAGAAAATCCCTTCCTTTTCCATCATTCGCAATTCTTCCAAGAATCCAAACCTATCGAATCCTCCAAGTGATTAGAAGTGCTAGAAGGAGCATAGAAGCAAGTAGAAAGTATATGAGCATATGAATCTTCTCCCATGCATGTAAGCTTTGAAGCTTCTATTTTTTTTTTAAGCTTGTAGCTCGTGGCTTCCATTAAGCTTGTAGCTTCCATTAAGCTTTTCATTTAAGCTTCTATGAATGCCTGAATATCAAGAGCTCTCAAGAAACTTTTGGATTGCTTTTTGAAACCGTTGAAAAGTGTCACCAACTAAGCATGAGTCTTTTCCATTTCTTTTTGATGAGTCATAAAATTGTAGACACCTTGTGTTTAATTGATGCACTAACTCCCGTGTTGATGACACATGTTAATTCTCATGCAAGCTTATAACTCTAATTTACTTTACTCTTTCTAATTTAATTTATTTATTTATTAAGTGTCATGCACTAACTTTAATATCTCCACTTTTCAATCTTAATATATTTATATTTTAATCATATGAGATTTAGGATCTTTTAATAATTTAAAATATATTTTCCACTTTTAAATTTCATTTTTCAAAACTTTATTGCTAAAATATTTATTAGCTTTAATAATAATATTATTTAGTCATTTATTTAAAAATGAGCTCCAAATATATTATTATTAAAATAAATATTGTCACATTCCAAATTTAATATTATAACTTTTATCTTCTAATTTAATTATTTTATTTTCAAATTTAATTATTTTATTTAATTAATTTTTTAATTAATTAAATAAAATAAATATTAAAATATCATATTAATTTTTTATTAAATTAAACCATTACTTAAATCTTTTAATTAGGCTTAATTAATAGAAAATACTTCAAAGACTCACAAAGGTAAAAATACGAAAAACTCATCATAGCCAAAATATATACAAATCAAACCAAGGGGTTTATATCATGAATTACATCATCTGACACATTTGGAGGGTACTCAACTTAGATACTTGTCCTAATTTTTCAATTAGAACAAATGGCTTAAAGGGTTGGGATTTGGACTTGAGAATTTATCTCCCCTCTCTTATCATTGAGATAATGTGATAGGGTATGCTCATCCTGGCAATTCAGGGAAGTTGATATCCGGTGCTTGTAACCTGCATAAAAATCATGCATGTACAAGCACAATATATATACTAAACTAGCCAGGCAATGGCAGGAAGTGGTACATCGTGTAGTTCCCGACTAGCAGGTGACTATGACTCCCTTCCTTAACCACATCAGACACACCATACAAAAGCAAACACGCAAAGCAAACACACACACCATACACATGCAAGTATGGGGTAAGTATCCATAAGAAAACACATATGATAATAAATCATCTTACTAATCATCATTAATAATTATGAACACTAAAAAAAATCATCATACATACATGAAATGTAGAGTCTAAGTAATCTCATCACATAATAAATTGAATCCATAGCTCAATATCTAATAATCTCAAAACAATGCTGCTAACCAACAACGTAAAACTAGCTCTAAAAGAGTTCAGCAACGATAACAAAATGTGAACTAGGGGCAGACACTACATCCATCCATCCTATATATATTATGGTAATGAATCTCACTCATTCCTTGCTTGTCAAAGTTCATCTACAATATCTATTACCATAGCATCAGGTGTGCGTACTGGAGTTTCTTCTCTCAATGTAGGATGTGTGGGTCTGTCAGCTGTTCTAGACCATGTCCTATGTTGTGATCCTACTATGCTCCTGTCATCCTGATCATTATTATGATTATTTTTCCTATTTTCCCTGATCAAATGTTGCATCATAACCATCATTGCTTATGTACTTGCCTCTATTAACTGTAGAAGCCTCTCCTCTTGCCGTAAAGTCTCATCATCTCGCACACTTCTGGATGGGCTTTGAGAATATCTCTCAGCCATATTCTTAGTTATGTTGGTTCTTTTGTAAAATAAATTAAATGGAGGCTGGATAACCCTATCCGACTAGCAGGAAACCACTCTGATACCACTGTAATGACCCTTTCCAATAGGCCACTAAAAAAAACCCTAAATCTAATACACTACTGAAAGTATATTGCTGAATAAAAGAAATAATAGTGCCAATGTATTCATTCAATAAAAAGAAAATATTTTTACAAATGACATGGCACATTATAGAGAAACCCTAACTGGCTGTATACAATTGAGAACTTGTTGCAACTATAGATTGAAATGAAGAACCTAGATATATCAAATGGTGGAGACTGAATGTTGAAGATGATATGATGAAAGTGCAACTCCAACTGAAACTCCAAACCAAAAATTGAGCACAAGTGAAAGGACTGAAATATCCTTCCCACCACTACAATAATTCAAGTGATCTTTCACACCCTCAAAATTGCATACCAGTTGAGAGTCTTCATTCTCAATGGCCAATTGTGACTACTTGAAAAAACCCTAGGCTCCACAATGCACATCAGCAAATATCAATATAAATCTCAATGATAGGCAATGAGCCCTCAATGCCTATCTATTCTTTTTTCCTTGATAGGTCAGCCTCCTTTTTAATTTTTCTCCGCTTCTTCCAACAACCTCTAGAAGATTTTTTATTTAATATATAAAGTTACCTTGTAATATTTATATATTTTTTAATTGATAGCTTTATAATTAACTCCTCCAAAAAAAATGGGACATTACATTCACTTATAAAAAATAGATAAAGGCCAAAGAGGTGTTAGTGTAAATAATTATTATTTATACTTTACTTAAGTTTACTTAGGATAAATGCATTATTTTATTATTTATTAGGTTAGACACCTAAGAGTATGTGCACATATATGAGTTGTCATGTTGACAACACGAGTTAGCAACCCTATTTTAGCACATGGTGTCTACAACAGTAGAGTTTGCATAATCAATGAAGTTATCATGTAGACAACATATTTGTTTGTACTCTTAATTAATCATATGGTGTCTACAACATAATTTTACATGACACACCTATGTGGGCTTATCCTCTCATCATCGCATAAACTCCTGTGCTCAATGGAGGATAATCCACTCTTGGTGGACATGTGCTTAGTTTGAGGCTTATCATATTGTTAACTCTTAGTAAGTCTAGAGACCTTTATATATAGGTACTTCTAGTGTACTTGTACATTAATTGAATTTCATATTGTTATTTTGATCATACTCTATTGGTCTATTTTGTGCTAGTTCTTGAGCTTCTTGATTTTGGGTGATTTTTTCCTAAGGAAAATTCTTACATGGTATAAGAGCCATAGGAGCCTCATTTCATAGCCATTAGATACCATTCTTGCTTCACCTCTAGGAGGGCTACTGATTTAGATCCAATGAATTTGTAGTCATTGGGAGTGTCTAGAGCCAAAGCAGACCTCAACATTGCGTCCAGAGCATCAATTTGGTGAAATTTAACTATAAATTTGCCTACCCTAGACAATGGTCAAGTTTGTGGAAAAAAAAAGGACCCGAAGGCCTAATTCGTAGAATTTGGTATGATCTGTTAGATCTACAATTTTATTTTTTAGACCTTACATTTTATTTTCTTTGCAACTGTTGTCCTTTTCAAAAAAAAAAATTCAAAAAAATTGTGACCTATCAAGCTTGTAGAGAATTATTTTTCACAGGAACTAGGTGGTCAAATCCCAACCCCTACTAAGGAATATTCTCTATGATTTTGGTATATTCCTCATAACTAGCTAAATATTCTAAACCATAGCTAACACAAATCCAGTGGGCATATTGTACATTCTGGCAAGCTTAAAGCATAGTCGACACACATAACCTGACAATGATATCAATTTCGATGTCTCACACATCTATTTTAAAACACTGGTGGTTTGTGTTTTTAAAAATACCCACATCCCCCACACAATGGATGTGGGATTAAAATCTCCATTTGCTAGCCTGAATTTTGCTGTCAGCATCGGCAACAACCCACCTCGCTAGAAAACATAGTCCAACTATCAGTCTTCCAAAATCTGGCACTGCCCTATCTATGGATAGGTGGAGCCAACTCACCCACTTAGGAAGCCATGTGTCTTCCACCTAAGTGATAGACTGGACATGTAATACTCAATGCCCACATTGCATTGACACCTTAGTAGTGTGGACAAATCAACACAAGCAGACACATCTATGCACATGTAGATTTGTAGCCATGTCCATGTCAGCAAGCCCACGTTAGTAAACAAGTGGATCTACCACATAAGTTTCATACACCCAATCATCAACCCATGTGGCTCATTCGTACCATTGATGTCACCTACTGACATTAGCATTCATACTTGTCATCTGGGGAGAGTTTTTTCAGTGACATCAACTAGTTACTATCTTAAATTTGACATTCATTTGACCATCACTAGAAGGCTAGATTGCACTATAGTGATTATTGTTTGGATGTCTAATTTAACCTCATAGTTTGCTGATAAAACCCCTCATCATATTCAGTTTTGATTTGATAGTCTGACATCAAGAGGTCATATCTTGGTCATCCAAACTCTAAATCAGGTGCAACATTTTTTGATTTTGGCTAGAATTTTCTAAATTTTTTAGTGATGCTATTATTTTCTAGTTTTGGTGCATGGATTTGTCAAAAATTTCATTTTTTGGTGACTATACTTGTCTAATCTTGCATTTTGAAACTTCAAATGCTCCATACGAGCTCATATGGATTCCAAATCAAGTTACATTTTTTTTGAAAGTGCATATTTTTCATCTACTTTCCAGATCTGCAATCATATTATAGGCTTATGTGGACAAAAATACCACTTTAAGAAATAGGTCATTTTTTGCATTGTAATGCTTTGATCAAACTTTAGAATTGGTGTACATCCAAGCTCCATTGCTTAGTTCCAAATTTAAACTCCAAGAGGAGGTTGTAAACAACAAATCAGAAGACCACTAAAGCCAAAATTGGAAAATGGCTATTGTAATCACAATAAGTAAAAAGTGCCAAAATATTTTATTTTGGTGGGGGTTGGGGGTGTGGGGTGGGGGGGTTCTTGATTGAGTGAAAAGGAGGGGTGTCTCTTGGTGTTCTGTTCCTCTTTTCCTGCTATTATCTTTTTTTTCTTGCATCATGGGAAATCCTAAGAATCAAAAATTAACACCAAATAACTATGCCACATGGTCTATTAAAATATGGCATGAATTGATGACTAAATAAGTTTCTCAATATGTAGATGGTTCTTGTCCTAAATCAACTAGTGATCAAGTATCTCAAAATGATATCAATGCTTGGAATCAGGGGAATAGGAAAGCCCTAAGTATTCTTAGGTTAGGGGTTGAAGACAAGATCCTCTATCAGATCATGAAGTATGATACATCCAAGGAAACTTGGGATGCTCTCAAAAACCTATATGGTAAAGTGACCGAGGAGGATGTCTACAAAATTTAAGATGAGCTTGTCACCCTAGATCCTAAGAGCTTTGATTCTATACAGGATTTTATCATTAAGGTGAATAAGTTGAGAACAAAACTTGATGATTGTGGTAGTCCTATTAAAGATGATAAGTTGATTTATCTCAGTCATAGTAAGCTACCATCTGAATACTCCACATTTGTCTCTTCTTTCAACACCACAAAGACAACCTTAGGGTCTTCCTATAAGAAAATCACTTTTGATGGTTATGCTCAATTGTTAGAGGATGAACAAGCTAAATTGATAACAATGGGGATTATCAAGCCTTCAAAGTCTAAGGCATTGGTGGCTAATAATGAGGTTTCTCAACATTCAACTAGTCAAAGTTCAAACAAAGGAAAGGGAAAAAAGAAGAAGTGGAAAGATAAAAAAATAAGGGGATATAAAAAAGTCAACACCACAATCTAATCAACAACAAGGCAAGTCTTCTCCCAATTAGAAAAAGAAGTGTGCCTATTGTAAGAAGATGGGTCATGATGAGCATTACTATTATCACAAGCGGATTGATAAGTTGAAGAACATCATGAAGAGACACAATGTTCCACTACCTAATGCTTATAAAGAGAAAGGATCTTCATCTTCATATTCTAAGAGCAAAGTGCATGCTTTACTCACAAAAAATTTTAGTCAGGGAGAATGGATTATTGACTTAGGTGCCACACATCACATGGATGTCTCAAAGAAATATTTTTCTTCCATGACACATTCAAAGGTACCACACATCTTTGTAGGAGATGAGACTAAACTAGAAGTTTAAGGAAAAGGTGAAGTTGAGATGGACAATGGAGCATTCAAAGATCTTTTATATGTTCCTAATATTACCTCCAAACTTCTTTTAGTCTACCAAATCACTCACTATGGAGGTGGAAATAAGGTTGAATTTCTTCCAAATTTAGTGGTAGTGAAAAACATTAATGACAACTCTATGATTACAATAGGAGAAGCTAATCATGATTCAAGCCTTTACACTTTCTCTTCCTTTGTGCCTAAATCAAATACACAAGCCTTGTTATTACATTCAAAGGAAGAAATAAAACTATGGCATGAGAGATTTAGACATCTCAACTACAAATATCTTCAATAGCTTAGTAGCAAGGACATGGTTAATGGTCTACCTCAAGTCCAGTTTTTAGAAGGAATTTGTTTAGGTTGCTCACTTGGGAAACATCCTGAAAAAATGTTTGACAAGGGGAAGTATTTGAGAGTGCAATGTTTTCTTGAATTGGTTCATAGTGATGTGATGGGCCCATTTCGAGTGCCATCATTTGGCAAGTCTCACTATGCACTCACCTTCATAGATGACTACTCTAACTTTACTTGGGTTTTCTTCATGGCTCATAAGAGTGAAGTGTTTGAAAAATTTCTCAGCTTCAAGGCTCAAGTAGAAAAATAGTTAGAACAAGCCATCAAAGTTCTTCAAATAGATAATGGGGGGGAGTATGTGAACACAAGAATAATATACTTTTGCAATCAAGAGGGAATTGACCTTTAGCATTTAGTACCATATATGCCACAATAGAATGGTGTTTTTGAAAGGAAAAATAGAACTCTCAAGGAGATGACCACTTGCATGCCATTAAACAAGTCTATTGATCAAGTCTTTTGGGTTGAAGCAATGAACTGTGCTAACTATATCTAGAATAGGAGTCCTCATAAAGCTTTGGATGGTGTAACTTCTTTTGAAGCTTGGACTAGTAGGAAACCTTTCATTAAGCACTTTAGAGTCTTTGGTTGTCTAGCATGGGCATGAATACCTCCACAAAAATGCAAGGAATTGGAAGCTCAAAGAAAACCTTGCATCTTTTTTGGATATGTGGACTCACATAAAGCCTACAAGTTGATGGATCTAAAGACACATGACATATTCAATGAGAGGAGTGTACATTTTGAAGAAAGTTGTCCAAGCTTTACTTCATCAACTCCTCTTTCTTCCTCCTTCATTGAAGAGAGTGATAATGATAACAGTGATTTGGAAGATGCTTGTGCCCAATCCAAAAAGAGGCATTAGCAAGTTGAGGTTGAGAATATACCTTCTACATCTTCTTCTACTAGACCTAGATGAGCTAAGAAAACATTAGATGCAGTAGGACCATTGGAAGGGAATCCTTCAGATACCAAGAGGACAAGATCACAACACAATTCACTCCCACATGCTTATATTGTAGTTTCTTTATATCTATAATCATTCAAAGAAGCATTAGGTATTCTAGAATGGGATAGAGCAATGGAGGAAGGATATAATTCTCTTATGAGAAATGACACATGGGACTTAGTCTCTCTTCCTAATGGAAGAAAATTGGTTTAGTGTAAGTGGATTTATCAAACCAAGTTTGTAGTAGATGGGAGTGTTGATAACCACAAGGCTAGATTTGTAGCAAAAGGTTTCTTGCAGGTTCCTAGCATTGATTACACTAAGACCTTTTCACTAGTTGCAACAAATAATTCCATTCATTTGACACTACCTATAGCAGTAGTGTAGAGATAGGTTGTTCATCAGATGGATTTGGAAAGTGCATTCTTGAATGGTGATCTTCATGAGGAGATTTATATGGAGCAACTACAGGGGTTCATACGGGATGCTACCTTGGTTTGTACATTGAAGAAGTCTATCTATGGACTTAAGCAAGCTCCAAGAGCTTGGTATTCCAAGATGGATTTCTTCCTTCTCTCAGTAGGGTTCACCAGATGTCATTATGATCTAAATGTCTACATTCTTTAGAGGGATGATTCTCATTTGCTACTTGTGCTTTATATTGATGACTTGATCGTTATAGGAAGTACAACATCTATTATTGATAGTGTCATGGCTACTTTGTAGGATAGGTTTTTTATGATAGACTTGGGTCTACTTCACTATTTCCTTGGTATCAAGATACATTAGTCTTCATCAGGGATAACATTATCACAACCCAAGTATTCTCTTGATCTACTTTCTCAGTTTTGCATAAGCGACTACAAGGTTGCATCTACTCCCTTTCTTTCAGGTGTTAAGTTAGAAGAAAAGTGTTCCACTCCACTTGTTGATGTGACTTTGTATAGAAAGTTTATTGGAAGCATCATCCACTTGACACATACACTTCCTGATATCTCATTTTTAGTTGGCATGGTTTCTCACTTCATGCAAGAGCCACATGAACTTCATTGGAAGGCAACCAAATGAATCTTGCACTATATCTATGTTACACATACACATGGGATATGTTATGTAGCTAGTACTAGACTCTAGTTAATCAGATATATAGACCTAGACTATGTAGGAGACCTTGATTCTATCAAGTCTACTTTAGGATATATGTTTCATCTTGGTTCCAACCCCATTTTTTGGTAGAGTAAAAAGCATAACTTTATTTCTCTTTCATTGACTGAGGTTAAATATCGAGGAGCTATGACTATGGTGATAGAAGTTATTTGGTTGCAACAAATTCTAAAGGAGTTTGGGTTTGATCTACCTAGACCCATAGTCATACATTGTGATAATTAGAGTGCTATTGAAATCTCAAAACATCTAGCTCACCAAATATATTAAGGTTCATATGCACTACATCAGAGAGCTAATTCATGAATAGGTCATTGCATTGCAATATTGTCCTATAGAGTAGTAGATAGTTGACATCTTCACCAAGCCCTTTACAGAGGTCAAGTATCTTCATTTGCAAGATATCTTAGGGGTGTGGGATTTTCCACTAGGGGGGTCACATGACTCTTCTCTTCTTTATTGTACTTATCTCTCTTTTTGGGGGGAGAGTTTTTCACATGAGGTTTTCCATCTTTCTCTATTTGCAGAGAGATTGCATTGCATTTGTACTTGGGTACCTAACATGGCCTAGTACCCAGGACCCATTATGAATTTCATCATAGCTTTGTGAGCTTAAGTGCATTCCCTTAAGTTGCACTTAAAGGGGGTGTTAGTGTAAATAATTATTATTTACATTTTACTTAAGTTTAATTAGGATAAATGCATTATTTTATTATTTATTAGGTTAGACACCTAGAAGTATGTGCACTCATATGAGTTGTCATGTTGACAACACAAGACTTAGGAACCTTATTTTAGCACATAGTATCTACAACAATGGATTTTTCATGACCAACTGAGTTGTCATGTAGACAACACAATTGTTCGCACTCTTAATTAAGAACATGGTGTCTACAACATAATTTTACATGACACACCTATGTAGGCTTATCTTCTCATCATTTCACTAACTCTTGTGCTCAATGGAGGATAATCCACTCTTGGTGGGCATGTGCTTAGTTGTGAGGCTTATCATATTGCCAACTCCTAGTTAGTCTAGAGGCCTCTATATACAGGCACTTCTAGTGTACTTGTACATCAATTGAATTTCATAATGTTATTCTAATCATACTCTATTGGTCTATTTTTTGCTAGCTCTTGAGCTTCTTGATTTTGGGTGATTTTTTCCTAAGGAAAATTCTTACAAGAGGACCCTTGAAATGTAACAACATCTACCTGGCATCAAATAGGAAAAACCCACATGTTATATAGTACAAAGACCTTATGTAAACTAAAATCTTAGGAGAGCCCACAACTTCTCACTCTAGAAACACCCTAGGAACTCCAAGCCAATGAATAAAGAGCCCCCAAGAAGACGAAGCACAATCCAAGATCACCAATCTAGAAGGTAGGAAGGAATAGAGAAACCCTCCCACCTTCTCAAGGAAACATCTCCCTCACACTCAAGCTATCAACCCAACTAGAGAAAAAGATCTCCATCCACCTTTGGCACTAATGCCAAATCTACCAAAAACAAGCAACAAGACCAAGCCTACCAAACCAAAGTCAAAGTTGACCAAGCCATTGTAGGGAAAGAAGAATAGAAAAATAAAACTTCCAATGACATCAAAATGAAGCATAGAGTGCTCCCATTGGCCCCAAAAGAAAAAGGGTCAATATCAATGAGAACCCCCCCATAGCCCAAAGGACCCAATAGTTCTAAATATAAAAGCCAAAAACCAAGTCTACTAGGGCCTCCCAGACACATAAACTAAAACCTTCATTATCACAAGCATCAACAACTCTTGGCCCACCAAGGAAAGCCCAAGGGGAGCAAGAATTCCCCTCTAGAAAAGAGTAGCATTAATAGACACAATAATATTTGGAGAGTTGAAACCAAGACTAATCTTAGCATCACATAAGACCCTATCAACCACTTGCATCCCCAAACCTTTGGATTTAAAAAGTACATCCTCCTATGATTAGGATATGAAATAGAAAATAATTTGACATATTTGATACATCATTGTTCAAACAGTGTAAGACTGGAATTTTACATTGTGGGGGGAGAATAATATCCAGTGGTTCATTCTCGCTTGATTTTAAGAATGCCTTTTTTGATTTGATGTATATAGACCTTCATTGAAATAACTCATACCAAGGATGCACAGATAAGTATTCATTATCCTTGAGTATTAAATTTTTCTACCCATTGTAGTCTCACTCTTATTTTTATTTCTATATGTAAAATGAGAATTGTTTGTCTTGATCCTTTCCTTTCTCTCTAAGGATTTTCTTGCAAAAAAAAACAAGACTAATATTAAATTCAGAGGAAGGCTGATAGCTCATCAAAGGTAACTTTGAATGAGGAGCTTAGAGGATTGATATCTAATTCAGAGGGAGTTTGATAGTTTATAATAAGCAATCTTGGATGAAAACATCAATAGATTGATATTTGTTAATGATTTCTTCTCTCTGAGAGAATTTTGAGGTGAAATCCCTTGTTCCACCCTCTGCAAGTAGGTATGGTGAATCCACCTTGCTGAGGCATGGTGGAAATGTTTTCTTCTTTGAGGTGAAAGCTCTTGTTTCCACCCTCAACACTGAGGCATGGTGGATGAAATGTGAGTTATTAGATGAATGTGTGGTTTCTATAGTAAGGTGATGATTTTAAAATAATCTAACCTTCTTGATGGATATTATATGGTTGATGTCTAAGCATATAATGATATATTATATCTTGTAAATCAATATCAACTGAGAGATAGATGTCATCTAATAGATATCTATGTTTTGTATTGTATAGATATATGTCATTCTAGATTAACATCCTTAATCAAACCATGAAATTAATATTTCTATGGTAAGTGTCATTTAGGACATGTATGCACATACCTTATGGACATTTTGACTATTTGGTGAATATCATGTGGCTTGATATTTTGAGGCCATTACTTGGAGTACTTACTGAATTTCATGTAACTTGATATTTTAAGGCCACTACCACTAATATCATGAGATTATATTTATTAGTGAATATCTTTTGATCAAAGATACTCTGACACATTTCATTCTTTATATTACATTGAGGTAATGTATCATGTGTTTATCCTCCCTAGCCAAGAGGTAGTGTTGATAATTTGTAATTTTTGACAAATAAATCCTATCACACACACACACACACACACACACACACACACAAATATATGCATAAATATATATAAATACACACACACACACACAAATATATATATATATATATATATATATATATATATATATATATATATATATATATATATATATATATATATAGAGAGAGAGAGAGAGAGAGATATATATATGTTTATATATATGTATGTATATATGTGTATATATGTGTGTATACATATGTGTATATATACACACATATATACATGCATATATATATATACATATGTATACATACATACATATATATATATATATATATATATGTATGTATGTATGTATGTATGTATGTATGTATGTATGTATGTATATATATGTATGTATGTATATGGGTATGTCCAGGGTCATGGTGTGCCAAAAAGTGACAATGTGAAAAACATGTAGTTTTGAAACACCTAAAAGTGTTTCAAAATGCACTTCAACTTTTTTCCCACCCATCATGGTAGCAAACCAAAAATTTAATACCTTTCCTGGTCGAGTATTCAATTTGAGAATGGGTACTCGATCTATGTTCCCGAATGATGGCACCAAATTCAAATGTAAAGGGAGTGGGGACCAATTTTAAAGATAAATATTGATTTTTACATATCAAACTCAAAGGGGGGACCAATTATTATTCATAGTTACTAAAATTTATTATATTGTATTAAATAATTATTTCATATATAGTTATTAGTTATTATATATTATTATATAATTATATATCAAATATATTATTATTATTATTATATATATAAGTCCTAGTATAATATGGTTATAGCATAATTGAGGGAACCAATTATTATATATAGTTACTCAAATTTATTATATAGTATTAAATGATAATTATTATTTATTATATAATAATAATTATTATTATATATATATATTACTAACCTAAGTTAATAAACTATATGATGACGTATGTTCCTAGGGGTCCCCCTAGGGACATAAATGTGTTCCAATGAGTCCAAATGAGTCATGGGATACCCTAATTATATATATATATATATATATATATTAGTAACCTAAGTTAATAAGCTATATGATTATGTATGTTCCTAGGGGTCTCACTAGGGACATAGATGTGTTCCAATGAGTCTGAATGGGTCATGTGATACCCTATGACCCATTTTGACCCATTATATGACAAAATATCATCCTAATGGTCAAAGGATGCCTAGGGACATACATCTTGTGTTTCGATGGGTAGAAAGGGGTTATGGAGTATCCTATGGCCCCTTTCGACTTAATACATTATAACATATGTTCCTAGGGGTCCTAAGACCTTTATAGACATATATGTTGTGTTTCAATGGGTCAAAAGGGTTCATAGAGTATCCTATGACCCTTTTGACCCATTACATGACCACAGATGTTCCTAGGAGTCATAAGACCCCTAGGAACATATGTTGTCATGTAATAGGCCAAAAGGGGTCATGGGGTATCTGATGACCCCTTTTGACCCATTGGAACACAATATGTATGGCCCTAGGGTATTAGGACCTCTGGGAACATATTTTATCATGTAATGGGCTGAAATTTGAACCTTTGGAGTACAACGCACATGATGATAAGGGTCCTAGGACCCATAGCAACATATGTTCCCATGTAATGTGTCAATAAGGTTCATAAAATACCTTATTACCACTTTCTACCCATTAGAATATAAGAGGTATCTCCCTAAGGGTCATAGGATACCCTATGACCCCTTTCAATCCATTGGAACACAACATATATGTCCCTAGGAGCCCTAAGATCCCTAAGAACATAAGTTGTCATGTATTTGATTGAAATGGGTCATAGGTTATCCTATGACCCATTTCAACACAACATGCTTGTCCCTAGAGGTCTTAAGACCCACAAGAGCATGTTTTGTCACGTAAAATATCAAAAGGGCTCATAGGATATCCTTTAACCCAATTCAATCCATTGGAACACAACATGTATGTCCCTAGGGGTCATACAAACCCTATGAATACATTTTTTCATAATAGGCCAAAATGTGTCATGGCATGTCCTATGACACCTTTTACCCATGATAATAGATCATGTATGTCTCTAGGGGTCCTAGGTCCCTTAGGAACATACATCATGTGTTTGAATGGGCCAAAAGGGGTCATAGGGTTCCCTATGATCCCTTTTGACCCATTAGATGATAAGATATGTTCATAGGGATCCTAGAACATCTAAGAAAATATATCATGTGTTCAAAGCATTGAAAGGGGTCATTGAGTACCTCATGACCCCTTTCAATACATTATATGACAATATATGTTCTTAGGGGTCCTAGGACCCCTAAAGACATATATCATGTGTTTAAATGGGCTGAAAAGGGCCATAGGATAACTTATGACCTATTTTGGCCCATTAAATGATAACATACATTCCTAAGGGTCCTAGGACCACTAGGAAAATATATAATGTATTCAATGAGTTGAAAGGGGTCATAGAGCACCCTATGACCCCTTTCAACATATTTCATGACAACATATGTCTTTTGGGGTCATAGGACCCCTAGCGACATATTATAATAGTTTATATGGGTCAAAAGGCCCTTTCGACACATTTCATTACAACATATGTCTTTAGGGGTCCTAGAATACCTATGGACATATTATAATCATTTATATGGATTGAAAGAGGTAATAGGATAACCTATGACCCCTTTCAACACATTTCATTACAACATATGTCTCTACGGGTCCCAAGACCCCTAGGGACATATTATAATCATTTATATGGGTTGAGAGGGGTCATAGGATAACCTCTGACCCTTTTCAACATGTTTAATTATAACATATGTCTCTAGGGTTCCTAAGACCCCTTGAGACATATTATAGTCATTTATATGGGTCAAAAGAGGTCACAAGATAACTTATTACCCTTTTCAACATATTTCATGACAACATATGTGTCTAGGGGTCCTAGGACCCCTAAGGACATATTATAATCATTTATATGGGTCAAAATTAGTTATAGGGTAACCTTATGACCCCTTTTTGACATGTTTCATGATAATATATGTCCCTAGGGATTCTTGGAGTCCTAGGGACATATTATAATCATTTATAAGGGTCACAAGGGGTCATAGGATAACCTACGACAACTTTCGACACATATCATGACACCATATGGCTCTAGGGGTCCTAAGACCCCTAAGGGCATATTATAATCATTTATATGGGTCAAAGGAGTCATAGGACAACTTTATGATAGCTTTCAACATGTTTAATGACAAGATATTTATTAGGGGCCCTAGGACTCCTAAGGGCATGTTATAATTATTTATATGGGTCGAAAGGGGTCATAGGTTATCCTATGACCCCTTTTGACACATTTCATGAAAATATATGTCTTTATGGGTCCTAAGAACCCTAAGGACATATTATAATAATTTATATGGGTTGAAAGTTTCATCACATTTCATTACAACATATGTCTCTAAGGGTCTCAGGACCCTTAAGGACATATTATAATTGTTTGTATGAGTCAAAAGGGGTCATATGATAACCTATGACCACTTTTGACACATTTCATGACAACATATGTCTCTAACGATCCCAAGACCCCTAAGGACATATTATAATAGTTTATATGTAGCAAAAGATGTCATAGAATAACCTATGACCCCTTTCATCACAATTCATTACAACATATGTCTCTAGGGGTCCTAGGACCCCTAAGGACATATTATAATCATTTATATGAGTCAAAGGAGTCATAGGATAACCTTATGACCCCTTTCGACATATTTAATGACAACATATGTCCCTAGGGGCCCTAGGACTCTTAGGGACATATCACAATTATTTATATGGGTCGAAAGGGGTCATAAGATAACCTATGACCCCATTCGACACATTTAATTACAACATATGTCTCTAGGTGTCCTAAAACCTCTAGGGACATATTATAATCATTTACATAGGTCAAAAGCTATCATAACATAACCTATGACCTTTTTTTGACACATTTCATGACAACATATGTTGCTAGGGCTCCAAAGACCCCTAGGGAGATATTATGATTGTTTATATGGGTCAAAGGAGTCATGGGATAATCTTATGACCCCTTTAGAGATGTTTAATGACAACATATGTCCCTAGGGGTCCTAGGACTCCTAGGGACATATTATAATTATTTATATGGGTCAAAAGGGGTCATAGGTTATCCTATGACCCCATTCGACACATTTCATTAAAACATATTCCCCTATGGGTCCTAAGACCCCTAGAGATGTATTATAATCATTTTTATGGATCGAAAGGGACCATAGGATAACCTATGACCCTTTTCGACACATTTTATGACAACATATGTCTGTAGGGGTCCTAGGACCCCTAGGGACATATTATAATCATTTTTATGAGTCAAAAGGGATCATGGTATAACCTATGATCCTGTTGACACATTTCATTACAACATATGTTTCTAGACATTCTAAGACTCTTAGGGACATATTATAATTGTTTATATGGGTCAAAAGGAGTCATAGGATAACCATATCATTCTTTTTGACATGTTTCAGCACAACATATGTCCCTAGATGTCCTAAGAACCCTAGGGACATATTATAATCATTTATATGGGTCGAAGGGTGTCATAGGTTTCACACATTTCATTACAACATATGTCTCTAAGGGTCTTAGGACCCCTAGGGACATATTATAATCATTTATATGGGTCAAAAGGGGTCATAAGATAACCTATGACACCTTTCGACACATTTCATGACAACATATGTCTCTATGAGTCTCAGAACCCTAGGGACATATTGTAATTATTTATATAGGTCACAAAGGGTCATAGGATAACTTATGACCCCTTTTGACACATTTCATGACAACATATTATAATCATTTATATGGGTTAAAAGGGGTCATAGGATAACTTATGACCCTTTTTAGCACATTTTATTATAACATATGTCTTTAGGGGTCTGAAGACCCCTAGGGACATATTATCATCATTTATATGGGTTGAAAGGGCTCATAGGATAACCTATGAACCTTTTCGACAAATTTCATTACAACATATGTCTCTAGGGGTCCCAAGACCCCTATGGACATATTATAATCATTTATATGG
Organism: Cupressus sempervirens; assembly: GCA_028749045.1. Taxonomy (NCBI): domain Eukaryota; kingdom Viridiplantae; phylum Streptophyta; class Pinopsida; order Cupressales; family Cupressaceae; genus Cupressus; species Cupressus sempervirens. The sequence goes on from CM053789.1 coordinate 905,754,181, forward strand.
GTTGAAATAGGTCATAGAATAACCTATGACTCATTTTGACACATTTCATTAGAACATATGTCTCTAGGGTTCCTAGGAACCCTAACGACATATTATAATCATTTATATGGGTCTAAAGGGGCCATAGGATAACCTATAACCCCTTTCAACATATTTTATTATAACATGTCTTTAGGGGTCCTAGGACCCCTAGAGATTTATTATAATCATTTATATGGGTCAAAAGGGGTCATAAGATAACCTATGACACCTTTCAACACATTTTATGACAACATATGTCTCTATGGGTCCCAGGACCCTAAGGACATGTTGTAATTATTTATATAGGTCAAAAGAGGTCATAGGTTATTGACACATTTGATGAAAACATATTATAATAATTTATATGGGTCAAAAGTTTAGAAAATTGCATTATAACATGTCTCTAGGGGTCCAAGGACCCCTAGGGACATATTATCATTGTTTATATGGTTAAAAGGGCTAATAGGATAACCTATGAACCTTTTCAACACATTTCATTACAACATATGTCTCTAGGGGTCCCAAGACCCCTAAGGACATATTATAATCATTTATATGGGTTGAAATGGGTCGTAGAATAACCTATGACCCCTTTTGGCACATTTTATTACAACATATGTCTCTAAGGGTCCTAGGAACCCTAGGGACATATTATAATCATTTATATGGGTCTAAAGGGGCCATAGGATAACCTATGACCCCTTTCAACATATTTCATTATAACATATGTCTCTAGGGGTCCTAGGACCCCTAGGGATGTATTATAATTATTTATATGGGTCAAAAGGTGGCATGGTATAACCTATGACCCCTTTTGACACATTTAATAACAACATATGTCTCTAGATTTCCTATGACCTCTAGGGACATATTAAAATCATTTATATGGGTCCAAAGGGGTCATAGGTTCCTAAGGGTTCTAGGACCCCTAGGGACATACATTATGTGTTTGAATGTGTGGAATGGGACCATAGAGTTCCCTATGACCCCTTTAGACCCATTAAATAAGAAAATACATTCCTAGGGGTCCTAGGAATATATATTATGGGTTCTAATGAGTCAAAAGGGGTAATAGAGTATCTTATGACCCTTAAGCACACTTAACGTCATCAAACGGGTCAAAAAGGGTCATAGAGTATTCTAAGTCCCATTTTGGGTTATTAGATCACATCATTTATGTGGTTAGGGTTCCTAGGATCCATAAGCACACATATTATGATTGAATGGGTTAAAGAGTGTCAAAGGGTACCCTATGACCCCTTTTGATCTTTTGGAACCATTATATGTATGGCTAAGGGTCCTAAAGCCTTTAAAAAACACATTAAGTATCATAAAAAGGAGTCATACTATTATAAAAGAATTTGAAAATAAATAAATAAATTTAAAATTAAAATTCAAAAAAAGGGTATCCAATTTGGGAATAGGTACCCGATTTGGGAATGGGTACCTAATTAGGCTTGGTTTTTCTTTCAACACCAACCCTCTATGGTCAACACCAAAAACATCCCAAAAATGTGTGTTTGACTTGTTGTAGTGTGCTTTCAACTTCGATGATGTAGCTGACGAATTTTTTCATCCAAATTTGATGAAACAAAAAGAGTTTCTTGAGAATGTTCTTAGATTTTTGTTGATATAATGTTTGTCAAATTATGAGTTAAGTAAGTAATTATTACTTATTTTCTAATAGAGTTAGCTACAAAGTGTTGATTGACATATTGATTGAAAAATAGCTATAACTTTCAAACTGTATAAGATTTTTGAAATCTAAAAGATGTGTCACATTTTATGCTTTGACTAGTATAAGAAAAATTAATTAATTTTGAATTTTTTTGATCTAGTTAGTTGGTGACCAGACATGGGAATTTTTTAATTATGAAAAAAATGTAATAGAAAATTCATAATTAATTATTTATTTAGAATAAAAATACCCAAAAATATGCATCACATCCGAGCATGAGTCTAATTTTTATATCTATAATTATATTTAAAAATATTATCATTTGATTTTGATTAAGGTGGTCAAACATACACCTACTTTTTATTTTCACCTTGAAATTTTTGTAGTACTGCATCAAAATCCAAACTTTTGAGAAATCAAATAAATTTTTCTCTAGATTTGGCCTAGTAGTTTAGAAAATACATTCAATTTCCTATAGATTATTTTCCTACAACTTTTTGATATAAAGTCCAAAACCACTTTAAAATTATGTGTCAAATTGACATAACCCTAATTTGCTAGTTTTACACTGCCACTTAAGGCCATAGTTTGTTTGACCATGATCCTACACACACACACACACACACGCACACACACACACACACACACACATACCATTAGGAGAAATTAATGTAATAATTATTCAAAGATATTACATCACATACACACATATATTTATGCAGTTATATAATCAATTGTCATTATCTTAATCACATAATAATGAATAGACATGCCCCATGAAGGACCATGTCTCTCCTTTTCTCATCATCAATACAAATGCAAGAAGTATCATTGCATTTGAGAAACACAAAAATTACAAGTAGTGTCATTACATTTGCACTAATCCTTCTTCCCCTACAATTATCACTTGTGAGTAAAATAAAAATGTGTTTTTAACTCCTCTATTTTATTTATAAGTCTCATTCTAAGGATGTTAATCATCATTTCTCTCAATTTATTTCCATCCTCTCCTCTCTAGTGAATTTTTTTTGGAGTTTGGCATTCATCCAAAGTGGATTTAGTGCACCTAGATCAAGTATTTTTATCTATCTAGTTGTTCCTCCTACAAGCATCTTCTTTGTTGATTAGGGCTTTGTTCTATATTTTCTATTTTTCATCAAAATTTGGTTTTCCAAACCATTTGTCATTTGGATTTTTAATGCCCTAAATATTTCTTTATAAAAAACTTATAATTGATGTTTTGGCTACAAAATATTTTTCTTTTTAGTTGGGTTTGTGTGGTCCAATTAAGAGATCTCTACTTACACAATTTCTTGTAATGGAAGTTCAAAAATCTTGTAATCAAAGCTCAAAGGCCCAATTACAAGAGTGCATTTCATGGTAATCACCTTTTTTAACCCAAAAGTCTTGTACTTAAGTCTCTAAGACCTGGCTACAATTAACCAATAACAAGTCTCCATTTGGAATAAGGTCTTTAGGAACCAATTTAAATGCTTGTGTCATTTGTCACTTTTAATTGGGTCTTTTTAAAGCTCACTATAATTTTTGACACAATAATTTTCTTTCAATTGTATCTCTAGGACCTATTGCAATAGTTTACTATGATATCTTTCACACATGTAATTAGGTTTCTACTTTACCCAATTAAACAACAATTAACTTTCACATTTTCTCACTCCACTTATAGCTCAAGATTTTTAGTCATCTTATAGTCCCCTTTTCATGTCTTTTTAGGTCTTTTCTCTATCATCTCATAGATTACATCTATTTCTTGTCTAATGTTAGAAAACCAAAGAATTTTTTGATGTTGATCCATTTCAGATGCTCTCATTCATGTGTAGGATCTAAATACTTTAAGCACAATTACCTTGAACCAAAATGAAGAACTTGTGAATGGAACCAAACTCCATTAGCTTATGAGCCCTCTAAAACTTTGATTTTGGATGTAAATCAAATTGTAATCTGATATAAAAAAATAACTTGTTTTCAATCTTTGTCTTGTTCATAACAAGTTGTCATGTAATGACATTATCTGGAGTTATTTGCAATATTTGTATTCTTGTCTAAATTGGTTTTAAACTCACTCCTGTAGAATTTGAATTTCTTATTGTGTTTAAAGCTATTGTTTTACAATCAATATAATAAATAACGTATAGTTTTTACTTCTTTTATCTTCTAGATTTGTATATTTAAGATGTAATATATCTTGTAATCTTTGAGCTACATGAATATTCCATCTTTTATATTTATGATTGTTTCCTATATTTCAAACCTAGTTGTTTGTATGCATATGTTTTATATATTTAAAATAAAATTTTCACCTTTTACTAAAGTTATGGAATCAACAAATGAGAAGTTAAAATGGTCATATAACACTACACCAATAAAATAAATTTATATAAGAAAAATAAAATTTGTTTAAAGAATATATCAAACAAGGAAATGAAACTAGGTCAAGTGGTAAATAATTTGTGATGACAAATTTAGATATTTTTTCTTCCCTAAAAAGACTTGTCTTGATGTAACATTTAATCTTCTTCACCCACAAAACTATTAAAAGAATATTTGATAGTCTTCATCCCTAAAAATCTATAGTGATTTGGTTCAGAATAACAATAAGAGAAATAATGAAGGCACAATCTACTCTAGGCTCCACTACTACCACAAATGTATCTTTCTCCAACAACATGTTTGTCCTCATATATTTCCTCTTGATCTAATCCAAACAAGAAATCAATACAAAACCAGTTTAGAAACCCTCTAATTTGTAAAACCACAATTTTAAAATAGATGCCTACTTAATTACCTTTTTTAATTTACCTTTGCAACCAAACCCTTCCCTTGATTAAGTTCACATTCATGTTGTAAATAGCTATCCATCACAGGGAAATCATAGTTTTTTCATCAAAATTACTAAGAAGGAACACATCAAGCATCGTCTTAAGCTAACACACTGATGATTTCTTGGCAAAAAAATGAAGTTTTTTATTAGTGTAGGTGTCATCCTTATATGCTTCCCATCTCCCATGCATTAAATTTTTTTACAATTTTGCCCTAGCTATTAGGCTACAAAAGAAAATTGATTAAAAACGTAAAGATTATAATTTTCTCATAATTTCTTAGCAATGATTAGATTTTGGGATAGGGGAATTTTGAAATTAAGAAGAAGTAGGTTAGCATGTGTTGTATTTGACTTGTAATTGTTCTACAACATTTTTCTTTCTAGGTCAGCTTCTATTTTTTACTACTTTTTAATTTCAAAAATACTATTTTTAAAGTTTGGAATTATATAACTATCCCTCCATTTATGGCTTCATCTCTATTAAATAATCATTATTAATAGATCTCAAATTAGATCGTTGTTGCCAACAAATGGTTTCATCAAAATCAATTTTGATGGTTCATCGAAGGGTAATCTTGGGAAATCAATTTGTGGTGTGTGTTAATGAAGTTATTTGGGTGAAGTGTTGATCTCAGATTGGTTTTGACAAGTGAGTGGCAACACACTTAAGCCATTTACCTAGTTCAAGCCAAACTATTAATACATGCCGAGCACAACATGTAAATATTAGACCATGTCAAGCCGCATTTAGTGCTGAGTCACTCATGTGTCAAGTCACTCTAGTGTCGAGCAAATAGACCATGCTGAGTAATTCCAAAGCTGAGTAAATAGTGGATGATGAGTAGTGCAAGTGTTGAGTCAAAAGTAAAAATATAGTGTATGTCAAGCATCAGAGACTTCATATGCTGAGTGACATAGTTTGGACATATTTATTTGTATTGGCACACACAACTATGTAAACCATTTGTGAGCTGACTTAAGGATAGATTACAATCTTTTGGAGATAAGGACGAATCTATATGTAGATTCCATATGTAGTTACATGCAACCAATTAGAAAATGGAAAATTTTAAATGACAAAATGAATGAATCTCAACCATAGATTCATACCTAACCCTAAGCTGCCTAAGTCTTCTAAAGGAGGATGAAGCCCTAAATTCTTTATAGTGTATGATGGGTGAATGATCAAATTAAGAGAATAAGATAGTTTGCAAAGCATTTGAGGTGACTTAGAAGTAAGAGTGAATTGAAGAATTATTTAGAGAAGAATAGAGGATAGAGAAAGATACAACATTGGAGACATCAGATCATGAAGAAGCAATTGGACATTGTGTAGAGGTGATTTGTTATTAGGTAAGTGCCAATCATAGGATCTATGCTAAGACATGTTAATAAGTGATTTCAGCTAAATCTCTTAACAGATTAGTCCTAATAGGTTGTATGAAATCCTTTAATAGGGTGCTTACTTAATTGTAAGTTGAATTCCTCTAACCAAGCACACTTCTAATAGAGTGTTGAAATCCTCTAACAAGGTGGGGCTTAACAATCTTTGTAAGACTTTAATAGGGAAAACCTTTCACAAGGTAGATCATGATTCATGGTCAAACCATTGTAACCTTCATTGGATACACTTTATTGCTGTAGTAGTGAAGATTTGTGGGTGTCATCCACATCCCATTTTTACCTTCTCACTTGGAGGGTTTCTAGGTAATCGTATTTGATGTTATGTGTGTGATTGATTACATGTTTACATGATTTAGATGCATATTCTTTACATGTTTTAGTATATTAATGCATGTGATGTATGAATGGTGAAAGTTTTATGGGTCCAAGTTTAAACTCTTGTTTCACCACCCACCCCCCCCCCCCCCCCCTCAAGAAGTTTACTCTCTTCCCACTTGTAATCCCAACAATTGGTATCAGAGCCTAGTTCTCTAAAAAAGAAGCTTTGTAGCTTAGAGGAAATATCTTGAAATGAAATTCTACAAGTTGGGAAAGACTATTGAGAGCCAGGAGATTGAAATACATCTCATACTACATCAACTGAATTTGGCAAGAGAGGAACTAAAGAAATCCTTGAAGAGAAGGAAAGAGATTGCTATTGTAGAGAATGACACACTATACAAAGATATAGACACCACCAAATTATTTGTAGATGGTAACTCTAATGAATTTGATGCAACAGTTGTAGATCTAATGGAAAAGAATAGAATCCAAGCTAAGGAAATCAAAAATCTCAAGGTAGAGCAAGAATCACACGCTAGACTACTATGTGAGGTGACTAAAAAAAATAATAAAGCCATAGAAGACAAACCCATGATTGAAGAAGACAAAATAATTTTGGGAAATAGATTGGATGAAAAGTCAATAGAGCTGAACAAGATCTCCAACATGCAATTGGATACTCTAAGTCAAATGATGAATGTCAATTATGAACTGAATGTCAAGGACATTAAGATAACTACATTGAAGTTGGAGAATGAACAATTGTAGAGTGACCTAAAAAGAGAAAAGGAATTTTTTAAAAGTCTCAACAAGCTAAAAAAAACCATCAAATACTTTGAACAATTATTGAGATCCCCTAGATCCAAAAAAGATACATTAGGATTGGGCTACACAAGCATCAAAGAAGGAGAATCATCTAAAGTTGCTAAAGAGAGGAACATCAAAGTTAAGAACTCCAAACCTACTTGTCATAATTGTGGTAAGAAAGGGCATACTACTAATGTGTGTAGGAGCAAGAATACAAATCAGAATTTGAAGCTCATTTCAATAAGTGCAACAAGCAAGGTCATCGGGTACATGAATGCAAAACCAGGACCATGAACACACAAATATTTGAAGGATATTGCTACAACTATCAGAAGTATAGACACAAAGCCTTTGAATGTAGATCCAAATCTATGTGGTCATCAAACAAGCCAACAAAGGTAAGAAGCTATGGGAACTTTTATAATTGGGATTGTAATACAAGATATAGTTGTCACTATTGTCAAGAATATGGACATATTCCTAAGAATTGTATTAGAACACACTTCAATGGTAACTATAAAAGGTAATTGAGTCAAACTACATGTTTTAGCTATTTGAAGACTGGTTGCATTAGTAAGCATTGTCCAACTAGGTCAAAGGCACCAAGTTGTGAATTTGATAAAAGCAAAGGCAAGGCAGATGTTGAACACATCAAAGATGAGATGAACAAGACATGGAAAAAGAAAGATGCTTGCAGCACATCAAATGGAGAAGGGATCACTTCACCCAATGGATCAAGTGATCACACCTCATCAAACTAAACAATCAAGAGGTATGTGGGACTGATATTCAAGTGTTATATCATACATCAGTTCCAAAAGAGATAGTACTAAAAGAACTCCATTAGTATGAATAAAGATGCAAGATGTTCTTAAAAATTTAGGTTGAAACTTTAAGTTTTTCGTATTGTTGCCAAGCATGAAATTTTTCTTGTGTGTGCCAAGTGGAATAATAGTTGATGCTAAGTTGTCAAGAATAGATAGTGGATGTTCAACTCATAGTAGTTGTTGAGTGATGGAAATATCAAAGGATGCCAAGTGATTCTAAAATTGGTTGATGTCAAGCTTATAGTTGTGTAAGTACTACGCATTAAATGCAAGGTTTTCGAAGGTTATATGATCAATTTTTGCTCATTATTCATCATTTCAAATTTGAGCAAGCGTGAGAAGAGTGAAAGATAATACAGGATCCTGTTAAAAGCATTTGTAGAGAATTTGATAGTGATCTCACACTAGTTCTTTAGATTTCACAAGGTATTTATCACAAGCTGAGCTATGCAATTTTACTTTGCATAAACCCTAGTTTGACAAATGGCATCTAGCTTGAAAAATGTAGAAGAGAAAGAGGTTTTGATTGTTTAGTTTGTTAGTAATGAAGTCAAACAACCTATGTTTAAGGTCATTCCTGGCATAGCTTACAAACAAGATCCTTATGCCACATTATCCATGATCTTGCCAAATGTAATAATGGTGCAAGATGTAAGTAGATGTTATAATTGTCAAATTGGTAGCATTGGGGACTTATAAATCAAAGAAGCATATGATAGGTTATGTGAAAATGGTGTTCTAAAGGAAGAGTATAAAATCATTGAGAGAAAGGGTGTAACACATGCCCTAGAAAATCCTAGTGTATTTAAAACTAAATGGATTAGAATTGCGTTGAGCTAAATGCATGATGGATCTTTATGGCTGGAGGGTGGACTGATTAAGATTACCAAAAGGATAATTCATAGGGTTACTAGGTACCCAACTCTATATCAACCCAAGTCTCTGAGGAGTGATTCTAAGGAAGTAATAGAGAATAACACTGGAGAAAAATGGAATAAGAGAGGCATGACAATATATTCTATTGCTTATCCATTGTTGAACTTTGTTGTAAGGGTAATTTCTCATAAATTCTACCAATATAGTAGATTGAATAGTGTACCCTACATAGCTATTTATGTTGGCAACAAGATTGTAAAGAAAGATCATACATATGATCTAGCTGAGCTTCAATTACAAAAACTAATGGAAAATCTTGGAGCTATCAGGAAGACCAAGAGTGCTCAATGCAAATTTGGTTTAATTCTAGTCTTGCATATACTTTTATATGCAGAATACATTTCCTTCTTTTGGTACTGTAGGATGGAAGACCAATAGGTCAATAGTAGTGCAGATTAATGAATTCATTGAACAAATGGGAGAAAATTTTAAAAAATTGATGACAAGTTACTTTGAAGATTTTAAGAAATCAATGAAGGAAAAAATGAGGATACCAGTTTCTTTGGTTGAGCAACATTATAATGACATATGTTTTCTTGTTAATTTTGATTACACTATTGTGCAAGCTACCACATCAAGGGTCAGATGGTTAAGATTACTTGGCTATGAAATTAATGTTGATGAAGTTCCAACAACCATCACTACACTCCTAGTAGAGGAAATTGATAAAAGTGCAAAGATATTTGGCAACTATGAAATGGTAAAATCAAAGATTACCATGGAGTTGAAGACTATCTCCACACTCAAGAAGAAAGATAAGTTGGTAAAGAAGCTTAAAGCTAAATTTGGTGTGGGTGCAAATGAGGAAGAAGAGGAAGAAGATCAAGAGGATGAAGAGGAAGAACAAGAACAAAGTCAAGAACCTCTTGCATTGACTCAAGGCATTGGAGAAGATAAGGAAGAGAAGTAAACATAAGGTGTTGAGGGAGAAGAAGCCAAGGAAGCATGTGCTCCTGTTGAGCTGATGCAGGAGCATCCAGAGGTATAAGGGCAATCCTGTGTCACCCAAAAAAAATGTACTTAGACTTAGTTTCTATTTCATGTGTTTTTATTTTTGGATACCCGTTTGGGTCAAATAAAGGTTCCAACTCTCACAGTTCCACTATCAGTGTGCTAGAAAATCTCAAAAAAATAGGAGCATGTAATTGGGCCATCATTTTGGTAAACTAGAAGGTGTGAATTGGCTAGATGAATGTAATTGTGATTTAGAGCATTCCAAAAATAGAATCAGGTCAAAAGGCCCCATGGTTTGAAAGTTATTGCAGTTTTTCAAGTTTTGGAGACCTCTTAAGAATGCTTCAAATTCAGGTTAGGGGCATTAAATGACCTCAAAAAGGGCCAAAAAATGGGGGACAATTGTAGCTTGTCCATATGGCTATAGAGCACTTTGAGAGATTTTCATAAATGTAAATCGTTTGTCAATTGGAGCTACGGTTCAAAAGTTATGCCTCCCAGAAGTTCGGTTACCGTTTCTGGATTCTTCTAGATTTGTGCCGACTTCTAACACAACTTCTAGAGCCTTCTATTTGGTTAGTGGATGCCTATTAGCACCTTCTAGAATGTATTCCTAGTCCTTAACCCTCTAAGGTCTATTTAAGGAGATTCTTGGCATTGTAAAACGCAGTTCGGAGTGGAGTTAGAGAGGAGGTACTGAAAGGAGAAATTATCTCCAGATTTATGCTATTGTAAGCCCTTAGCGCATGTTTTGAAGTTTATTTTCTTTGTACTGAATGTACTACCTTATTTTTTAGTTAATACAATTTCCCTTTTCTGTTGTGTCTATTCTGTTCTTGGGTTGTGTCCCCATCATGAGCCAAAAAAAAGGAAGGCTAAGGCACAACCAATGGCTAAGGTAAAGAAGAATGTCAAACCTAGCCAAGCCAAGTTGAGTGCACCTACCACCAGAGTCAACACATGAGTAATAACTTAGAAGGCCAAGTAAAAATTCAAACAAATAGAGAAGGTGGCCAAGAGTAGAAAAGGAAAAGAAGAAAATATGTGGTACAACTAGATTTAGATGAAGAAAGGATTGAATCAGATGATATAAGCCAATTCAAAGTGGTAAGTCACAAACCACTCTTTGATCTTGAAAATTTGTGTGAAAATGTCAAGAATAACGCAGATTTATCTAGTTTTAGACATGTAAATTTTGATGATTTGGACAAAGGGGAGAAAAAGAAAGTGGAAGAATCCCTATATGCAATGATGCCAAAATTTAAGACAACACCATTATAATTTTCCAACTTAGTACCCAAAAAACTATATGACTTAGTTGAGCAAAAATGGCATTATTGTTTAAATTTGGAAAAATATATAAGGGAAACCACTTTAGCCCAAGTAATGCAAGAACTAATAGAAGGGTAGATTGCTAAGGAAAATAAGAAATATGGAGTTAAGTTTACACCTAAATATAGAGCCTTCAACATTCCTCAAAATAATATTGAAGATGTGGTCAAGAAATCAACCCAAATATGGAAACTTATCTATGGGTTGACCACTATGAAACAAGGAGAAGCTAACCCTTTTGAGCGTAAAGATGATGATAAGGATGAAGATGAAAAAGATGATGACAAGGAAAATGATGATAAGGAAGACAATAATATAGATAATATAGTCAATGAAGACATGAAAAGGCAAGATGATGATAAGGCAACAACTGGACAATAGCAAGATGAACAAAGTTTGCAAGACACACAAGTGTCGAGTGCCAGTCCTCCCCATGACATAGTCAAGTCTCCTAAAACTATTATTGTTAAGAATGTCTCTAATATTTTAGCTCAAAACATCAATCCCCTATCTACAAAAGACTTAAAGAAGATATCAGACCAATCTACACTACAAGCTAAGCTATGTGATAATCCAATTTTGATCAGTATAGATGAGCTCCAAAAGGTAGTAACTAATGTTAGAAGGGACAAGCTGAATCTACAAGAACCACCTTCTATCATCCCTTTAGTTACTAAAGTACAAACTTTGACTCAAAAAATAGTAGATACATCTACTAAGGTTGATACACTTGGTAAAATTGACACAATTGAGTAGAAGTAGATTTTAGAAGAAGAAAAAGACACTACTATTGGACAATAGGAAGAAGGATAGATAGATTCATCTATACCTAAAGCACAAGGATAAGGTACTAGTCATGTCATTGTGATAGACAAGAGAAAATCTGAAGAGAGTGAGGAAATATTAAAAGTGAAGGAACAAGAGGCCATCCAAGCATTGGAAACCCTACTGACATCTAGCACTCCTTCTACATAGACTCTTTAGAAGTCAAGCACATAAGCTATACCATTGAAAATCTTAGTGCCAGGCTCTAGCTCTTCAAAAGTTGAAAAGGTAATTCACTATGAAGATATCACTCTTGATGAAGAGACTGTTATACCTAAGTTTGATTATGATACAATGACATTAGACCAAATAGTGATTTTGCAACAAGCCTTAGAGAATAAAAAGCATCAAGAAATGCTTAGGAGAGAACACAAGCAGAAGCAAGCACTTTACGACATTAAAGATATCTTTCAGGATGCATTTAGTCTGCCAACTCCTAAAGAGACCAAGCCATTACTAGAACAACTATCAGATATAGTGAAAAAGGTCAATAATGAAGACATGGATACTAATGCTAAACTCTTAGAATGGTCTGAAAAGAAATTCTAGAGCAAGGTAAATCAAAAGATATCTGGTGATATAGCACTCACTCAAGTTGCACTTGCAACAAAGGTTTAGGATGTGAAGAAGGTACTTGATATATTCTCATTGTACACCAAATTGTGTGACCCTACACTCTTCACCCAAGAGACCAGACATCATATTTTGAGCCCAAAGAGAAATCTCAATATATCAAATACAAGGTTACCTCAAAACCTTGCTCAAAATGAGAAGCATCTTCATACATTGCTTCAAACACAAAGTCAATTAGTTGTGTTAACAGTAAAAGAAGCTAGCATAAGATCCAAATTGGCATGTATACATGCATCCCTTACCCCACATATGGAGATACTACACAAGGAGCTAGGTTATGTCGAGACTCTACTGAGCAAAGACCCCAATCTTTCTACTCTAGATGGCCTAATGCACCTTACTGTTGAGCTTGCAATTCAAATCAAGTCATTGGATGTTGCATGTGACAATTGGGATGCATCTCTCAAGATCATAACGGAAGTCCATAAATCCTTTTTGGACAAACACACTATATGTGTAAAACCCAGTTGACATAAGTGTCAAAAAGGGGGAGAAATATCCAAAGGAGGAGATATAATACAAATAAATACAATATAGGGGGAGAATAAACAAAAGGAAGAGATGATATAATATGAGAAACCTATTTTGGGGAGTATGAACAAAGGGGGAGCATAATAATAGAGCTATATCATTGGGCTGATATACATGTTTTTTTGGAGATTCACTTTTTAGGAAAGCAGTAAATAGATATAGATATTAGCTATAATAGAGCATATCAAATGAAAGAGTATCAGATACAATTAATTGAAGTCAGAGAGGAGCATGAATTTTTTATACAAATCAAATACATTAACTCAGGGGTATTTATCAATTTTGAGGTATATAGGTTATTACAAAATTTTAAAATTTTGAAGTTTTGTATATAAGTCGAGTCATGGATATGTTATGCTTGAGAAGATCAAGATTGATTATGTATATTCAAGTGTTTTTGGCACTCATGTCAAATGGGGATATTGTTGATCTTAGATTGGTTTTGATAAGTGAGTGTCAACACACTTATGCATTTACTTAATTCATGCCGAACTAGTAATACATGTCAAGCACAACATGTAAATATTAGACCATGCTAAGTTACAATGAGTGCCTAGTCACTGATGGGGACACAACCCAAGAACAAAATGGACACAAAAAAAAAAAAAGGAAATTGTATTAACTGAAAAATAAGCTAGTACATTCAGTACATAGAAAATAAACTTCAAAACATGCCCTAAGGGCTTACAATAGCATAAATGTGGAGATAATTTCTCCTTTCAGTACCTCCTCTCAAACTCCACTCCGAACTGCCTTTTACAATGCCGAGAATCTCCTTAAATAGACCCCAAAGGGTTAAGGACTAGGAGTACATTCTAGAAAGTGCTAGTAGGCATCCACCAACCAAATAGAAGGTTCCAGAAGCTGCATTAGAAGTCGGTGCAAATCTAGAAGAATCTAGAAACGGTAACCAAACTTTTGGGAGGCATAACTTTTGAACCATAGCTCCAATTGACGAACCGTTTACATTTTTGGAAAGCTCTTGAAGCGCTCTATAGCTCTATGGACAAGCTTCACTCATCCCCCATTTTTTTGGCCCTTTTTTGAGGTCATTTAATGCCCCTAACCTAACTTTGAAGCATTCTTAGGAGGTCTCCAAAACTCGAAAAACTGCAATAACTTTCAAACTGTGGGGCCTTTTGACCTGATTCTTTTTCTGGAATGCTCTAAATTACAATTACATTCATCTAGCCAATTTACACCTCCTAGTTCACCAAAATGATGGCCCAATTACATGCTCCTATTTTTTCAAGATTTACACGAACACTGATAGTGGAACTGTGAGAGTTGGAACCTTTATTTGACCCAAATGGGTATCCAAAAATGAAAACACATGAAACAGAAACTAAGTCTAAGTACATTTTTTTTTTGGGTGACACTGGATTGCCCTTATACCTTTGGATGCTCCTGCATCAGACACCCAGGGTAGATTGAAAAGTGACCCTGTCACTTTATGAATGTTAGAGGAAATCCCAAATGGGAAACCTCTGCTGCTAAAATCCAAGTGGAGTCCTCGATCGGTTGTCCTTTCCATTTGACCAACTACTCTTCATACTGCGTGTTTCTGGTACTCCTACCCACACGATGATCTAGAATGTCTTCTATCTCCTCCTTCTTAGAAGCAGGAATTGGACATGGCTCTAACACCAGCTCTTCATCTGCACCATCATCATGATACTCTGTTAAATCTGCAATGTTGAAAATGGTGATTTTCCAATACTCCTATTTATAGAGTTATTGTAAGAAAACTCTACTTGTGGTAGAATCAAATCCCATCCCTTGGGTTTATCCCCAACTAAACATCTCAGCAAATTGCCTAGACTTCTGTTTACCACTTCTATTTGGCCATCAGTTTGTGGGTGATGCGTGGAACTGAATTTCAAGCCGATTCTTAACTTTTTCCACAATGTCCTCCAGAAATACCCCACAAATTTAGTATCTCTGTCAGAAACTATACTCCTTGGAAGTCCATGTAGTCTTACCACCTCTTTGAAAAACAAGTCTGCAATATGGACAGCATCATGAGTTTTGTGGCATGGATTGAAATGTGCCATTTTGGAGAACCTATCAACCACCACGAATACTGACTCATTACCCCTTTGTGTCCTTGGCAATCCAAGAACAAAATCCATACTTATGTCCTCCCATGGCCTTGATGGAACAGGCAATGGCTGATATAGGCAAATATTGTGACTAAACCCCTTGGCAACTTGAAAACTTGGCAACTCCGTACAAACTTCTTCACATCCTGTGAAATTTGAGGCCAAAAATAATGTTCTCTAAGAATGGCAATGGTCTTATCTCGACCAAAATGTCCTGCCATCCCTCCACTGTGTTTCTCCTTAATCAGATTTTCCCTCATGGAACTCTTTAGAATACACAATTGACTACCTTTGAACAACATGCCATCCTGAATCAAATAGTCTAACCACTTGGTTCTATCTACAACAATAAGTTCTTTACAAGCTTTCCATGCTTCAAAAAAATCAGGATCCTCGGGGTACAAATTCTTGAGTTCATCAAACCCAACTACTTCAACCTGCATTATTGTAAGCAACAACTATCTCCTACTTAGTGCATTTGCAACCCTGTTAGATTTTCCACTTCTATGCTTCAACACAAATGTATAACTCTGCAAGAACTCTACCAACTTCATATGCCTCTGATTCAATTTACCTTGGCTATTTAGGTACTATAATGCTTGATGATCAATATACAAAACAAATTCCTTTGGCATTAAATAATGCCTCCATTTCTTCAAGGCCTGAACTATTGCATAGAACTCTTGATCATAAACAGAATACTTCTTCTTTGCATCATTCAATTTTTCACTAAAATATGCAATAGGCTTACCTTCTTGGCTTAATACAGCCCCAATAGTGCTGTCACTGGCATCACAATCCACCTAGAAAACCTTTCTAAAATTTGGAAGTGCCAACATAGGTTGTTCTATTACCTTCTTCTTCAGCAATTCAAAACTTCTCACAGCTGCTGTAGTCCATTTGAACTCTTTTCTATCCCCTCTTATTGTATCAGTTAGGGGTGCACATATGCCATTGAAATTCTTAATAAACTTCATGTAAAAACTAACCAGACCATGAAATGATCTTACCTCAGTAGCAGACCTTGGAGTAGGCCATTCCAAGATGGCTTTTACCTTCTCCGGATCCATTTTGAGACCTTCGGGTGATATAACAAACCCCAAATAGACTAACTCCCCTTTTGAAAAGTTACAGTTCTTCAGATTAATTAACAGTTTATCTTCCCTTAGCCTTTCAAGGACACTACGAATATGCAATAAATTTTCTTCCAAAGTCTTTCTGAAAATTAAAATATCATCCAAATAGACAATAACAAATTTTCCCAAGAACTTCTTAAGTACCTCATTCATGAGCCGCATGAAGGTGCTTGGGGCATTCGTCAATCCAAAGGGCATGACTAACCACTCATAAAGACCCTCCTTGGTCTTGAAAGTTGTTTTCCACTCATCTCCTTCTCGAATCTGTATCTGATGATAGCCACTCTTGAGATCTATCTTTGTGAAGTACTGAGCTCCACTCAAGCAGTCCATAAGATCATCCATCCTTGGAAAAGGAAATCGGTGCTTGATGGTTATCCTATTTATAGCTCGAGAATCTGTACACATCCTCCACTCTCCATCCTTCTTTGGTGCGAGTACTATAGGTACTACACATGGACTCAGGCTCTCTCGAATCAAGCCCTTTCTCAACAGCTCCTGAACCTATCTATTTAGCTCCTCTGTTTCAGTAGGAGTCATCCTGTGAGAAGCCTTGTTAAGAAAACTAGCTCTTGGAATTAGATCTATCTGATGACTAATTTGCCTTACTGGTGGAAATCCATCTGGAACATTATCAGAGATAATATCTCCAAACTCCCCGAGTAAATCTGGAACTTCAAGTGGTATTTCACTACTACCTTCTTTATCTTTCCTAGGAATCAAAGCATAGCAAATATGCTGATGTTTCATGCCATCTAAAAACTTTCCTTCATGAACAAGACAAATCCTAGCACTGCTACATACCTTTTCACCTTCCTTTTTCATGGGCTTCAATTTGTGGCGAACTCCATCCTTTGTAAGAGAGTATGTGTTTGCATTCCCATCATGTACTGCATGTCTATCAAACTGCCATGGTCTACCCAAAAATAGATGGAAAACATCCATCGAAATAACATCACAGAGAACTTCATCATGGTAACTCCCAATTTTGAATTTCACTAAACATTGTTCACTTACCAGGACCTTATGATCATCTTTTACCCAAGCAATCCGATAGGGCTGGGGATGTTTCTCCCTCTTGAGCTTCAGCTTAGAGACCATCTCTTCTGATACCAAGTTATCAGTGCTACCATCATCAATAATCACGTCACAACATTTATCCCCACACTTGCATCTGGTACGGAACAAACTCCTCCATTTTCTTGGTTCAATCTCACCACTTAGTAGGGCTCTTTCATTTACCAAGGTCTCTCCTCTTTCTGCATCCTCTGAATGTGATGATTGTGCATCTTCATCCACATGAGCAACCCTAGCTTGGCCCTCAGCTCTCCTATCTGTCCTTCCTTGTTGTTGAGGGCATTCAAAGGCACGATGACCTTCTTCATTGCAATGGAAACAGGTACCACAGAAGCCTCCTCTTCCTTGTCCACATCCTCTATCTCTTCCTCTCTAATTTCCAAAGTCTTGATCATGGGAGCGGTTGAAACCCTCATTCCTCTGGTTCCTGCTAGTACCCACATCTTCATTTTTCTTTTGGATTTCATTGCGGCCTCCAAATGATCTACCGCTTCCCCTTCCTCCTTGACCGCGCCCTCTTTGTCTTCCTTCAAACCTTTTATTCAGCTTCTCTTCAACTCGTAGG